>JAUMJL010000539.1:0-532500 GCA_033558185.1 Dromococcyx pavoninus | reverse complement strand
TCTCTTTCCTTCTCCTTCTCTCATCTGTGGCTACTTTTATGGAACTTCCCAGGCAAATTCACTACTCTGTATTGGAAATCCAAGCCAATATATTGGAACTGCTTGCCAAGGGAAGAAGCTGAGGGGACAGAAGAGCACGTGGCCAAATTTAGGGCGTAAGAGGGAACAGCTCTCTCACCTCTCAACAGCCACGTTAGGTCTACACAAAGTGCTGGATGAGCTTTTAAGTGGCTATAGAGGTGCACTTGCTGTGCAATTGGATAACCAGATCCTCATTGTCGTGGCACTGATCTCAGTCAGGACAGGTGTCATTGAGGAGTGTTGTCTCCTTCACCCTCCAACAGACCAGCCCTGTGGTCTTGAGCTGGTGTCCATGTGTTTTCAGTTTTGAAGGAAGAAGCTGCCCTCACCTTGGGACGGTGACATGGCCAGCGGGTGGGACTTGTGCCTGTGCTGTCGCCCTCTGGCACAGAACCAGGGGTGACTTCATGTTTGAGAAAGATTTAAACGTGCTTCTGAGCTCCAGCAGCGGTGGTTGCAGCGGTGGTTGCCACGCCGACCGTCTGTGGGGTTGTGCTTCAGTTGTGTTCTGTTGGTGTGCACGGAGTGCTGGGAGGCTGCGTCAGAGGGCAGGTCCAGCGCTGGAGCTGGCACAGAGAGGTCGGTATCTCATGTCTGGATTCATAAAATCCGTTTCTCAGGGAAACTGATTCAAAGTCATGCTTTGGAGAACAAAATGGATGGTTTACTGGGTTATGGAGCTGAAAAGCTTGTTCCATGGGGCTGCCAAAAGCAGATGAGAAGAATCCTTGCTGGGAAGAGGGTCGTTCTGCCTTATCCTTGTTATTGGGCTGCCCAAAAGCTGCTCGTCTTCTGTCTCCTGTTTCATAGCACGTTACAGAAACACCATCTTCGATGTTACTGCTGTGCTAATGAACCAAGGCAGAGAAGAAGGGAGCCAGTCGGTCCCACACAGGACTCTGGCCAAGTTGAGAAACAGGATCTCCACTTAGAATCTTGTGTAGCCTGACCACCTTCCTTCCATAAGGCTAAATAATTCCACGTTCCAAGTCGAAGTCAGCCAGTTTTACTACTCATTACAGCTGTGGAGGCTGTTTATAAAAATGTCATTTACTGGCAGAATCCTAACTTTCTTTCCCATTGCTTCAGTTGACCTTTTTTTCCTGGCCAAGATAAATATTAGCTCTACCAGGAAATGCTGACGGTACCTCTCATGGGGTCATAGAATCATGGACTGGTTTGAGTGGGAAGAGACCTCAAAGCCCATCCAGTTCCACCCCATGCCATGGGTGGGGACACCTCCCACTGATCAGGGCGCTCAAAGCCCCATCCAACCTGGCCTTGAACACTTCCAGGGATGGAACAGCCACAACTGCTCTGGGCAACCTGGGCCAGGGCCTCCCCAACCTCACAGGAAAACGTTTCTTCTTAATAACTAATCTCCTCTCTTTCAACTCAAAACCATTCTCCCTCATCCAGTCCCTGCGCTCCCTGATCAACAGCCCCTCCCCAGCTTTCCTAGAGTCCCCTCCCAGTACTGGGAGGCTGCTCTGAGGTCTCCCCAGAGCCTTCTCTTCTCCAGGCTGATCAACCCCACCTCTCCCAGCCTGTCCTCACAGCAGGGCTGCTCCAGACCTCGCATCATCCAGATAAATACTAAAGGTGGCCTTGAAGCTGAGCTGTGCTGCTGTGCCTTGTATGGATTCGTGTGTTCATACAGGTGTGTGCGTACCTGGAGTGTTTGCCAGGAATTGCACACCATTGTTGAACTGGAAGCTGCTCCTGTGTGTGGCAGGATGGAAGGTGATTCATTCCTCAGAGGAACAGAATGAGAGAAAAGAGGGAACGATTGCAATAAACAGGCAGCAGAGGCCTGAGTTGCCAGTAAACCCTGTCCTTTCCCAAACGTGAGGTGGTTTCAGTGAGTCACACAGAGGAGTGCCTGTGTCACCATGTGCTGTGCACAGAGAGCTGTGGGAATGTTTCAGGACAGGGTTGTTGGGGACAAAACACAACAAACAGCAAAACAAATGAAACCCAGCACCACGCCGTGTCTTTTAAACGCCTGGGCTGGAGCGGCAGCACGGTGTTTGCAGGGCCAGGTTTCTCTGCAGCACTTTCCTCTCCCGGCTGTCGCCCGAAGCCTCCACCAGTGCGCAGAACATCTGTGTTTATTTTGCATGACACACTTGTTCCTGGGCCCTGACAGAGAGCACTGGTCTGGGAGCCAGGGGCTGTGCTGGCACGCAGGCGGCTGGCCGTGGCGCTGCTGGCCGATGCATATTGCATGATTGCATCCATATTTAATGGAAGGGTGTTATATTTTTAATCTTTAAAACCTTAATGTGCGCAAGTGGTTTTTATAATTGGTGCTGCAGGGTGGATACCTCCCAGAATTACCCTGCGAAACCACTACGTTTTCAGCCCTTGGTTGTGCAGGTTGTAAATTATGGAACTAGGGAAGTAATAAACTTGGCACCTTCTCCTTGTTCTGTGGAGATGCCAACCTGTAACAGCAGTGAAAAGATGCGCGCTGGCACAGGTTCCTCCCCGAGGCTTTTGTCATCTCATCCGCACACCCTGTGGGAGAGAGGGAGACGAGAAGGGTCCAGCAGCCAGGCTGGAGGCTCCAGCATTGCTGCACAGGTCCTGCAGGAATTGGTGGGATCTAAACCAAGTGGTCTCTGCTGCACCCTTGTGCCCTTGTAGCCATTTTAGACTCTGGCACGTGCCTCATGTTGGATTATGAGGAGGAAAATGACTCACAGTGAAGGGGTGGTGGTAAGGGGCAAAGGGATTTGGGTGCTCCTTGAACCCCTGAACTCCTCTGAGACATTGCTGTGTCACCTTCCCACATGGAGCATGCTGTTGAGGGTGCCTGCAGGAGTTGAGTGGAATGATCAGCCTTAGGAAAGCTTGGAGTCTGAGGGCTGGCATCAAGAGCAGGGTTCACCATCTCTGGAGGCTTTGTCAGGGGTTGCTCAGGTGAGAGACTGCACCTGAGTGAGTTTCTGTGGCTGCTGCTTCATTTCTTCCTTTCTTTTGTTAGGAACTTTGTCAGATCCAGGGGCTGAGGTTTACAGCTGAGCTCTCTGTCCCTGTCTTCTCCACGTGCCCACCTCTCCTCAGGGATGGGGAGAAAACGGGGCTGCAAAAACAATCCCCAAATTCCTTTTTGTCAGGAAGATCCCAGAAACACTTCATTAAAATTGAGTTTATTGTGCCCAAAGTGACACCAACCAGCTCTTGTTTAGCACAATGACACAAAACCCCCTGAATTACAAGGATTAGGTTTCTTTTTGGTGGTGTTTTGATCTGGGATGAAGCTTTGTGTCATTCTCAGTGACAACCTCAGTCAGGCCTTCTTTTCAAATGATGAGGTATTAATCACTGTAGCGAGACCTAAAGACACAATTAATAACAAATAAATCATATCCTGATTTAAACTTTATTTCTTCACGCAGAAATACTGAAGACGGGTGAGGTTGTTATCACAAATACACGGCCCTAACTCCCCAGGTAATACTTGATGCAAATAAATTTCAGTTATATTAACTCTCATGAGCTTTTAGGTGCCAACATTTGCTTTTCATCACTTGCTGTGTGCGGTGTATATCCTAAACGCCTGTGCTAATGTGGCTAGGAAGGTCTGGAAGCGACAGGAATGTCTTGTTCAAAGTGAGCCCTGGCATTTGCAGGACAGCAAGGAACTGCTGTGAAGAGGGAACTGTTAAAGGGTCTGCAGCCTCTGTCTGATCCCTGGCAACAGTATTTCAGCGTCTCAGCTTTAGGGAAACCTGGCTTCTAAAGGAAAGAGGAAGAAGTAATGATGAATTTGTTATTACAAAGTCTCTTAATTTTCAGATGTTGTGTAGTCCCTGGTTTTCCAGCCAATAGCATTTAAGGGATACCTGGCTGCTGACTTTCTTGTCAAGGCCCCTTATGGATGCGACTGAAATAAAGCTTTTGGGGAGCCTGTATTGTTTGACCAAGTGCTTCAGCAAACGTTTAATTTGGGTATCAGCGGGGCTTGGGCAGATGCTGAAGTGTTTTGTAGAGTGTGAATGTTTATTAATTGCCTGAATGCCAGGCACCAGTCATAGCACGTCCTGTTATTTGTGAGTTGTGTTAGAGTGTCTGGAGGCCCACGGGGAGCAGGCGCTCTGCACACACACAGCGCGTTCTGGGGGCAGAGCTTCGGTCTGAGAGCGCGTGGAGAGGTGGTGGGAAAAGGAGGGACACTTCTGGAACTGGGAGAAGAGAATGTTGGTGCTGTCCCAAGAGACTCAGAATTTTTGTTCTTCTTAGTAGAAAAGGTTATAGTACAGTTATATTTCTCACAAAATCAGAAATCTCTGACGATGAGAAGTTTGAGACGTTCCTGTGTTTTGGTTCAACCATGCACGTTTATTCTTCAGGGCCCTCGCAGTGCCTTACAGACCAGCTCCCCTTTCCACGCTGGAAGCTGCTGTGCAGCGGGACCTCTGGTGACCCAGCACCACCGGGAAAGTATCTGCCCTGGTGCAGAGTCCTGAGGCACAATGTTAGATGAAGATGTCAAGGTAAGAGATTCATAGCTGTCTTACCGGGGAACTTTGTGTCAGGTGGTTATTTAAAGCACGTTGACCCTGAGTAAGGTACAGCAACAAGCGCAAATGTGATTCCGAATGGTGTTCTGTGAAGTCAATGTGTTTCCATCGGCTGGAACATGCACGCCAGTGTTCAACAGAGGAAATCAAAGTAAGAGAGATGAAAGAAGTAAAAAAAAGCACTTCTTTTCCTGCCCCAGCATGTGCTTTTGATGTTCTGTTTCCTTTTGGGTACTCTAATTTTCATTTCACCATGTGTCTGTTGCCAATTATGCAGAGCACTAATTCATTGTGAATACCTGTCTGAATATGTCTGAGGTTTGCATGAAGATGTCCAATTTGTTCTCTGTTAACATGTTTGTGGGCAAAAGGCTTTGCTGAGGCAGGTGGTCAGGACCTTCGTAGAGGCTTTGAGCAGGGTTTAAGCGGGATGTTCCCTCTGGAACACATTGTGGGTGCTGAGGTGGGAGGGAATGTCCACGTTAACACAGAGCCCGGGGTCCCGCTGGGCCCAGGGGCTGCTCACACTGAGTGCTTTGAGGGGGTTCTCCTCACTAATTGGCCAACCTGTCTGCAGCTGATGAGATTATCATTGGTTTTTATTGAAATATAAAATCTTGATGATGCAGTTGTGCTCAAGGAGAGCAAGTGGGTTCAATGGTCCTTTTTCCAGCGTTGGAGTGTTCCTTTCACAGACAATCTGTTCCTTGTCTGCCAAATCAGTTGTTAATGCTGATAGAGAGCCGCTGCTGAGTTTTGTTGCGCTCCCCTGGGATAGCTTGCAGTGCCCGATTTAACCAGTTTCTGCTGGAACTGGGAACGTTGGCTTTTGCATTTCTGTCCCCACTGAACTTTGGCTATGGGTGCACTTTCATGTGTAGGGAGGGGGATGGGAGAAAGGGAGCAGGGCTGTAGGGAAAAAACTTCCACCAGGAGCCAGCAGCAGCACAAATTCTGGTGACTTCACAGAGGGACCAGGGAGGTGGCAAGCTCTGCACCCCCCGTCTCCTTCCCTGTCCCGTGGGGAGCAGAGCATCCTTGTGATGCAGTAGAATCGGAGCCCATGCCCTGACCCACTGGCACATCTACTGGAAAGTTTGTGTGGTGCGGGGTCTGGAAAGTTAAGCATTTTAAATGTTGCTGTGACAGAGGTGCTGGAGTCATGGGGGGCTGTTGAGCAGATCAGAGCATCAGTGATCTGGGCACAGGCAAAGGGCGGGCACAGGCAAAGGGCACACACATGGCCTGATAACAGCTGGTAAACAGCATCAGCAGGAAACATGAGCGCTCACTCTTGAAGTCTCAGAGCTGTGTGGGTCACAGGGAGGTCCTTGCTGTTGGCAGGGCACACAGTTCTCATGGGCACATGGCAGTCACGCTCAGTGGGTGATGCAGCCTGACAGGGCTGCTCAATCTTTGTTCCCCAAAGGGAAAGCTGGGCCGGTGCTGTGGGCAGGATAAGGCTCCACATGAGCCTGGTTCCCCTCTGCTAACAAGGCAGATTTTTTCTGAAGGAGGAGTGCCCAGAGGTGAGGAGCAGGGTTTGTGCAGTGCGTAACAACGCTGCCCCTTGCAGAGAGCCTGTTGGCTCTCTGGCTGTCTTTGTGGGAGCTCTGGCAGCAGCACTGGGTGCCGGAGCACCGTCGCTGTAGGGTACCTGCCTGTTCCTTGGGATCAGGGTGCTCCGAAAGCAGCAAGGCAGCACAGGGAACAGGCACACAGAGCCCTGCAGAAAGCACAGCTTGTGGCACGTGGTTCTGGAACAGCAGGCATGGGGTGAAGTAGCCAAGGGGCTCCAGCTGGAGCAGCGGATGGGCCGGGCAGCAACTGTGTGTGAGCCTTCCGGCAAGCCCATGTCTTAATCCAGGGACTGTAACAGGCCCAAAACCAGGGAGGCCTTCCATGGTTTTAGCCCGGGTTGTGCTACACAAAACCCACGCATCGTTTCTCTTTACAAAGGCAGACAGCATAATTACAGAGATATGATAGTATGAGGTGACATCGCTCATTGTATCAACGCACCACCACAATCAAGTGTCAAGTGAATCTGGCATTTGATATTATGACACGGCAAAGCACTGTCCGTAGAAAGTGAGATCCTCCTCTAGTAGAATGGGAATGAGTTCATAGTTTCCGGTGAACGCAACTGTAATAAGGCATTATTTTAGCAGGAGGGGAGCCACTAGTGTTGCTGCCACCCCTTTGACAGCTCTTTTTCTAATCACCCTCGCTTTATCAAGAAATGTAAAGTTGTATTTTTTTATTGATTTTTAAAAATAAATTCTCATAACATCACGTCTATAAAAGGTTCATCACGGACCGAATACCCCTCTAACCTTTTAAGCTTCGACAGTAAAAGCTGTCGTTTTTATTTATCTAAGTTTGGGAGTGATACAAATGTAATCATAGCCCCCGAGGCAACATTTTATGGCAGCGTTCAGAACTCCTCTCTATAAAAACTACTGAAACCTACAAGCGTAAAAGCTTCCAATAAAATTTGCTTTAGATCGTAGTCGTAAAACATGAATTTCTTCTCCGTGGTCCTGGAGCTACAGGTGTCCAATTGCCAGAGCTGTTTGCCTCGAGCCCAGCAGTGCTGGGTTACTCCAGCTGCCTGGATCTGACTGGGTGCTGGTGGGTTCCTGGGGAGCCCTCGCCATGGGCTCCCAGCCTGCAGCTCCAGCCCTCTCTAGCAGGGACACGCATGCTACCAGGACCCTGCTTGCTGCCACAGAGATATCCAGCCTGTGCTTCGAGTTGCGTGTCCTGGACTGGTCTGTGCCTAGGTGGATGCTGCACCCAGAGCCCTGAATCGGCTTGTCGGGACAGGATTCCATAAACACTTCAGGAACTTAGCAGTCACCTGTTCTGTGTGGCTGCCGGTTAGGACACAGGGCGTGCAGTTAAACCACAGCCGGCAAAGTGGTCCTTCTCAAAGCTTTGTCCTGCCTTTCTGAGTAACCCAGTGGTTTTGGTCTGATAATGAATACATCTGAGTATATAAAGACTCTGCTGTAAAAAGAGTTTCTGGGTAAAGCAGAGTGTTTGGACTTGCACCGATCTAGAATGTGTGTTTCTTCTGTTCACTTTACTGTTAAAAACCCTGCAGCTCTGTGCTCACCAGGAAGGTCAGCAGCACTTTTAGCTTTGCTTCCTTGAAATATGAGTGCCTGCATTAGGATTTACTTTAATTAATGATTCCTGGCTGTTTGAGCTGCTCAGGTGCATGTTGAGTGTTGGCAGCAAGTGCTTTTCTTGTATTTCCCTCCAGCAAATGAATACCCAGAGCTGTGCGGGGAAGCTGTTCTGGGCTGGAGAGAGGCTGCATTCTCCAAGTGCAGGAGTGAAGGTTCACACTTTCTCAGCCCCGATGAATTTGCTGTTACCATTCAGGGTGGGTTTAACCCTGATGACTCGCTCTGGATGGGATCTGATGAGAGCCCTGAGCCTTTGCTTTCTGGCTGCAGTTAGAGGACAGGAGCACACAGGGACACAGCCTGTGCTGGTGAACATGAAAGCAGAGGCAGCCCACAGAGTGAGTGTTTGCGGAAACAGGAGGATATCAGCCTGCTTCCTTTGAGGCATGCGCCCCAGAGCTCTCCTGGGAGTTCACTGTAAGCAAGAACAACTCAGTCTAAAGCTGTGCTGTCATGGAAGTGTTGGTTCTAAAGTGCTTACACTGGGACCTTGTTTATTGGAGCTGATTCCTCCAGTGGCAGGAGGATTGAAGTCGCTCACAACGCCATCGGCTGTGGCCTGCATCTCGCTTGTGCAGGACTTTGCATTGCTCCTCATACCCAAGCACCCTCTGTTCGCTCTGGCTGTTCGTAAGCTGGGAGACATCCAGCATTTGATGGTGTGGCAGTGGGCTTGGTCAGATGGTGTAGGAAGGCGTCTCTACCGGGGCTGCTCGGCATGTGAACTCTCAGCCCACGTGTGTGGAGAAGCTTCCCTGTGCACACCGCCTTCTGAGAGCCTTTACTGCCTGACTTTCCTTGCCCTTCTGCCGCAGCACCAGGGCTGAGCGCCGGCCCAGGGTAGGCCTCTCCTCACCACTGGGTCCATCCCAGCAGGTGCAGCAGGGAAACTGGGCAGGCAATAGTCACAAAACGCACGTGTAGTGGAAGAGAGGAGTCATGACGGGGTTTTCTGTTTATCTTAAAACAGACTTTAATTACAATTCTGCCTTCCCAGTCATGTCTTATGTAAGAAATTGGCTCCCACAGGATGAACGAACCAGCTGTTGGTTCTTCTTTCATATTTCCCCATCTTCTGCTCCAGTAGAGAGGGCTGCGCATTTGGTATCTGCTGGGCTTGTTAATTATCGGTTAACTCTGCTTTATGGGTATTGTTGAACAAGGGAGCTGCTCCACAGCACTCACCATTAGTTATCACTTGTTTGCAGGGCTGCTGACTCTTCAGTGCATTTAAAAGCTACGTTTAAGAGCAAACTTCACGTGTTTTTATGCAAAACATTCAGTGAAACCTGTTTCTCCCAAACTGTTCAAAGGAGCGAGGTGTGTGAATGTCATGGAAAGATGGTCGCTGCTGGGATGGCTGATGTGTTACTCCTCCTTGGGGCAGTGCTGGCATGTTTGTGGGATGGGAGGTGTCAGAAGGACAGTGATAGAATGGCTGCACGGCTGGTCAGGTCCCTCATTTCAGGGGGAGCTTTTCCTTGGCCAGAGAGTTGACAGAAGGATAACCTCCCTGTAGAAACTGAACACCAGCCCTTCCTACTTCCCAGCAGCACAGGGGGTGCCTGAAGTCCCTGGGCATCCCCAGTCCTACAGGGCCTTTGACGGGCATGTCCTAATGAAGCGACATCAAGAATCTGTGGTAAATTAAAGAGAATGTTCCTTTTAGTGGCGATCGTCCACACCCGCCCTCTTATGGCACCTTTTAATTATTGTTACTAATGATGGGGGGTTGGGTCACTGTGTTCAGAAAGAAACAAACCAGAAAGCTTCCTTCTTCTAGAAAGGAGTGTTCCTTGGCTTCCACGGGACACGGGCTCCAAAGGGGACAGGACAGGTGACGTGGGTGTGTCTGGCAGGTGTGGGGAATGTGGTGCTGCTGTTGGGTTGCTGTAGTCTGTGATAAGTGAAGCTTGCTGTTCTCCGTGCCTGTGTACCCATCGTCTTTCGCCAGCACCAAACGTGCTCCCACTTTCTTCTAGCTCTGGCGCAGGATCAGGGGGCAGCGCTCGGCCTCTGAGCTCAATGAAATAATAATGATTTGGGGCGGGGCTGCTCTGCTTTATTCATTGCTCTTGGCAAAACAAATGTTGATTTTACAACATGGCTATTAATATTTTGACAAAGTTAACAAAGCCACCTGGATTTAGGGCTGAGAGTGGCTGTTTGATGAGCTGGTCTCAGCTTAGATCGATACAAGGAAGACCCAAGCAGATTCACCCCTGCGTTCCCGTGCTCGCTCGAAGGTGGAAATGGGACGCGATGGTTCTCGTCCTCTGCTTTCTGTGCAACTGCCTCCAAGCAGGGCACAAGTGTGCTGCTGGTTGAGGGTGAGGTGGGTGACTCCTGCAAGCATTAGGCCTTGTGAGGTGAGAAAAGGGAAGGAGGAAGCTTTTTACAGCCTCTCCTGTGCTGGCACTGCATGGCGGTATGTGAGACTCTTCTCGAGCTGCTGATTGCCCTGCTGACCATCTCTGGCCTTCGCAGTGCTGCCAAACACCTCTTGGCAAGGTTCGACTGCACCGTCAGTACTGGCATTAGAGCTGCTTTTCCAGCTTCTGAGGACGGGAGTGTGTGATGGATACGGCAGGATTGTGCAGGATCTGCAAAAGCCCTGTTTGCCCCTTGTCTCCTCAGCACAGCATTGAGTCTATCAGTGCTGCTGAGGCAGCAGCAGGAGTCCAAACGGTGCCTCCAGACAGCACTTGCACGGGTGCTGAGCCTGGGGCCCGACCTTCGGCTCTCTGGAGGCAGCCTGTGGGCAGAGCATCTCCCACAAGTCTGCAAATCCATGCCATAGAGTCACCAGTCCTGGAGAGGGAAAGGGAGTAAGTGTGCTGGTAGGCCTGTGTGAGGGGCTGATGGGCTCGCAGAACCCAGGTGTGGATTTGTGGTGGGTGATGCCATATTAACGACATCAGAGGTGCAGGTCACCTATTTAAAGGCTCATCCAGGTGGACACCACATGTTCTGGGAAGCAGGATAGTGTGACAAAGCGTAGCACGCACACAGCGTCCTGCAAAAGTAGGTTGTGTTCTGGCTGTTCCAATTTCTAGTTTCATTTCCCTTCGCTGCTGCTATTTCTGGCTGCGGAAGCAGAAAATGATCCTTCCTCACATCTCCGGCCCAGTGCCTGAAGTGCACTTACTGCTGGATGAGCTCATGCAGACGTTCATACCACCCTGAGAGCTCTGATGGAGACTGAGAACAGTTGCAGGGCCGCAGCAGTGCCGCTCTCGCTGCCCTCACGCCGTGGCGGGCTGAGGCCCTGTGTAGTGCAGACCCTGGCAGCTGCATCGAGGGGTCGCCTTGCAGCAGAAGCCAGGTTGACAACCATATTGCGACTCTCAGAGTCTCCATGACTCACCCAGTACTGCAGCAGGGAAATAATCTGCACCAGACTGGTTTGTTGGCAGGGCCTGCGGTCCCCGCATGCCGGCTCTGGTGTGTGGGCTGGTGCATCGCACAGACGAGGGGCGCGGGGCAGGAGTACAAGCAGAGTCCTGGCTCCGTCACCTTCGTCCTGACTGGCCCCGTCCTGGCTCTGTGGTGGTGGTGAGGCAGATCAGCTGCTGGTGTCACTGGGCAGCATAATCTCAGGGAAGAATGGAGACATGAGGCTATCCCGAGGAGGCCATGGGGCTCCAAGTAGGTGGCAGTTGGAATAACGGAATCGTTTGTTTGGCAAAGACCTTTGAGATCATCGAGTCCAGCCATCCTTGGCCACTACTGAACCATCCTGGAGCACCTCATCTGCCCGCCTGTTAAACCCCTCCAGGGATGGGGGCTCCACCCCTCCCTGGGAGCCTCTGCCAGGATCTGAGAACCCTTTCTGTGAAGAAATTTTTCCTGATATCTGAACCTGCCCTGGCATAACTTGAGGCCGTTTCCTCTCATCCTGTCACTTGCAAGAAGAGACGAACGCACACCTCTCTACACCCTCATCCAGGCAGTTGTAGACAGTGATGAGGTCTCCCCTCAGCCTCCTCTTCTCCAGACTACAGAGCCCCAGCCCGTGTCCTCCAGCCCCTTCCCTAGCTCTGTTCCCTTCTCCAGACACACTTCAGCCCCTCAAGGCCCTTCTTGGAGTGAGGGACCCAAAACTGAACCCAGGATTTGAGGTATGGCCTCACCAGTGTGGAGTTCAGGAACACAATCTCTGCCCTTGTCCTGCTGGCCACCCCATGGTTGATCTAAGCCAGGATGCCTTTGACCTCGGGCCACTGCTGGCTCATATTCAGCTGCTGCCGACTAGCACACTCAGGGCCTTTTCCACCAGGCAGCTTTCCAGGCGCTCTTTCCCAAGCCTGGAGCACTGCATAGGGTTGGTGTGTCCCAAGTGCAACATCTAGCACTTGGTGGGGTCCTGCACCATCCCCAGGTCTAAAGTCAAAATATCTCCACTCCACTAAATGTGGTTTGTGCTGGCAGCAGGAATTTGCTTTCACTGAGCTGTTCTTGGAATCCCACCCCAAGAGCAGCTCCTTCTGCAGGAGCTGGCTTTATGTAGGTTTGCTTTCAACCAGCGCTGCTGTGTTGAGCCTTGGAATGCAACATGAAAGTTAATTTCTGCCTTCATTTTGCTTTAAAATAAAGGCTGCCTTCATGCTGTTTCATATGTGAAGCCAGGGTTTGCCAGGAGCTGTGATTGTAGTAGCTCTGTAACATTAACATCCTGGCAGAGTCGGATGTGGAAGGCAAGCTCTGCATGGAGCAGCAAGAATGCTGCACCTGTGCCGTGACAGGACACCAAGCTTGTGGAGAACAGCCTTGAAAACATTCCCATCAGGGGTTTTTTATGCTCAAAATATGCCACAGATCACACGTGGCGGGAGGCACAGGCTGACAGGAGAGCCTGAACGTGTGCAATCCTTGCTGGGGTTGGTGTCACATCTCCAGCAGAACCGGGCGACCCACCCACAAGAGAGATGGGAGGGTTACGTGTTGCGTTTCTCATTAACAGTGGGACCTTCTGCCTGGAGATGGAAGAACAAAAACCCAGGAAGACAGTTAATTATACCTTGAGCTTCACAAGCAGGGTTAATGAATTTTAACGTGCCTCAATTAATAGCTAATTGGGTTTTGTGCCTTGGCCACAAATGGCAGTGTAGGGGTATCCGGGAAAAAAAAAGGATCTGAAGCTGAGCTGTTGTAATTGAAAGACTGCAGGGTGCGATTGCAGTGGCTCCCTGGGCTCTGGTGTGGGGGACAAACCGAGTAGGAGGCTGTTTCCACGAGAACACAAACGGAAGCATTGCAGTGCCAACGCTGCTGCGTTGGCACTGTGGGTGCAGGTTGGAGAGTCCCCGATTCCAACGTGTGTGCAAGGCTCTGACGGCTCTGGCCAGGAGCAGCCGGCCCCCAGTGACTGCGCCCAACTTCGCATCATCCAGGCACTGAAGCCGGGCACTCCTTGCAAGGAGGAGACCCAGAGTGCCTTGCAGCCGGTGGGGACAGCCCTGCGAGCCGATGCCCAGCTCCCACTGTGCTGCCGAGCTGCCTTTGCAGCTCATGGAACCGCATGGCATGGGCAGTGCCAGTGGCCAATCCTGAGCTTCCTTGAGCTGCACACAGCGAGGTCCAGCGAGTTCAGACCGGTGGCAGGACACCTCCCGATGAATCCAACCCACTGGGAGCTCTACTTAAAAACTAAAGGGAGGTGGTGGCCCCACAGTCTGTTGGGGAATGTATTAAAGCTTTAGCTTATTTAGGGTTTGTGACGACACTGCAGACACTGGATGAATTCCCCAAGTATGTTTGTGCTTCCTGGCTCACTTCCCACGTAGTTGAGCTGTGAGTTTTCTCCTTAATTATCAGCAGGAAAACCTCTGCATATTGCTCTTTAACCATATAATTATCCTTGATCATTTGGGATGAATTATATGTCTTTACTGCTGTGTGGATTCGGCCCCAGTGCAGGGGACACAGATGAAAACGAGGTGAAGGACGTGGAACAGGGAAATGTGAGGAGCCCCAGCTGCCTTCAATGAGGATGGGGGTTCAGAAGGATGTCAAAACCACTGGGTTGGATCCTGTAAGCATTCAGTTGTGAGCTGCACCTCAGGAGCAGGTCACTTGTGGAATTTTTACTTGATTGAGCCCCAAAACTGTTGTAGTTGCTTTTAAATTCAAGTATGAATTTAGGTGTGATCAGGAGAAACCCTCTCAGTGGTGTTGGGTGAGCAGGCAGCGTCTGTGGGCTGGGATTTGTTCTTTTCACTTCCTTGCGCCTCCAGACTTCCTTAAGTGTTCTTTGCCAACAGTCTGCTCCCGCTTTCTTCCCCTGTCAGTGTTAGATTGACCCGCTTGATGGCTCTGTGATATCAGAGGTGAGTTTGCGGTCAGAAAAAGGGCTGTGCCCAGCAATACCCAGGTGATGTGGGGCTGCCTGGGGTGTCTGGTCCCAGAGCACTGCGACCCCCTCCCTACCTCCCAAGCCTGGATTTGGCTTTTCTGCTGCCTGGATGACCATGGCTCATCAAGGAGAGTTTTGTGAGGTTCTGCTGAAGGCCTTCCCAGACACATTCCTTAGGGATATTACACATCTCATATGAAATATGGGACAGGCAGGGGTACATGAAGACTAAAGGTGTGATACACAGAAATAAAGGGCCCGAGTTGGTGCCTTTAATCACACTCTAAATGCACCAGCTGGGTGCTTCAGGAGCTCAGCAGGAGACCTCTGTGCACACCCTTGGCCTTGCTGTTGGTGTGAGCAAGATGGAGCCCTGAGAGCCAGTCCTGGGGCCATATGACACTCAGTTTAGCAGTGGACTTGGACCAAAATATTCCCTCTCTGAGTTCCAGGGGAAAAAATTGAGGCAGAAGGAGATGGTGCGTGGCATAAATTCTGTTCTAGCCAGAACGGATCGTGCCTGATCCTGCTGTTGGTCTAATGAGATATTTTATGTCTCTTTCTATTGGAAGAAGATTACTCTTAAGCCCGCTATTAGGAGAGTGTCCAGCATTTTGCTATGATTAGCATGAAATTCAGGCTGTAGAGGGATGAAAAAACCACCAGAGGTGGACAGCAGTGGTTAAACTGTGTTTATAGTGGTTAAAAGAGCAATGAATCCTAGAGAGGATGAAAATAGAGGAGTCCTCTGCATCTCAAACACTGGAAAGTTGTTACCTTTTGGATGTGGTGCTCCAAGTGTGAAGGAAGAAAAGAAAATATATCTGCTGTTCTCCTCCTTCAGTGCCGCTGCTGAGGAATATTTATCAGTGGCTCCAGCACAAGGGAGAGAGAGGGACAGGAGCCAAAGTGCGGCTCCAGTTTGGTTTGTTTTACTCTTAGTGTTTGTGGTTGTGTTCAGCACCCTCAGAACTCAGCAGTCGCAGAGAAAAGAAAAGAGATCATTAATTCCTTAAGTGCAGCATTGTCACGCACCGATCCTTCCGTGACAACTGTTTATTTACTCAGCGCTTCTCATCTCCCCTTCGTAACTACTGCACGATAAATAATAAAAGATTAAAACCCTAAACCTGGAAAACTTAGGAAAAAAAATATTAGAAAATTTTATTTCAGATTATAAAAATCCTCGAGTGATTTACTTTAAGGGACAATTTCATTGCTGCCATGTGCAGGAACTAATGATCGCACCAGGCTGTGGATTGGCGGGAAGGTTGCTTGGGAAACACAGTCGTAGGCAGGTGATAAAGTCCCAGTTTCCCCATCACTGCCTTGCTGTCACCGGGATGGCTTTTACCATTTGTTACAGGAAAATGATAGTTTGAGTACATATTTATCTCCAGGCAGCAATAACGTTTGCAATAACACTCGCCGAGCGATCCGTGTTGTTTTAAGCAGCCTAGGGTGCTACCCCAGTGCCGCAACCCTCATCCTGTGGCATTCAAATGCAGCAGCTGCCGATAGAGACGGCTTCCCCAGGCAATGAGAAATGTTCAGTGTCACAAAGTGTGTGGCTGAAACTGAACATAGGTGACAAGAGGACCTTTGTCCCCTCCCAGCCGTTATCCCAGCAGGATGGTTCATTAGGATGTAGGGTCTCCAAGAGCCTTGCATCCCCCTCCAGAGAACAGTGCCATTTCCTAGAATTGTAGAACCATGGAATGCTCTGTGTTAGAAGGGACCTCAAAACCCATCCAGTTCCACCCCTCCTGCCATGAACAGGGACACCTCCCACTTGATCGGGGGGCTCAAAGCCCCATCCAGCCTGGTCTTGAACACCTCCAGGGATGAGGCAGCCATGGCTTCTCTGGGCAACCTGGGTCAGGGTCTCCCCATCCTCACAGTGAAGAATTTCTTCCAATCTGAATCTTCCCCCTTCCAATTTAAGGCCACTTCCAAGAGAAGGATTGCTGAAATGCATGGCTGAGTGTTTGATGCCATACTGTAGAAGTGGCTTTGTGATGATTGGAGGGGAAGGATGCTCTTGATCCGTAGCTTGGGGACGTGTGCTCCATGCTTTCCAAACCTCTTCCTTGTCGGTGTCTTTATTCACTCTAGCAGATACCTGTTCTTATTCTCTGCTCAAGACTCAGCATTCTCCATTCGCTGGTCTTAATTTCTCACATTACCTGTGTTACCCCAGTGATGGAAGTCTGTGTCCGGCTGCACATTCCTTGTTGTTCGCTTTTTGAATTTATTACAGGCTGTAATTCTGGGTGTTTTCCTTCTCGCCCATTCCTCCGGTCTCTCCTGGGAAGTTGAGAGACTCCACAACCTTTCTGGTTCTCTTCTGCCAGCTCTGCCCAGCGTGTAGGGCAGGGTCCCGATGAGTGGTTGTACAAGACTGTGCACACCAGGGCTCTTCGCTATTCCCTCGTCAGGGTGCGGGAAGGTGGCAGGAAATGCAGGGATGTGCCTGGTCGGTCCCACTGTTGGACTCTGGATTTACTCACCAAGGGACCCCGCGGTGGTTTTTGTCAGACATGGTGATGGTTTTGTCACCTTTGGAAAGTACATAGAATAGCTTTTGTGAGAGGTGTGTCAAGGTATGAAAATGCGCCTTGCGCTTGGGGCAGAGCCAAGTGCAGTGTGTGCGTGGCTGTGAGAGATACAGCTGTGTGTCACACAGTGAGGTGGGTGGGAAGTGCCAGAGGCACAAATTAGCAAGGGTCAAGAGCAACTGTACCCCAGCGCTCAGGAGATGGGTGACAGCTTGCTAACGGATGGACGAGTGTCGCAGCAGCACACAGATGTGTCTCGTCTCCTGAACTCCCACTAAAAAGTGGAATTAGATGTTAATTATTTTATTATTTATGGTTTTTAGGAGTTAGTTGACCTTCAACTGACTTCTCAGACCACCAAATCCTGAGTGTTTTGAAATAATTTTTATAACCGAAAGCCCAGCTTGCTGGTAGCTTTTGTGTCCAGGCTGTCCCGTTAAAGGCAAACCATTAAAGACTGTAAACATCATCACTTCCGTAATGGAAACTGCAGTCTCTGGGGGGAGAAAAGCTCAGCTGCCTCTCTCATTACTAAAATATCACATTGCAGGAAAGTGTGGGGTTTGGTTAAGGTACTTGGAAGTTTCTTTGGGTTTTTTACATTAAAAATCAGGAAGTTTAGAAGGAAATAAAAAAGCCTGTGACTACAAGCAGCCTGATGTAACCCTGCTGAGTGTGGTGCCTCCACACGCTGTGTCGTCGGCCCCTTCCCACTGCACATGGACAAAGCAAAAGGCAGGCTGTGTGTAAGCTCAGAAGCGCCCAGAGTGACAAGGAGGGCACTGAGGAAACCGCTCATTCCACGCTGTTACCAGCTCCTAGTTGAAAAAATCAGTGTCAAACGGCTGCAAAGAGGTGATAATCTTGATGCTACTTCAATAAGCAAGTTCTGTCACTTAGGGTAAGCTAAACCAAGCCTGAATTCTTGGAGAAAAGTCACAATGGCTCCCAAGCCGTGGCACAGTCCAGCTTTTTGCTGTCCCCTCACCATCTGAAACACATCCAGGATGGGGACTGGTTTTGGCACCTGCCTGTCTGTCTGCACAGACGGGGCAGGGAGCGGTGCCTGCCAAGCCTGTGGACCTTGAGGAGCTGACAGCCCGAGCCCCACAGATCACCGGTCATGCGTGCGCGGTGCCTGGCCCCTCATCTGCCTCCTTCCAACTCCATCTCCCGCAGCCTGGGCGTCTTGGCTGGCTCTGGTGTCATGCTGCCAGCATCTCCCGCAGTGCCACCCTGTGTCCTCTTGGAAGGGGACCTGCAGTCAAAGGAGAGCTGTCAATGTCACAGACCTGATGCATTTGTCATTCGGGGGGGTAGCAGGACAGTTGGTGATACAGGAGACCCATCTGCCTCTGCATACGCTTCGGAAGTCGTGAGGAGCAAGTGTGAATGTCCTGACACACTCTCCTGCCTGTGTACCTCATGAGCCCCAGAGCTGCAAGCATTTGCTTTCGTCAGGGTGTGAAGCACTACTTGGAAATCTGTGATGTTCTACAGGACTCTCACTTCTGCTCCTTGTGCCTCAGATGTGACTGACAGCACTGGGTGGGTGCTCATGCCTCTGCAGATCCTCTGGGTTTGAGCACCAGCCAGCAGAGCTCTGCTGCGGGCAGATGGAGCCAGCTCAGCTTGGTGTGGCTCAGACAGCCCTGTTGCTCCTCACAGCACTCCTAAGAAAGCCCATCCCCTGCTTTCAGAGCAAGTCCAGGTACCTAGGTTTAAGCACAGACTGGTTTAGGGATCAGGCACAAGGCTGAAGGCATCTCGGAACAGTGATGGTTGGGCATGGCTACCTTAGGAGGCCCTGCGTCTGGTCCTGGAGGGGTAAAGCCTCACCCTCTTGGCGAGCAGCACCCGAATGGGGCAGGATTGCTCAGTGGGGAAGCTCTCAGCCACTCAGTTCTCTGCTGGAGGGGATCAGTTTAAACTCAGGTATTAGTAGTTTCAAAGCACAAGACACAGTTTCTATTGTCCGGTCCCTTCCTCTTTCCTATATTCCTTCCTTCTCCCATTACCAGTAACTACAAACGAGCATCATCCTTCGTGGGTTTGCAGGGTGCTGCGTGCTGGGATCTGGGAGGACAGCAGAGAAGACATCAGCACTGTTTTTCTGGCCAGAGGTTCTGGGGTGATTTTTCATCTGGTTGTGTGTTCGTGACTGTTCCTGAACTTAAGGTAGAGAAGAATCAAATCTCTTGGTTCCAGTGCTGACTTAATTTCTGAGAGTTCAGTGTTCATTTGTCATGTGGCAGTTTGATCTAGGTGAACATTTAAGCGTTTAGTGTTTTTTCTAAGCAAGTCTGCACATCTACATTTTCACAACAAGCATACACGCACGATGCTGTAATGTGGCCAAACTGTGCCTTACCTTGACTCAAACCTCTATGGATTGTTTAATCAGTGCAATATAATACTGTTTATAATTCGGGGTTGTACTTTTACCAGATAGTGATAGAATCACAGAAGGGTTTAGGTTTGAAAAACCTCTAAAGCCCATCCAGTCCAACCCCTGCAGGGAGCAGGGATGTCTCTGACCAGACCAGTTTGCTCAGAGCCCTGTCCAACCTGGCCTTGAATGTTCCCATGGATGGGGCATTCACCACGTCCCTGGGCAACCTGACCGTGTACCTCATAACCCTCAGCATCACAAATGTCTTCCATATATCTAGTCTAGATCTCTTGTCTGTTAGTTTAAAACCGTTGCCCTTGTCCCATTGCAGCAGGCCCTGCTTTGATCATGATTCAATTGTAGAAGATGAGGGAGAGGGTGTTGCACTAACTCGCCAGCTCCTGCCCTTGGGTGATCCAGACGTGCCCTGTGCATAGGGCCGGGGCCGCCCTTGCGAGCTTCTGCCCACACGAATCCAGAAGCGCAGGCTGTGTGTGCGGAGCCATAGCTGGAATGGGAATTGTGCCCTGAACATGCAGCTGGGTGGAGGACTGAGGGAGCAGAGCTGCCTGGATTCCTGGTACCCGGCAGCATTACCTCTCTGTGGAGCCAAATTCTGAGTGCCCCCCGCCAGTTCTTGTTCTGGGTCATGAGCTGGCAGAGGAGTGCAAGTGTCACGGGCAGGAATGTGTGATCCACAGTTGTGCTGTTGTGAACATGAGTTAAATTGTTCCGTTGCACTGGCAGAGAAGTTCTTGTGGACACCTGTTTTCAGCCATATTGTACCGATGTAACAGTCGGATCCCTTGGTGATTCGTGCTGTATTTGGCCTAAACTGGAGTGCAGCTGATTTCCGTTCATCCACACAGAAATGCCCAGCAGTGTAGCTAACTGGAATCTGAGAGTGATTTTGGCATGTGGGATCTCGAACCAGGCTGGGGTAGACGGGTAAGGGAGGCAAACCTACTCAGAGCACACTGAATGGGAATGTTCTGCCTGAAGTACTGTAGGTTTTTATGCTGTTATTGCTCTAATTCTGAGCAGGGATTTAAGATGTGCTCCAAGGTGGTGATTGAATTTATCTGTGCTTCAAAACCTAATCGTGTAAGCAGGAATTAGAAGTGTTGCTTTTAAGAGGGGTATCCACTCTCCATCAGTTGCCACAGTGATCAAGGTGTCTTTCAAAGCCCACAGCAGAGCTGTGTTTTTTTTATTTATTTTGATATCCAGATCTGCTCAGAGAAGGCAATTGGTTACGTAAATCTTTATCAAAGGGAAGCTGGTGAGAAAGCTTGCGAGCTCCCTACCTGGAAGATACAGCCTTGGATGCAACTGGAACTCCTGGAGCATCTGATGTCTTACTGGCTTATCTCGTTCCTGCTCTGTGCAGGAAACCCTTCTCTGTGTGTGTCAGTGTGGTGGCAAAACACAAGTCTGTGGTGGCAGGGCTGGCTGGTGCTGGGGAGCTGCAGGTGGTGGTGAGCCCTCCCCACCGGTGATGGCCCCAGCCAGCGGGAGCTGTGGCCTCCTAGGTTCTTGGAGCAGTGTGGGGCAGGAGCAGAGCCGTAGATGCCAGCATGGGGGCTGTCCACAAGCACCCTGTCCCTACGTTACCCAGTGTCTCTTCAAAGCCAGATGGGTGACGCAGCGCCACGACCAGGAGCGCTGCGTTTGCAGCATCACAGCCAGCACCACTTGCGTTTGTTCATTGTTCTGAGAGCATCTTCAGCTCTTCTGTAAGTACAGGCAGGGCTTTGTTACGAGCTGGTGAGAACCACAAGCTGGAACAGCTTGTAACCCATGGGTGAGGTGCTGCCACTGCTACCTCTCTTTCTCCGAGTGATGCAGCGTGACTTTGCTGAGCCGGGACAGGAAGCCCTCGGGGTATTGGTTTGTCCAGGTTGTTTTTTTCCTGCTCATCTACAGCTCAGGTCTGAGCTCCATGCTCTCCTTTCCTTTGTAGTCACGCTGTTGATTTTCAAAGGTCAGCTCTCCTTACACGAACTCTTGGAAGGGAGGGAGCCTGAGCATAAGTGTGTGGCCAGGGCCAAAGGAGGACACAGATCAGCTGCCAGAGCCAGGCATGTGAACACTCTCCTTTCCCAGCACGTGTCACATCCACCCCACTTCCACTGTGGGGGTGGAGGGAGAGTGCTCTCTGGAACAGAAAGAGATGGGATTTGGGAGCAGCAGGGCCTGAACCCCTTCCCAGGAGACCTGCCTGTGCGCTGGAGAGCCTGTGGCAATGGGGTGGGGAGTGTATGTTGGCCAGGCACCCACCTCCACCTCCACACCTGCGGCCCAGGACCAGGCTCAGGGCTGGGCTGCAGTTGTGGAGATCAGAAAGCCCTTCTGATGGACAGAGCTGAAGGGGAAGAGGGAAAGAAGAGGTCAGGCAGAACCAAATGGCAGCACAGACCTTGTTCAGCTTTTGGGGAGAGTCTGAATAAGGAAGCCAAACTGGAGGAAATGAAGTGTGAGTTGCAATGCAACTGTGTCACATGGTGCAGCGGCACTAACGGATGGGAGAGCAGAAAAGGGCCGAAAGAGGTGGAAAAACAATAATGGATGTTCCTGTTTTGCTGTTCAGAGCTGAGAAGTTTTATCAAGGCTCCCACCCATCAGTCTTGGCAAACGCTTTCCACCGCCTCCTGGCTCCGGACACAGCCCTGTGTCCTCCCCATTGCTGTGAGACACGAGGAGCACAGGCCCCGTTTGCTGGAGGAAAGTCCCAGAAGGAGCAACACATGCTGGGACGCTCCCCCTAAATCACAGCTCCCCTAAATCTCGTCTCCTCTTTGCCAGCGAGGCTGATGTCCTGAATGCCCAAGCCATGGGGACTCTGAAGCTGAAAGCAAAACTCGGCGCAGAAGGACAAAGCCATCTTGACACCAAGAGAACCTTTGCACGAACGTTTTTGGTGTAAAAGGGGTGAAATTTGTAAGCCTGGAGAGGCAAGAACCCATTCTGGTGGGTGAGGAGGGCACAGGACCAGCCACTGCTCAACTGTTGCTCTTGGACACAAATCTGGAAAACTGGCTTTTTGGGCTAAAATTCGCTGCCGCCAGTAGCTGGGTCAGAGCTGAGCTGGGTCCTGTCATCCCCTAAGAAAGGACAGTTTTGTTCTGTGATGGCAGCCGCTTGCTGGGCTCGGCCGGGATTTTTCAGGAGGTCAGTGCCTGTAGCAGTGACTCACGGCAGCCACAGCCTGGGATGATTGTTATCTTGAACTGCTTCCAGGGGGAAGTTTTCCAAAATATCAACATTCAGGAAAGGGGAAAAAAGAGTGGTTTTAAGGATTCAGTTTTGTGAAAGATGTCTGGGTTGGAGGATTGTGTTACCTAGTAAGTATTCAGATCTTCCATGTGCTGCTGTTTCACTGTGTGCTGGCTCCATCTTTCTCCACGTTTGGATTTCCTCCCCATGCGCCTTCATTCCTGTGAGCTTCCAGCTTTTCAGAAGTAAAAAAAGTTGTGCCCTTTGCAGGGAGTCCTTAAGTGTCCCCCCACCTGCTCCCAGCTGCTCTGGGTGCTCTGGCTCTGCTGCAGGGCTGGAATGGAGGAGCTGGGCAGTGTGACCTTGCTGAAGCTACAGGCGGGCAGGCCGTGTTCAGAGAAGTCTTCTTGCACAGAGGCAGAAAACAGCAGCTTCCCCTGCCTGGAGGTGAAACTGAAGCTAAGTCCCAAGTTCCACAGGGCCCAAAGAACGATCGCAGCCTCCCTAAGACACGGTCATCAAGGTGGTAACGTCGCTTTCGTGGTGCTGCCGGTGGTGCCTGTACCTCAGCATGGCCGGGTGTCACAAGAAACCACGGCTCCGAAGGGCAGGACGTGACAGCGTGCTGGGATTTTGTCTGCTGGCCGCGTTTTAGGAGATGATGTTGCCTTTGTGGTCTCACCACTGGCGAGTCTGACCTGTGGGACAGCAGCAGCCTGGCTTTCCTGGTAGCCAGGATATTCAGCAGACCAGGATGTCTTAAAATAGATCCACTCCTACTCCTGGTGCCCATCTCTGCTCCGCTGCTGACCTAATAGCACTGTCCTCCTTCCCGTTTCTCCAAAAGGCTGTGCCTCATCCAGTGCATCTTATAAACAGCTCCTGGTGCGCTGTGAGCTGTGGGGATGGTGGGGCCCTGCCCAGGGCATGTGGGGCAGCAGCACCCGGTTCTTTAGAATCATATAATCATGGAATGTTTTGGTATGGAATGAATCTCAAAGCCCATCCATTTTCACCCCTTCTTTGGGCAACGTGGGCCAGGGCCTCCCCACCCTCATCGTGACCAATTTCTTCCTCATGTCCAATCTAAATATTCTCCTTTCCAATTTAAAGCTGTTCCCCCTCGTCCCTCCCGAGCTTTCCTGGAGCCCCTTTTCAGTACTGGATGGCTGTTCTAAGGTCCCCCCAGAACCTTCAACCCCAACTCTCAGCCTGTCCTCGTAGCAGAGGTGCTCCAACCTTTAGGAGACAAATGACTTGTAATGCATGTTCCTTGCTGTAACAGAAATCAGAGTGCGGGCAATGGAAGGCCAGGGAAGGGATGCTGGGGCAGCAGAGGCTGTGTGGGGTCATGGAGCTCCAGCATGGTAGCAGCTCTCTGTGATGTGGCAAGTCTTCTTGCTGTACGTGGCACAAGTGCTGGGATGAGAAGGGGTGAGGGAGCAGTGAGCGTTGCCGAGGTTTCTGCTGGAGGTGCAGTGGATGCTGCGGGAACCCATAGGGAGAGGTGGACTCTGCCAGTGGCACCGACACAGCTGCTCTGCCAAGGTGGGAGTGACTTCCTCACTGCCTTCCGTGTGCTCTGCAACTGAAACACAGTCCAATATGCTTAAAGTGTCCCGTCTGCAAGCCGGTGTTTGTCTTGCCCACATAAGAGGGAGGAAACCTCGCTACAGTTGTGTTATGTGGGCAGTGATGAACCCAGCACAGCGCTGTTACGAGTCCCAGTAGAAGTCTGTGCAGGTGCAATGAGATTTTCGTGCACAGCAGCGCCAGGGAATAACCCCAACCTTCACGGTGTGTGTTTGCTGTGGTCAGTGAAGCGACGCAGAGCCAAACTCAGCACACTGCTCCTTGGCCCCATCTCACAAACAACTGGCCTTACACCCTCTCTTCAGAAAGTCCATTTCCTCATGCTGCCAGAAACGTTACCCAGCGCTGGATGCTTTCTCCATGGAGGTGGCTGAACCCGAGGCTGATAGAGGACAGCGGTAAATTTTTTTTAAGTCATTAATGCAACCTGCTTACAAGGAGTCCTTGGTGGTCACGAGGCAGTAAACAGTATCGGGCAGCGTTTGTCTCTGCCAGAGGGAGAGGAGCTCAGCCCTGGAGGTGTTGTGGTGCTGTGGCACCCAGGAAGGTGGTGGTGGATGGGGATGAGGCACACGGGGCGGAGGTCAGAGCTGCAGAAGCATTTCAGTACCCACTGCTTCCTGTTGCCAAAGCGTCATGGTGACGCTGGGAAGCTGGGGTTGTTCAACCTTGACAAGAGAAGGCTTAGGAGAGACCTTATTGCCATGGACCAGTACGTGGTATCTACCGTGACCATCTTGGTGCCTGCCAAGAGGATGGAGACTCCCTTTTTACAAGGAGTCACCTGGAAAAGACAAGGGGCAATGGGAACAGGTTCCTCCTGGGGAGATTCCAATTGGATTCCAGAAGAGGGTTTTTCCCCATGAGAACAGTTAGACATTGGAATTATCTCCCCAGGGAGGTGGTGGATTCCCTGTGCTGGACACTTTTAAGGCTCAGCTTGACAGGGAGCTGGGCCATCTCATTTGAACTACAGATCACCTAAAAGGTGGGACCAGATTATCCCCGAGGTCCCTTCCAACCTGTCATCCTGTGATTCTCTGACTGTGGGCCAGAGTCCCTTGCCTTGTGACCCAACTTGTTGTATCATCTGGAGCAGAGCTTGGAGCACTGAAAGCCGTAGCGGGAGAAGAGGAAGGATGAGCAGTCCGTGGTGATGTCGCCCCATGGCCTTGCAGGATGGTTTGTAGGGAGCAGGGGCTGAAGGCCACTTGTTTTGAGGGAAGACAGTGAGAACCTTCAGCCTGGGTCGCCTGGCTGTGTCTGATGAGATCCCTCCAGCTCCATCACTCTGAGGCTTGTGGGAGCCCCTCTGGGATCTTTGTTGGTTTCTTCGGGTGGGGGGCAGTGTTTAAGCACATTTTCCAGCCTACTTTGCGGCACAAAGCTTGGTGTTTTCTGTGCTCTTCTGCTGCTGAAGCACCTTGTGAGCTGAAGAGCGCTGACAAAAAGGTGGTCCAATTTGGCACTGCTTTCATTAGAGCTGGTAGTGCTGCCACAAATTCGGGATTAATGATTGCATAATGGAACGTGGTGGCGTTGGTTGTTCATTCTCCATTGAGCCTGTGTCCTCATGTTTGTTCTCATTTGTTCAGCTCAGGTCCATTGTCTCTGATATTGCTTCATAAAGGGTACGAAATAAATCAGTGGTATTTAGCTGCTGCAGCCATCTGCTCTGGCTCCCGGCCCAAAACCAGTTTGTGAGTTGGGCACAGTTTGTGTATTTTTGCCTCGTAGTGGAGAGCATCTCTGGGGATGGGAGGGGAGGAAACGCTGCCGCTCATCTCGCCCGGGGGATCAATCATCTCTTGATGCTGTGCTGCAAACTCCACGGCTTTGCGTCGCTGTCTCAGCTTTGGGGTTGGGCTAGGCCGTTGCAGAGTGCCAGCAGGGACTCCTCTCTCTCTGTGTTACTGGGATTGATGCTCTGCACTGCTAGGCGTTACTGGGAGGTGTAGAGGCGCTCACCTTGGATGTGGAGTTCTTGTGCTTGGATCTGGCCGGCACTCACCTTCAGCGTGTGAATGCGTTTCCGTGCGCTCCTGGAGTCGGCACAAAGCCGTCCTGCGCAGTGAGGCCCAATTGTTTTTAAGAGGTGCTGTTAACGCAGTGAAATTCAGTGCATTTGGGAGCTGCTGCACGGCCACAGATGGGAAATCTGTCTTGTAAACTATAAATTTTTAAAAATTATTGAGCCTCTCCATTGCTCTGCAGGGCCATGTGGCACCGAGCACAGGATCACTCCAGGCTTCTATTAAAAAGCGCAGTCATCAAACATTTAAAATCCATGGGCGACGTTTTTAGGAACTGTTATAATAATTAGGAAAGGAAAATGGGTTTAATAAAAGTTGTAAACAATTATCATTAGACAGACCGTGTCCCTCTCTGCAAACCCCATCTGTGTGGCACATCTGGGCACGCAGAGCAGGGAGGGACCGGGTTCCACCTCAGCCGCCCTGGCCCAGGAGGGGCAGCATGCACGTTCCGGGGTCGCTCTGGGACAGCAACAACAAACCTGAGGGGACAGATTTGTAAAATAACTGAAAACCCTAATAAATGCCTGTGTAGACATCCATATCCTCGGCTCCTGGGAACCCCTCACGGGGTGCTGGGGCTCTTTCTCACAGGCTCTGCTGTTCCAAGGGGTCTCACCATCAGCGAGGACTTGGGGCCGGTGTTTGTTGCAGCAGATGGGACACGACGTGGTGGGACCCGAGCATCCTGGCAAGAGGAAGAGCGGGAGAAACGTGTCTGAAAGGGATGAGCTGCTCTGGCCTCAGCAGGGCGCCAGGGAAGGTGTCCCCATCCAACAGGTGGTTTGAAGGAGTTGGTGTGCCAGGGCTGTGGGGTGGCACAGGGTGCAGGATGGGTTCATCTGGAATCCCGCTGCTGTGTCAGGGCAGGTTTAGGTGGACATCAGGAAAAATGTCTTCACGGAAAGAACCCTTTCCAGGCCCTGGCAGAGGTTCCCAGGGAGGGGGTGGAGTCCCCGTCCCTGGAGGGGTTTGACGTACGGGTAGATGAGGTGCTCAGGGATGGTTCAGTAGTGGGCAGTTGGACTTGATGATCTCAAAGGTCTTTTCCAACCAAGTGATGCTGTTGTTCTCTGAGAAACCAGGGCCATTTTTGCTCTGTCCCAGCCCGGACTGGACGCTGTATCCCACCGAAGGCTGAGCACCCTGATGGCCATGGCTGGGCTGTCCTCGTCCCAGCAGCTCTCGAGCGCAACTCCAGGGCAGGCTGGTGGCCACTGACCTAAATTGAGAACTGAGCAAAGAGCAAGCAGCTGCCCCACCGCTGCTGCTCTGTTTTCAGCGTGGATCGAGCCTCCCTAATCCCCTCGGATTTTGTATCTACCAAAACAGCTTGGGCCCATCAGTAAATTGTGGTGGCATATGGTCCAGGTTTATGAGTGATCTGTCACGCGTGTAAGGCAAGGGGGACGTCATCCGTCAGCACATGCAGAAAAGATTGTGGGGCCTTTTTATTTCTGACTTTATTTAATAAAGTTGATGAGGAATCTGTGAGGAATGTTTACCTTCTAAGCCAGTCCTGCTTTAACTTGAGCTGCTGGGGGAAACAAATAAAAGTAAAGGAGTGGGGGAGCTCACTGTCCTGCGAACATTTTGTTGCTTAGTGCTGCCTTTGGGGCTGGAGGAGAAGGTGCTCAGTCAGTGCCACCGGACATTGCTGGGTGAGGGAGGCCCCCAGCATCACAGTGGCCACTTGAGCAAGTCCTCTTCATCTCCTTGCAAGTGATTAAGAGTCACAGAATCCTGGAATGGTTTGGGTGGGAAGGCACCTAACAGCCCATCTAGTTCCACCCGCTGACATGGACAGGGACACCTCTCACTGGACCAGGGGTCTCAAACCCCCATCCAGCCTGGCCTTGAACACCTCCAGGGATACGGCAGCCACCACTGCTGTGGGCAACCTGTGCCAGGGCCTCCTCACCCTCATCATGAAGGCGAGGGTGTGTGTCCTGTGCTGTGACCAGGCTGGCAGCGTGGGGAATGGAGGTGAGGACTCGGCTGACCCTGAGCTGCTGCTCTTGGTGGTTGGCCTGTTCATCAGATGTTGTATCGCGGTGTCTCACATGTTCAGCTCTTCACTTCAGTCCTGAAAGCACTAAATACTGTGAGCGGTTCACGAGGAGCTTTGTTTTTTAAGCAGACACTGATGTTTTTTACAGCTGTGGTTTGAGGGGTTCCTGGTTCTGGTTTGCACAGCCTGACTAAAGGAAATGTCTCATGTTCGAGGCTGGGACTGAGACTGTGTGGTCTCTGCAGCGACATACAAAAATCCCTGTCTCTGGGTCATCCTGGAGCTGCAGAGGGACAGCGGGAGCTGCAGGCACTGCACTCACAGCCGGTGGGTTTGTGCTTGTGCTGCCGCAGGTGGCTGGGCTGGGGGATGTCTGGTTGGAGCTGAGACCACTCCAGTGGTGCTTGGGGTGGTCTTAATAAAACTGCTCTGTGTCACTTGAAAGATGGACACGTTCACCACTGTGGGACCAGTGGTCCGTCCTGATTCGTTTGCAAAGCGAATCGCTGGAGTTGCAAGGAAGGAGCTCACATTTTCTGCAGTCCCTGGAAAGCCAAGGGCATCTGCTCACAGTTCTTATTTCAGGAGTGTGTTGACAGGCTCTTTCACATGCTCTGTTGCCTCGCTGCCAGTTCCGTTTGTGCATGGACGGATCAGGGATGCGACCCCACCTCGCCGGGTCACTGTGGGCATGCGAAGCCCCTCTGGCCCGCGCCCTGCTTGCTGATGGGATGCACATCCCATGAGGTCCCCGCCCGCGGCTCCTCTGTGTGTGCGCAGGGCCACGAGTCACACCTGGGGCAGAGAGGGGCAGGCGCCAGACTGATGCCTGTGATGCTCTGTTTCTGTGGCTCTGTTTGTGGTTGTGGCTGTGCACATGCGCAGGGTGTCCTGCTGCCGCATCCCAGGAAGTCGAAGGAGTTAAACTGCTTTCAGATCGGCCTCTTCGTGCTAATAAAGTGCCTTGGAGCTGGTCCAGCAGGCGGCACCTGGGTATTGTTTGAATGCGTGGCACCCCAGAGAGCCCAAGCCTTGGTGAGCTTCATGCGCTCGCAGAAATCTTGGAAAAGAGCAGAGTCTTCCATAGAAAATGGATTTTCAGGGCCAGCTGAAGGACACGATGTTTAAGATCATTGCTTTAAAATAATTTCAGCTGCAGTTAATGCGAGGCAAAGAAGAAAAGAAAACCCAAGACAGTGAGAGGATAATTAATTCCAAGTTTGAACGGCAATTTGTGAGGGCTGGGTGGTGAAGTGGCCCTTCATCAGCTTCTGTCTGAGCCTTTGCAGATTAAATATGGGGTTGTTCTACTTTTATACTACGTGTTTGTTCTCTCCTGGTGTTATGGAGTGACCTTGGATTCCCACCTTTCCTAGATGGGACCATTGTCACACAGGGCTCCTGCAGCCATTCCCGAGGCTGCAGGCACAGGCTATTTCCACTGACTTCCTCCTATCCCTCATCCCTGCCCCTCTCCTCCTCCTCCTCCCCACAAAACCAGAACATGTGCCTTGGCCAGGTTTTGCAGAACACATTTTTGATGATTCCACCATCCCTTGGAGAGCTGCAGTGCCCCCATTCCCAGGATTCTCACCGCATAAAGCTGCTTTTCTTCTAGCTGAAAGTCAATTCACATCCATAGGTAACGCTTCCTGGCTCTGACCTTATCTGCTTGCTGTGTCTCCTCTGTTTCTACTATGTTTTGCACTGAACTTCTCTAGAAGCTTGGAATTGCTTTGGCTGAGGAGATTTTCCCACGACTAAAGTCTGAGCAGAATCTGATGTTCATTACTGGTCAGTTCTAGTGTAATTTGACAGATCTACATTTCTGGCTACTTATTCTTCCTCAACTTGCAGTGAAATCAAATAGAATCATAGAATCGTGGAGTGGTTTGGGTGGGAAGGGTCCTCAAAGCCCATCCAGTCCCACTCCCTGCCATGGGCAGGGCACCTCCCACTGGATCAGGGGGCTCAAAGCCCCATCCAACCTGACCTTGAACACCTCCAGGGGTGGAGCAGCCACCACTTCTCTGTTAAGTAAATAAAGAGCATCAAGGCCAGAGCTCTAATGAGATTCCAGCCTTGTAAGTAAAACCCAGAGGTTGACAGGAAATGTCCTTCGGGTGCCTCCATTTCTCTGAAGATATCTTAGAAGTGCGAGTTAGGAAAAGTTTCCATCTTGCCCTCTGGTTACCCTAGAGGGCTCTGTGTGGGAGTGCCGGGATGTCGGTGCCTTCCGCAATCCTCAGCCCTCGTCAACAAGGGATAAATAAACCCCTTTGCCACGTTTAGGTAAGTCAAGGCTCACTGAGCTTGCAGGGAAAGCAAGAGGGAAAACACGGGTTGTCCAAGGGAGCCAAGGTACCGCAGACCACCTGGAGGGTTTGTGGTGGGCTGGTGCCCTTTTCTTTTCCCTTCCTGCCGAGGGGATCGAGCTGAGCATCCTGAGCAGGGAGCTGAGCGCGCTCTCTGTGCGAGGCAGCCAGGAGCGGTTCTGTGTGTAATTGCTGTGCTCAGACCTGGGTCCCTCTCTTGGCAGCAGAGCAAAGCTGAGAACTTCAGCATCAGCTGCAGCGCTATCACCGTCGCAAACACTTCTACAGTGTGTGGGCAATTCAGCAGTATGAGCTACATTTCTAAAGGAAAACCAGCTGGCGGGTAGGGTTTGGGGCTTTGTTGTATTTCCTTGTGAGTTAGGAACAGCCTTTCAGTGTTTGTGAGATAACAGCAAGAGCTAAAAATCATACCAAAAAAACCCAAATATAAAAAAAACGTTCTAGTTCCATTTCCCATGAGATTTGTCCTCGGGTTTGGCTCTGCTGGAGCACGTCAGGCTGCTCTGAGCAGGTGGGCTTTGTGCCTCAGACAGGTGTGTTTGCCCCGGTTGCACTGACAGGCTGATGCGTGGTTGGCGTTCCTTGCCCTCGGCAGCGCTGCCTGCGCAGAGGCGACCGCAGCACTCGTGACTGTCAGACCCATTCCCTTTGTCCAGTGCCCAGCACTCAAGGGCAATCCGTGCTGGAGCAGGCAGAGAGAGGTCCGTGGGGCAAGAGGGATCACTCCCGCACACACTGGCGCCTCTGTCGCTGAGGGTGACTTCCACACATGGTCCAGGTTGCTCCACAGAAGGAGCAACTACAGCCGCAGGGATTCAGGAGAGCAATCCTATGGATTCCAGTGGAAATAAGCTCGCCTACAGAACAAGCAAGTGAAAAAAACAAGTGTGAATTAAATAATATGACTTTGGTGCAAACATGTAGCTCAGCTGTTTGCTTTTCCACAGGATGGGAGCCATCTCTATACCACAGTTTGGATCGCTGCGAGTTTACTGCCAAGATATAAAAAATCATTGAATTTAGGCAGTTTCTTGTATCCAATGTCCCTCGTTATATTAAAAAAATTACTGCAGCAGAAAATTTACAAGCGCATCACAGGACCCACTTGTGCTGTTAAACAGATGGCACCTACACAGGACCCAAAAATATATAACAATTTTAATTGAGCCAATACAAAACAGATTTGTGACATAAAATAGTGCTTGCCAGGTCTGATAAGGCTCCCAACTCGGAATTTGACATGAAGTAATTCCATACTGGCACCCATCACCAAGCAGAGCTACAGCGGAGGATGGGCTCTGCGGAGCATGTTGCTGGCTGTCCCTGTTCCTGCCCGCTCTTGGCCCAGGTGAGCGGAGCTGAGCTCCTGGGGAACCCGTGCATTCTTCTCGCTGACTGTACAGGGCAGTCACAGCTCCACCAGGGTGCAGCTCATGTGCCCACATCTGGGCACAGGTTATTGCTGTGTCCCCTTCCTCCTCTCAACTCCTTGTGTTACCCCATGGCAGATCCTCTGGGCCATGGGTGCTTCCCAAGCCATAGTGGCCACAGGATAGGAGCAAAAGTCAGTCGTGCCTCTGCAGAACTAGTGTGGAGAGGGGGCTGTGTGCTCACCATGGAGCATCCCAGGAGCTTCCCGGGGAAATGGGAAATATCCAGTGGCGCGGGGGAGGCGCAGTCGGGGGCCATCAGAGTCAGGTCCTGTGTCCCACCACTGCAGGTTTGAGTTTCTGAAAGTCTCCTCAGAGGCTCTTCTTGTGAGCAGGTTCCAGGGAGCTCAGATCTAAGGACATGAGGGGATGGCACCTTGGCCGCTTCGCAGTGAGCTGGGAAAGAGAAAGCTGTGCAGCAGAGCAGCATTTCTGTACTTACGAGGCAGCAGTTCTCTCCAGCTGGAGCCAGGGGAATCTGTCTAAAATGCCGGAACACGGGACTCGTCAGTCCCATTGCATGTGTGGGGAGGCAAAGCACAAGGTAGAACCTCCCTACTTGTGGCTTTCACCCTTTTTTCCTCCCTTGAGTGTGTCAACATGATGTGAGTTGTAAGGACGTGTTAAAAGTGAAAATGATGAGCATCGCAGACCGGTGTCACTGTGGATTGTGAGGAGGGTGAACATGCTCGCAGTGTATCGAGTCATAGGGAAGAGACGTGAACATGGCTTGCGTGAGGCTCCCTTCACCAAGACGGATAAAAATAGCGTTATCTTTGGCCTCTAAAGAGCCCCAGCACACCCAGGAGCTGGAATTGTGCAGCACGAGTGTGTGAGTACGTTTTATGCGATGCTGTCGGTCTGTAAAGCACAGAGCAGGGATGTCGTGTTAAGATAGTTTTGTGCAGGACAAACACCAGTGTGAATTTCTCGCAGCCCTCCCAGGCTCCCGTGCGGTGCTCGTGGCTGGGAACAGACCTGCATCGTGCGCTCCAGAAAAGTCCCTTCCTGTTCCCCTTGGAGCAACCGGACCTGTCTCCTTTGCTCTGAGCCCCACAGGTTAATGTTTGATGAAAGCTGTAGTTCCTGTTCAATTAAAAATTGACCGAAAGAGAAGGCTGAAAAATTCATTTGGATTTTTATGTCACATTAATTACAGCCAATTAATTTCTGCTATTAACAAAATGTATGAAATAAAAGCAGTGTTGTTATATTTAGGGTATCCCATCGTCCACAAGGATATTTCCTGCCCCGGTAAACCCTGCTTTGTCTCAGTAGCAGGGGCTTCTTGAGGACTGCTGGTGCTGTCTCCATGCCCTTTGTGCACTGCCCTCCTCAGCTGTGTCTCTTGTCATGATGCTCTGCGCACAGTGAGGGCTGTGCTCTGTTTCTCAGCACGATCACATGAAAGGAGCATCACTAAATCTCTCAGAAATGGAGAGATTACTACAGAGTTCTGTTCGTGTCTCACATAGACCCAGTGTAGTTGAAAGGCCCTTTAGATCTTTTCTGCTTGGTTGTGCTGTGTCAGAAATGGGGGTTGGAGTGGCTGCTGATGTCTGGGTGAGAGTCCACATAGACTTCATTTCTTATCCCCTAGTGTTGACGCTTGCTTCCCCTTAATTACTGTCTCATGTTGTACTTACGGGATGCATCCAGAGGGACCTGGACAGCTGGGGAGGTGGCCTGTGCAAACCGCATGAAGTTCCACAGGGCCAAGTGCAAAGTCCTGTTCCTGGGTCAGGGCAATCCCAAGTACTAACACAGGCTGGGTAGAGAATGGATTGGGTCCTGTGTCCAGTTCTGGAAACCCCAGCATAAGAGAGACATGGAACTGTAGAAGGGTCCAGAGGAGGCCATGAAGATGATCCAGGGGCTGGAGCACCTCTGCTATGAGGACAGGCTGAGAGAGCTGGGATTGTTCGGCCTGGAGAAGAGAAAGCTCCAGGGACACCTTATGGCAGCCTTCCAGTACCCAAAGGTGGCCTGTGAGAGACCTGGAGAGGGAGGTTTTACAAGAGCATCTAGTTATGGGGCAGGGGACAATGGCTTTGAACTGAAAGGCAGTGGGTTTAGATGAGATCTTAGGAAGAAATGTTTCCCTGTGAAGGTGGTGAGGCCCTGGCCCAGGTTGCCCAGACAAGTGGGGGCTGCCCCATCCCTGGAGGTGTTCAAGGCCAGATTGGATGGGGGTTTGAGCCCCCTGATCCAGTGGGAGGTGTCCCTGCCCATGGCAGCGGGTGGAACTGGGTGGGCTTTGAGTTCACTTCCCACCCAAACCATTCCGTGCTTCTGTGATTCCACTGCTACTCTCCAGGCATCTGGAAACTGCCATGCAGTGGGGTTTTGTAGCTGTTACTCTTTCCTTTGCTCTGTGTTGATCCCCATGGTTACATCAACTGCCAGGCATGTTCTGATTTCCAGGGCAGGTCTCTGGAGTGCAGAGCAGTCTCTCATGTACTAGGGGAAGGGATGCATCCGACACACGTGGCTGTGCAAACTGCGCCTTCCTGAGAAGGGAAGTGTCTGGTGAGATGCTCTTTCCCATCATTCTTTGCGAGATCAGAGTTTTCCTAAGCCAGTTCCATGTGAAGGGCCCCTCTGCCCAGTGCTGACAGTTGCTGTCTTATCTGGACTTGGAGGACCTTTTGGCATGGGAATAGACTGAGATCAGAGCAGGCAGCTTGGCACAGAACTGTTTCAACCTGTGGAGTTCACAACATACCTCGCGGTAGGATTGTACCCTGGATTCCTCTCATGCTCATTGTGTTCCAGGAGACCGTTACCGCTCTTACCCAGGCTGGAATTGATGCTGATGGTGTTACCAGGACATGGGCTTTGGTAAGGAGATACCCAGGGTCTGGAACTGTGCAAGGGACACACTCTGTCAGCCCTTCTGACCATAGTTTCCTCAAGCATTTTGAGCTCTCATGCCAAGGAAATCTCACCTTGTGTTGTTGTGCAGCAGTGTTGAAGTACTGTTACCCTGTGCCTCTTGCCCCCCCCCCCCCCCCCCCCGAAGTGTCTGTGACAGATTCTCCTCCCTGGATAGCAACGTGGCTCTTGGGGTGCTCTCTCCAGCTAAATGGAAAGTATAGCAAAATGAAAGACCACGATTAGAAGGGAAAAGCAGTGTTGATACCTAAAATAGGTTTTTGGTATCGACCCTCTGTGCAGAATTGCATGTTCTGCAGTTATTAATTATTATAGACAGCGAGAGAGGACAAAGGATTGCTGGGGGATTTCTGATCCTATGGCTCTGTCTGTTACAGACATTCTTGAGAGACAGCAGAGGTGCATGAGGGGAGCTCCTCATCTGCCTCCTCTCTGTTACACATCTCGCTGCTCAGAGTGCAGGCTGACAGCCCCAGCAATGGCTCAGAGAATGGGGGGAAAATCAGTAAAAGGGAAAGGTTTATTTCAAGTTGGTGCCTGCTGAGATCAGTGCTTCTGCCTGCACCGCCTCAACATCTCAAGGAGCAGTACGGAGCTCACCTGTGTCCTAGCAGACCTACTGAGCTTGGGTTCCTCAGCTCCAGTTAAGCTGGAGAGTACACAGCGGTTCAAGCAGTGGCCTGAAGGAAACCTAAGACTTGTTGGTGTTGGGTCTTGTTCATAAGATCAGTGCACCTGGGCTAAACCGTCCCCAGCCAACGACCAGTGGGATGGACACTGCGATTGTGCAAGGTGCACGAGTGACAGGCAGTGTCTGCGGGCACTTCATGGCTCTGTGTGCATGGTGGATGCTGCGCCCCACGCAAGCTGGGGCTGGCAGGGTCCCAGAAGCTGTGGAACCATTGGGAGCCTCCAAGTCAGGCTGTGGTCAGCCTTCTCGGCGCACCATGTAGGGCCATGGAATGGTGGCCTCTGCTGAAGGTGGCATTGAGGGTGATAGTGTAGCTGGCAAAATGTGAGTTGTGAAGAGGACGGGAGGCTGGGGGAGCAAAAGAAGGGGGAAATAAGCACTGAAACTTAGATAATAATTTTATTTATAGTCTAACGTGCACACATGGCTTTGATGATGAGGCTACCGGTGACATAAATAAACTCAAGCAGAAGACGTAAGCGAGTGGATATATGTAAAGGCTTCTTTGGGCAGTGCCGTGAATTTGGACATCGACCAAGAGAATTATTTATGTCCCTTGCTATTTCCATGAAGAGCACAAAGGAGATAATTAGACCAGGATGCTTCGCATTGCTCTTTCCATCTTGCACACTTTCATGCCCACCAAACGTGAAATGTTCGCCTTTCCCCCTCCAACGTGATGGTTGCTGAACTTATTTTTAGTGTCATTTGATAAGCCTCCCCGCTCGCAGAGAGACATCCCACTGACCCAGCCACTGGTCATTGTCTATACCAGTTCCCATCAAAGCGGGCGCGCTTTGTCAGGTTTCGCCTCGAATATCCATTTTGCGTCTGAAGTACAGTATCGAAAGTGACTGGATCATTTGAGCCTTTTTCTTCAGCTGCTCCCTCCTTCCTCCCCCACAGTGTTTCCGCTCACGCTAACATAATTTGGCATCGTCGACGTGACACGACGCTGGTTTTTCTAAAAAATTATAATACATACATTGTCGATGTTTTGTGATGGCCGGCGCTCCCATAAATTTAATTTCTAAATTGATGGAAGGAGGGCTTTTTCCACTGTGGAATCGCAACCAGTGCTCAGTGCCCCCTTGGAAACTGAGCGATGCACATACAGTAATAGGTCATTCAATGTCAAAAGGCATAAAAAAGATGAGCAAAATCTTCACAGGCTGCTGCTTGCTGTTGCCTTTAATTATATTAATTAAACTTAGAAATTCTCATGCAAAGAGAGTTGCTGGCTTGTGACGCTGAAGAGCCCTTGGAGATTCGAGGGGGGAAAAAAACCCTGAGATACCAGCTTAGTGGCTACTGCTTTTTTTAATCTAAAAAAAGGCAATAGAGAAGGCTGCGACTGCTAGGTATGTTTATAAACGATGATGTTTTATGCGCTGCTGAGCTCTGAATGCAGGAGAGGGGAAAAACCACCAGCCACAGTGTCAAGGTCTTGAAACGTCAGTCCCTCAAACTCCGCTCCAGATCTCTGGTTACAGGCTGTCTTCACGTGGAATAACGCTCTATTAATTTTCTTCCCATCCCGGGTGCATAATGAAAGAAAGGTGTCTTCAAAAACAAAAGGGCAAAGTCTTGCTCGCTACCAGTACCTTGAGGCTCCCTGTCTACATTTTGTCATGCGTGTGCACTTTTCAGCATTAGACTGACAAGATTCCCAGTCAGAAGGTTCCCGTAAGGCATGATTCGATGGAGACTCACACGGGGCTTTGTGATCTAACATCGCTGTAAGGCACTCGGCTCCTGCACTCGCTGAGCCTGGTGGGAGTTGTTGCCCTCCGCCGCTGGCCAGTAGTCCCTGCCTGAACAACACGTGCCAGCTCTGCCTTGGAGGAGCTCTGCGTCACTGCTGAGAGCATATGATGTCCTGAGAATCTGCAGTCCTTAGAAAAACATGAACTATCAAAAAGTGAAACCGTTATCATCTTTGGTGTCTGTTCTCTGAGCGCACGGGCACGCGAGCCAGCACTGCTCCTGTGGTCGCTGCCGCGAGGCGCAAAGCATCATCGTGCTGGAGGAGGCACAGGAGCTCCAGGCAGCAGTGCCAGCTCCCGGGAATGGGCAACGCAGACACCTTTGGAGTTCAGGCTTGATGGGGATCCAAGAAATGTGTGGAAGTGCTTGGTTCTCTCTGCTGGCTTGGGAAGTGGCAATGTGGCTGTCTTTGCTCCTGGAATCCTCTTCTCCTCCTCTACTGAGACTGAACTCGGGTGAAGTTGATGCATCGGCCCTGAGGGGGGAAAAGAAAGAGAAGCTCTTATTGGCGGAGTGATAAATGCAACCAGGATTTTCTAATGCTGAGTACAAGCTGCTAAGAGAGGGCTGTAATTCAAGTTGTGATGTTTATGAAAATAACATACCCATAAAAAATGACTAGGAATTACTGGGGATTACCCGGAGTGAGGCACCGCATTTGCCTCACAGGTCGATGGTGCTGGGGAGCAGTGGTGACACACGGGACACATGTTGAACACTCTCAGGTCCTGTGTGAGGACCATTTACAGTAGCTGTACTGAGCAAACACAAACCTCTAAAATGGGTGAGGGAGATGTTGGTGAGGACAGATCCGCCCCAGCCAGATCTACATGTGGTGCTACGCAGGCAGAGCTGCTCCCCCTTTGAAACTGTGGGTTTTTTGCAATAACCCGTGCTTGGCATCTCCCAGCTCCCATTTGATGTGCCTTAAAATCCCTGTGTATCAGCAGGAACAGCATTTTCTCTCAGTGTTGTACCTGGGGAAATACTGTTATGCTGAAAACGGGCCCAGATCAACCCTGACAGCTTTGGTGTAGCTGAATGACAAATAAATCCATTAGCAAAAGTCACAACCCCTTTTGTTAATTTGGGATAAGCACCAAAACCTGCCAGTCTCGAACCTCATTCAAGCGCCCAGCTCCACACCAACCATCAGGCTGAGGCAGGATGTTCTCGTACAGCCCCGCTCCTCTGGGCACAGTGGCCACGCCTGCCCACCATGGGAATGCCAGCCTGCACCCAGGCTGTGGTGGGTGGGGACATCCCCTGGAGAAAGCTCTCCAGGGCAGGGGATGGAGGGGTTGGGTATTTGGATGAAACGGTGTGTGGGTGACTGGTGAACACCAGCCGGTGCTGCGTGTTCTGGCGTGAGGTTCGTCATTAATGACAAAGGCCCCTGTAACATAAGTCAAAGGTGAGGAGGGGTGGAAGCTGCCCAGGGTGAGGGGGCCGTAACGTGACAGCCTCCTCACAAGGGCAGAGCTGAGCATGTTTCCTTTTCTCTGTCCCTTCGGTTTCTACTTGGGGCCTTTGGAACAGCCGCGACTGTGACGCAGTTTGTAAGAGAAGTGCAAAGGCGATGCCCAGCGAAGTGCTGGTTTGGGAACAGGGAGCTGTGTGCACGCCCTCAGTCCAGGTTTCCTTCTAAAGGTGCGTGGTTGGGGAAAACTACTGATTTCTTCTTAAACCTGGGAGATCATGGAATTACCAAATGAAAGCAGGGCTCAATTCCATATTCCTTTCCCTGACTGATTTTGGTCTGAATGCCTTGCTGGGTAACAGGGCAGGTGATGGCACGCGGCGTTATGTGGCACTGCTGAAGGGAGTGCCTGCTGGCACCCGCCCTGGGCTGGCACAAGTGGGGCAGTGGGTTTTCCTCGCGCTCCACCAATGACTCTGCTTCTGTTCACTATACAATAAACACAAAACTGGCAAATAGGTGGTACCGTAACTGCAGCCACTCCTGGCTGCCACTGTCTGTATCACAAATGCAGAAGGGATGCAGAAAGATTGACCTGGAGTGCGCAGAGATTGTTTTAAAGGCAAAGTGTAACAAGCCAGGACACCTCCACGCGCTGTCCCTTTGCCTGTTTTGTTTGTTGAGTGTTTTTGGTTAAGCTGTGGTAAAGTATTCCTGGAGCATAAAATGCAGAAATACTGTGCAAGTCGGGCGCTTCTGAGGGCAGAGCTGGTGTTCAATAAACACTGACAGCAGGTAGGCTGGCATCCCAGTTAATGCCCCAGCGGAAAATCAAGAGTCTGGAGAGCATCAGCTGAAAAGAGGCCTTGTGGGACTGCAGTGGTTCCCACCCTCTGGGAGCTGCCCCGTCGTTCTGGAGGGTCTGACATCTGCTCGAAGCTGACCATGAGCAGTGGATGATTAGTGAACAGGGTAAGGGGGCACTGAGGAGGAGAGGAAGCATAAACCCATCCCAGATCAATCTGGAAGTTAGGTAGCCTTAAAATAAAGCATAGAGGCCATGTCTTAGGCATTACAGGGCACGGCTCTCACTAGAGCTAAGGAAAAGATGTTTTGTTTTGTTCTAAGCACATCTTCTCTGCCAGGTTGGAAGGTCTGGAAGATGCTCCTGCAATACTTGTGTTTTCCCCTCCTACCCCAGGCAGAGCCCCTTCTGTTCCGCTCGTGCTGCAGGCTTTGCGCTGGCATGTGGTTGCACAGCACTGTAACTCCTCTGAGCGCTGAGCTTTTCTTACTAAAGAAAACGGAGGGTAAGAGGCTGCAAATGAAAACAAAGCCTTGCCACCCGAGTGCCATTTCTTGTGTGCGATGTAACGCTCGCAGAGGGCAGAGCTGAAACTGGGATGCTGGAAAATACTGGAAGCACTAATTAATGAGAAGGTCAGGAACACCGTTGTGTCATTAACGGAACAGCAAACACCGCGCGCTGGCATCGCAGAAAACAGCTTCTGTGTTTCAGTAATGGGATGTGACAAGGTGCCTGCTCTCGCAATACCTGCACATGAAATGTGTTAAGAAGTGGCTTTGCAGCCAGCGCAAAGGGCTCTGGGCTCCCACTGTGCTTGCGGTTTAAGTCTCACTTGCACCGTTGCCATTCATACCTTTCCTACTTTTATTTCTTAGCAGAAATAGGCACATCAGCCAGGCTCTCTCTGGTTGGCGCAGGTTGTTTCAGGTACAGAACTGGCTCCTAAATGCTGGCTTGGAGGGTTTTTCCCTTTGAGGACGAGGGGTTCCAGACAGGGCAGGGACAGAGGAGATCCCTAAATGAGCAATTCCCGTTACGGGTCCCCACTCATCTCCTATGGGCTGTGCCCCAGCCTCCTTACTCAAGGGGGAGGAGGGAGAAAAGAAGGAATGGTTTGGTCAGCCAGACCAAATCCTGCAGCCCACAGCAGGCAGACAAAACATCCTTAGCTGGAGGGGAATTGCTAAGAAATACCCACTATCAAAACACTGCCAGTATCAAGACAATGACAGATAATAACAAAGACACTGTAAGTGAGGTTTTAAACCATTCCCATTCTGGGTGAATTCAGTTGTTAAGGATTTATCACTCCAGATCACACTACTGCGAACCATGGAGTTCCATTACCTTGGAGCACTGGGCTGTGAGTGCTGTAACAAGGCTGTATGTGATGTAACCAGAATAACTATTTTTGTGCAAACTGGTTCTGAAAAAAGGATGCAAACTTGTGTAAGTCGTTCCTCTCCATGAGTTCAGAAATTCCTTTGCAGTGATTTCTGTATCATCATTAAGACCAGCTTCTAGAAACAGATTATTAAATTCATCTTCTGACAAATGTGAGCTTTAGGAAAGGACTGTTCACTGAAACAGAAGCACCATTTACCAAACAGCAGACTGATCAGTTTGGCCCTCACAGTTCAAACACGCTTGCTCTATGTTACTGTGTCATTTCACCAGTGTTTTATAATGGCAATAACAGTAACTCCACCAGCTGGTCCCTAGCAGCACCGCCATGACCCACCGTGCCGGTGAGGTAACGTTACACTCAAGTCCCTGTACTCAATTAAACAATCAGTACAACCAATTTGAGATCAGATGGGTCATGCCTTGTAAATCACTGGATCATAAACCTTAACAATACCAACATGGCAGTATAAAATTGAACCAAATCAGTGGTTCAGGACTTGAGTAATTAAAAAATGAGTTACGTGAACATTTTTCATGTGGAGTGTGGGAGTTGTGTCCATGCACCAGACTCAACAGGTTAAAAACCCACACTGCACTGCAGAAGATGTACCATAGGCACCACAGGGGAATATGGCTGGTACTTAGCAATGGGAAGAAAGCACGAGGAAAGAGGTCTACAGCAAGGATTTTACCTGAGAAGGAATACTCGACTATTACAGTAAGGCCGTTATTAAGCACCATCTGGAGTGCCTAGAGCTTTGTGACAAGCATCTCTTCTAGTGTATGACACATGCAAAGGAGAAACACAGCCACGGAGACACGGGCTCTTGGTATCCCACATGTGGTCCGCGTTTGTGGAACAGTGACAGCAGCCCTCATAGTGCTGCCTCCGAAGCTGAAACCTGGCAGTAGGGCTGTTCCCCTCTCTCTCCCTGCATGGGAGGTGCTTTGTACTCACGTGTGGGATCCTGTACTCATCAGTGCTCTCTGAACCTGCAGGCCTGGTTGCCTGGGAGGGACCTCTCCAGAATGAGTGTTCAATGATGGGCTGGGTAACAAATGCTGCAGGTTTTCTGGTTTGCTCTCCTTCACTGCGTTGTGTCGTTGCCTACAAGGCTGATGTTAAAGGCAGTTGGGTTCCCTGTGTAAAGCCTTGAACCCAGCATCTACTCCTGGGTGCTGTCACAAGGGTCTGGGTGAGATGGCATCTCCTTTCAGGCTGTGCTTCCTTCATCACAGCCTTCCTCCAAATGCTGCTGAGCTGGCAGGCTCAGGTACCCACGAACCACGAGTGTGGCATGGGAAGCTGAAGGGACAAAAAGGCACCAGCTCAGAGCAGGACTTCCCACCATTCCCTTAGTGTTTAAGTAGCTGGTGGCTGCTGAACAGTCAGGGATCTTGGGAGGTAGCGTTAACAAACCGCTTTCGCCCCACTGACTCTACAGCCATTCCCTTTGGCACCTTGGCTTCGCTTGTAGCATTCTGCACTGATCTGGAAAGGGCAGGTGAAGCAGCTGGTGAAGGGAAGGCAGGTGGAGATGGGATATGAGGATTCACATCGAGTACTACGTTGCTCAGCCATAACTTGTCCTTGCGTATGACTTAATCTCTCTAACATGCTGAGTAGCTGTACCCCCTGTAATAATAAAGCCATGTGGCTCATTTTGGCCTTGGAGGATCAAGATCCTCCACTGTGTCACTGAGGTACCAGCAGGAGCGGAGACTTCGTGTGCTCACACCCTGGTTGCAGCGTCCCCGTAAAGACAATGTGTCCGTTAGGGATTTGTCCTTGATATGGCACACGTGAGGTCTATGCTCTCTGCCCAGACCATCAGTGCCTGCATAGCTGTGAGGAAAGAGAGGGCTCTGGAATAATGTCACTCCCAAGACACATATTTAGCGATGTTATTTATGTTGGCCTGGTCATTCCAGCATTGTCGGAGCATCTTTCACCTCTGATCAGCGCATCCCTGCTAGCCCAGCGCTGTCATTGCCCAGGAAGCTCTCATGGCAACCTGCCGAGACTGCTGGGCAGTCTGGGTCAGCAGACGAGCATCTGGTTTACCTGATTCTGCTTCTTCTTACATTGGTTTTCCCTGTGTCCTCTTTATAAGGAATCACAGTTGAGAGTATTAGCTTCCCTGTAGCCGTTCCAGTAAAGGACAGACTGGGTAAACTTTTCTTCCTTCGCTAATGCAAGGGAACAGTCAATTTCCTGCTCTATTCAGAATCACTGACTTCCGGGACAGAACTTTCCCAGGATAATGAACTGCTGCCCGTGCTCCTGCCCTGCATGCTCAGGCAATTGTGAGAGTAAAAGGGCCTTGTAGAGGAATAAAACCAGCAGGGACCCAAACTGCTGAGATGCCAGCACTGGCAGCACCTCCTCACAGACCTCTAAGGAGAGCTGAACAGCAGCGACTGTTCCCTCACTGGAAAGACCCTGCTGCTTCCCTCAGCAGAGTCTGGTCCTACGGTGTGGAACAGGACAGGGCTTGGCCAGCTCACCTGGGAGGGGCTGGGCAACCGAATGCTGCGCTCTCACAGCCCCCAGGCATGGCCCACAGTGCCCGAACAGCAGCGTTAACGGAGCTCGTGTCACCTTTCCCCCATCTCCTAGGCATTAAAATTCTACTGGCATTAACATCCGCGGCTCTTCACTGGCTCCCCGCTCGGCAAGTATTGCACTGCTATAACCATTATAATGTTACACTCAGCTCATAAATACCCACTGACAGGCCGAGCACAGCTGGAGTTAGGTTTATATGTATTTTTTAAAGAGAGCTGATTTATGTGTTTGCTTTGGAGAGGGGTTGCTCACCCACCCATGTCCCGTGCAGCTCCAGGCAGTGTTCAGAGATGTGAATAGATGCCTCAGGCTTGCTCTTCATCCCTAACCACCAGGTAATCTCTTGTCTCCGGAGATGCTCAGAACATCATAAGGGTTTAGAACTGCCTTTGCCGTTCTTCTGATAGAACCCTGTGTGCTCCTGGCACACAGACCTCCCCTTGCAGATGCGTTGGGTTTATCTGAAGCAAAGCCCTTTGAAGCTGTGGGGCTCCTGCTGGTGCCCGTGGTATGTCCCTGCCCACAGACCCCACCGACTGCTCCTTGGCAGCTCCATGAGCAGAGGTCCTGGTCGGCATCCCTGAACCACGCTGTGGTGGAGATGCTGAGCACTCAGGAAATCTGACTTGTGCTGTGCACTGTTGGAGAGTAAATCAGCAGTGAACCTCTTACAGGAATGGTCTTGAACTGGCGCTGTTGCTCCAGCACCCACCACTGCCAGTGCCGACACAGGATCGTTCCTAGGGCTGCACAAGGACGCTTCACCCCTGGATTAACTGAAACCCCTGACAGGTGAGCTGAGCGCTGAATCCCAAGAACACTGGATGGGCTCAAATCCTCCTGCAGTAACAACAACGTAATAAAAAGATACAACCTACAGGTAAATAACACTGCATATTTTTACCCTACGTTTTTTTTCCACTTATAGCAGTTTTTGAGCTAAGTGGAAAGGCACATCACCTGTTTATTATGCTCGTGTTTATGTGATGTAGCTGCCTTAGTGCGTGTGCGTGAACCTTGTGGTCCTTGCAAGCAGTCGAGCGGTCCTTCAGGTCAGCTTTCCAAAGCCACATAACCTGCATTTCAAGAACAGTGGTTTCACAACAAGAGCTGGCATCGCCTGCCTCAAAACACGACTGCCTGGAGGAGAATGTGCCAGCACAGTTCAGGTACCGCAGGAGCCAAGTCTGACTTCACAGCCATCCCTCATCCCTTGGTCCTCCGGAGGTGCGGGCAAGGAGAGTGAGCATGGAGTCAAGTGCAGGAAAGAACAACAGGACTCGTTTCCTTTAAAAGACAGTTGCTGTCTTCCTGCACCAAATAAAAACTGTATGTTAGAGCACAGGCCAACAAAACACAACTGCCAGTAACAGGTTCAAAATAAGTATTTAGAAGATGCTGTTTTTTTCCAAGTGCCTGTGCTCCAGGTCTGTTTTTTAGTAGATCCAGTGTTGGGATGGTTCGTTAAACATTGGGAGAAAGCTTTCACTGATGCAGGTGGGTGTGAAACCTTGCTGTTGTCATCTGGAGGGCTTGGTATCCACCTCATACACACTTTCTTAGAATTGTTTGGTTGGAAAAGACTCTGAGATCGAGTTCAACTAAACCTGTCCACTACCAAACCATCCCTGAGCATCTCATCTGCCCATCTGTTAAACCCTTCCAGGGATGGGGACTCCACCACTGCCCTAGGCAGGCTCTGCCCTTGCCTGAGAACCCTTTCTGTGAAGACATCTTCCCTGGTGTCGGACCTGTCTTTGCTTCATATAAATGAAGGCCCAGTGTGCGGCAGCGAGGAGTCGAGGGTTGTTGTCTGCAGCACTGTCAGTGCATGGGTGGCTTCAAGGAAACGCTACTGAGAAAGCTCTTCACCCACCAGTAACACTGATTTGTAACTGGACATATGGACATCCCAGCACAGTTGCTACAGCAAGCAGAATCTTTGAAGTACGTGTTTACCAGTGGTGTCACCCTGTGAAAGCCAGGACTGTGGGGAGTTCGCAGCTCAATATGCTCTGTGGCACTGAATGGCGCGTGCTTCTGCCAAGGTTCCGATTCTTGAGAGCAGAGACAGACTTTCAACCCTATTTTCCCACCTTTGAAATTCCAAGTATCTTCCGTGGAGTAATGTGAAAAGCTCCATCCACGCAGAATTCCCGCTGATCAGCCAAACAGGAGCAGCTCCTGGGCTGCTCCTCGGCCACTCCTCGGAGAGGGACAGGAGGTGAGGGGTCGCAGTGGTGCGTGGGCAGCCGGGGATGGGAATGGAACCAAGTGCTCCCCTCGCATGAGTGTTCACTGTTCTGCCTGGACAGGTTTCGGCACGGCAGCAGGAATGGAACCCTCTTCCCTCACCCGGCTCCCTGGCAACTGCTTTATTCAGCATTTCTCCAGACAAGCTGTTGCCCTGAAAAGGAGTGGTTGCGACAAGCGTTGCCTCTCCTGCAAGGAGCCCTTCCAGGTCTGGGAGAGCAGAGCACAACGAGCTGCTGAGCTGGCTGCATGGGCCTTAGGGGAGATTAAAACTGCCTGCATTTGTAGCATCTGCTTCCGAAGGAGGTTGTGGCAAATATTTTATTCAGCAGAGCTGGAGGTCTCCTGTCTCTAGAGGGCAGGAGTTTGTTGTTTTTCTCATGCTTATGCAAAAGCAAATGGAAATGGCCCGGAGAGCCCCTGTGTCTGCAGCACAGCGGCTCCAGAGCAAGGGCCCCGGTGCGCTCCCCATCCGACCCCTTGGCAGAGCCCCCTCACGCGGTGCTTCTGCCTCCCTGGAAAGGCACCATAGCCTGGCAAGATTTGACCCTTCCCTCCTGAGGGATATGCTCTTATTTTCCCACTGCGGGTGCCTGCCAATGCAGGGCTCTTCTTCAGATCCAATTACACCTTGGAAGGCAGATCGGGCCCATGTGCAGCACCAGAGGGAAAGTGATCTCTGCGCTGGTGGCCAACCCCGGCGCACACCTTGCCCAGCATTGGTGCTCGGGCACATGAGCATGGGAACCAGGAGGCTTCTGCTCCGCCATCCCAGGGGAATACGCTGAGCTCCACTGGCAGTGAGGAGCCAGGGGGGTGGGATTGTAACAGGCGTTCCCAGGTGCAGCTTGGCGAGCTCATTCCTGATGGCCATGGTGTACGTGCATTGCTGAAGCATGGCTGTGGCTGAGGAACAGAGAGAGCTTTTCCATGAGAAGTGGTTTGGCTCTTTGAACTCTTCTAAGACTTTCCAAGATGAATCCTGGTCAGGAGTAAGCTTTACTGGGGATCCCATTGACGTTACAGAAGGGCTCCAGCCAAACCGACAACATGACTGATCTTCAGTGCCGAATGGTTTCCTTGTGTTGGCATCCTGAATGACTCCTCGAGTCCTGCACACCTTCTTTAGGAAGCAAAGAAAGGGAATGTGCTACTGGTCAAAGCCTATTTCAAGCCCTGTAAAGTCAGAAACAGATCCCAATTTTAAGCCCACTAAAGCCAACAAACATCAAAACGTGGTGCTTTGTGGTCAGCTGTTGTTGCTGGCATTGCTGCTGGTGGAGCCCTGGCCATGGACCCACGACCCACGTGCTCAGAGGATCGCTGTGACTGGTCCGTTACGGTAACGAGTGCTGATAGCTGATGCCAATCAACAGGACCAGAGATGAAATGCCCACATGTGTTCCCACATCTGCCTGGCGCTGGAACCGGAAGCCACTGCCCCCCTCCTGGAACACAAACTGCTATAAGCTATAAGCGCCCTGAAAAATAGAGCCTTATCTGTCCTTTGGACACTGCAGACCCCAGAAGAGAGTCTGCTGGGCACCACGGGGCTCTGGTGGACGCAGGTCAGAGCAGCCTCTCGATAGCCAAGCTCTCACAAGGAGAGGTGATGACTGTCACCAGTGGAGGAGGAGGAATGTAGGAGTTCTCCTTATGTGAGATGTGATTCCAACCAGCAGACAGGGTGGGCAGCACATATGCAGCAGGTTTCTGGAGCCTTTTTTGCCAAGAAGTCTGTGATTTAGGAAGACTTTTGTCCTGGATTATCCTGACAGCCACCAGTACTCCCCTTATGTCCTATGAGCAAGGTGTTTGCCAACGACTTACTCGGCTGTGCTGCTGTCAGAGTCACCAGACTCTGATCGGTTTTAGGCACTGCTGCTGATCTCGTGTCTTGTTGAAAATCAGGAATAGTTCCTTTAAAGCCAGCAGTGCAGAGCTCATGGAAATCAGATCAGAAGCTGTCCTCTGACTGTGTTGTGACAGTGTGGTGTCTATCACAGGCCCCTGTGCAGGCCTACCAAGCAGTTGGCCCGTCACAAGTGGTGCTGACAGCCTCGACACATGTGCTGCAGACACTCCTTGTGTCCTGCAGTAGTTGTACTCATTCCTTCCCTCAGGACTGCATTATGTGGGGTGAAGCCTGTGTTCTCTGAAATAGTTTCCTCACTGGAGATCCTGGCTACAGATGGGCTTATTGGAGACGCTAATGTTCTCCAGAGCTAGAAGTGTCCCATGGGGACACAGTCACACTGCATTTGTTCTCTTCCCTGTACATATTTCCTAAGTGAACATCACCAGCTACTGCTGGAAGAAGGATTTGGTGCAGGTTTTCCTGTGCTCTGAACCCTGAGGGAGGGCAGGGTGTTCATGGCCCACAGAGCCACCCATGCGGCGTTGGCCTCTGTCAGTGCTGAGATTGCTTTACCAGGAAGCCCCTCTGTGCTGCCCATCTTTCCTCTCAGGAGCACTCCCAGGAAACAAGGGGGAATGGGCAGGCGATGATGGATTTTTCTCTGTGTTTCAGTTTCCACCTCTCCCTTTCTCCATTCTTGTACTTTGATCAGGATAATCTGTATAATGAGTTTGGGTTTCAGTGAGGCTTTATTACAGGCATGCCCTGAGATCTCGGTATTAAATGCCTTTTATAAATTAATAAATAAATATGCTCATTTGTTGTAGAATTCCTATTGTTGGTTTGGGAGCAGTGAGCTTTTGCAGATCTCAGCTTTCACCTTGCCAATCACTGCATCCCTGCAAGTGCACGGCTGCTCCTTGGAACCCTTTCTGGGTTGGTGTTGGCATTCTTTCGCTACATTACATTTATGCATTAGCACCATCTGTGCCTGTGGTACCTTCTGTGAGTCGGCCCTGGCCAAGTGACTGGCATTTATCTGGGAGCGCACTAAAAAAAGGGAGAAAGAAAAAGGATGGGGGGGAGGGAGGGGGAGAGGCAGTCGGGATGGTGCCCAGAGCTTGCTGCTTGCTGCTGGCGCGAGCGGATCTCAGGGAGGAAGGTGCTAGTGAATGCAAACACCTGCACTGATGTCCCTCGTTAAAACAGCTGATGAAATCTCTGTCTCACAAAATAAAAGCTACTTCAAATAAATCCTCGCCACCCTTGTGTTCTAAAGGAAGGGCAAACTGGCAACGCTTAAGAGAAGAAACCACTGCAGTCCAAGGGGCAGGACTGGGCTGGTGTTGGTCCTTGTCCATTGCATGTGTTCCAGCTGGGTCAGAGGGCACAGGGACCCAGCGATGCTGTCAGCCGGGCAGGCAGAACTGAAGGGTATTTGCAGTACTGGTTGTGTGTAGGAGTGCAGACCTCACCCTGCTGGGTTGGTCACTTTGCTTTCTGTTTGGAGATGCTGAAAGCACTTGGGTGTGAAATAGCCTCTGTGGTTGATTTTCTACAAGGAAAGGGAGAAGTGAGCATTTGTCAGTGTCCGATGTTCGCTGCCATAAACAGAAGGTGCTCCCTGTAGGAAGTCAGAGGGTGCTGATAAACATTAGGATAGAAGCCTTCCTCAAGGATTCCTAAGCAGTGGGAGTGTTTTGCACAGGCCCAGGCTCTTCGAGAGCAGCGAGACAGACACCATTGCTGCACTTCCCGCCGCATCCTGCCTCCAGTCCTGCTCCCCACTGCCTGTCTGGGTGGAGGTGGCTGCCAGGGAAGGGGCTCAGAGCCCTGTGCCTGAGTCTATGAGACACAGCAACCCTCAACAGTAACACAGGGAAAGGAATTCCTGACAAAGCCCATAGAAGAGTTGTGGTCCAGGCCTGTCCACCCCCAGCTCTGGTCACAGACCGATGGGCAGCATCTGGAGCACCTGCCAATACCCAGAGTCCCTTTATTCCCCAGCGCATCTGCAGCTGTGTGACGCGGTGCATCACTCCCAGCTCTGCAGCTCCCTGCTCCAGACCAACTGAGTGGTCATTTAAGAGATTATTGTCAGTTACTCTGAGCTAAAAGTAAAAATCTTCTCATTCTGCCATGTTCGTGGTTTAAGACTGGTTTCATGGAAGCCACATAAAAGAACTTTCTGTGCATGCTCTTAGCTGGCAGCAGTTAGGATCGGTTTGTCCTAAGTAGGCAGGTAAAAAATACACAGAGCAGCTATAAATACTGGTTCTGTTCTGAATAACCACTTTCACACTGTAGACTCTTCCCCACTAAGAGTCTGGTACTTGGAATTCAGGATTTGCTTTTTCTTCAGTTCCATATGTTCCGTGTTAAACATATGCTATGCTTTATATTTAAGAACTAGCAGCAGACTGAAGAAAATAGCCCACACCACAAAAATATGTTTGCGTCGTTATCAAAAGCTTCTGGGGTTTTGTGTACTTTTTTTAGCATGCTGGGGGGGAAACACCCTTGGGGATAATTTCAGAATGTGAAACTTAAAGACCTGTGGGGAGAGTGAACATCTGGTTCCACGTTTGCAGTAGACACAAGGCTTGTCAGAGCTTAGAGCCATTCACCACCACGTCGAGGCGGGGATCCAGTTATCAGCTTTGTAAGTAGGGGAGGGAACCTCTCAGCTTCACTTAGGAATTGGTCTCGGAGTACTTGGGTCTTACTTAAACTGGTCTCAACTGATAGACCACACGGACCCAAGTGCAGACTGACCAGCATCTCATGTCTGCGTAGGTTCCTAGGACACCTTCTCTCTTCCCTCCCTGTCTGGGATTACACAGGGTTGTCCTCTGGACCCTCTGTGCCCAGCAGGACCCCTTGGTGACCTCATGCAGGCAGGGAATGGAACACAGCACCAAAATGAGCACAGCTAATCTGTGGCTGTAGCCCCAAAGGGCTCCATCCTGCCAGACTGGGAGTGAAGCACTGCGCTCCCTGTTACTGCGCAAGTGCCACCATTATTCTGTATAAACTCAGCCCGTGGCTTCGGTTTGAGGGGGCAATGATGGCAGCTGTACTGTGAGGCAGACCACCATCTGCATCCCGCCACATCTGTGCTCTGAGACAGCCACTCTGTCCCTGGGGGGGTGCAGCTCCCTTGGCCTGGGAGGGGAGAAGGTTTGCCTGGTGTCAGACACAGCTGTCCTCGAGGGGTTTTACAGAGTGGAGGACGAGCTAGGACCCTGCTCTCCCACAGCCCCACTGAGCCACTGCCTGTGCTCCACGAGGGTGTGTGCGGCCAATGCCGTTCCTCAGCAGAGCTCCTCGGCCCTGCCAGCAGCCGCACTGGCGCCCGTGTCCGGGGTGCAGGAGCCTGGCCAGCGTGGCAACCCCTGCACTCAGCCTGCTCCTCCTGCCTGCGCAAAGGGACACCTGGAAACATCAGGAGAAGGCAGAAAACATTGTAAGGGACTTGAGAGTCCCTAATTACAGTCCTCCTCACAGTCTGTTTAGGGATTGCTGCCTGGGGGATTGGGTGTTAATAACTGGCAAACAGCAAGTGACCAGTCGTCACAAAGACCCTCGTGTGAGAGCAGGGACCAGTTGGTGCCTGTTCAAACCGAGGTGAGATTGAAACACCTTGTGATAAATCTTGCCAGTGGATTGTGGCGAGGAAATGGAGTTTGTGGTCTGTTATATGGAAACAAAGTGGTGTGGCTGTTGCTATGGCAACCACTTGTTTATTCCACAGCACTGCAAGCTGTGACACCGGGAGCTGTGGCACCACGGGAAGCGTGTTCTGTGACCCTCCATGTGAATGTGTCCTGTGTTGCCAGGAAGGGGAGGAGCTGCCCCATCATCCTCCTGCAAGGTGTGAATAGTTCAAACCTCATGAAATCACTGGTAATTTAGAACTTGCCTCTGTAATTACCTGGCAAGTGACCACAGCAACACTGAGAAGTAAAAAGCAATGAGGTGTGCACAATTACCTTCCAAAGCTAGAGGCGCGCACACACTTAAGCGTGGATTTAATTACAATACAGGTAGATCGGTGCCTTTTTCAATCCTCTCACTGATGGGGATGACAGCGATTTCTAGTTGAAGCCATAATAAAACAAAAGTCTACGCAGTTAAATTATAAACTTATAAAGAAAAATTCTGTTGGAAAAAAGAAATAGGCTTGATGAGTGTAATTCGTTGCATATTTCAAATTCTATTTTCAAGCAAGTGCAGTTAAATTAGTGAGGATGGCTTTATGAACTTACTTAAAATGGCTTACATGTATTGAGGGGCAGTCAGTGCGGGGCTGGTGTGAGGTAAATGACGTTTAATCGCTCAGAATGGCCCAGGCACGTTGATGAGGGGCCCTGTACCAGCTGGAGCAGATTTAACCAAGGCAGTCAGTCCTCTGTGCCAGGCCCTACTGACACAAACAGCCCCCCTCTGCTTGTCTAAAAATCCCTGCTTTAACCACACCTTTGCAAACCAGCTGAGGCTCCAGAGCCTGAGAGTTACAGAGGGCATGGGAGTGAAGAACTTGGAGACACTGCTGTCGCTTAGGGCTGGCATTACTCGTTACCGGATGGGGCCCGCACAGCCCATCTGCAGCAGAACAGTGATGTTGGAGCTCACATGCTGCAATGGGAAATGAACAGCATGGGGTTTGCTTCCACAGTCTGACATGGTGGAGACTGTGAGAAGGGTATGAACAAAATACCTGAGCTGAACAGGCGCTGCCATCAGTGAGAGATCCTGATAAAATCCAGGGGGATTTCAGGATGGGGCCTCACTGGGTCACCATTAACACATGGAGGTGTACAACGTATTGCCAGTGTCACCTAACACTTAATTAACACATGTGAAATGGAAAGATACGGGAGGATTTTGTTAGGAAATACATCTATAAAATCTATCCAAACTGTCAAACCCAGAATATCCTGGCATGAGAAGCTGGAATGTGGTCCAATCCACGCTGGATTGGACTGGATCACAAAGCCTGGTCTTTTTAAAGCAAACAGTCTTCCTTGCATTGCTTGCAACCAACTGTCACAGCATTATAAATTGATGCTAGAGGTGCCAAAGGGCCCCTTAAGTAGAAAATGTCAACATGCAAATGTTGAGCCAGGGATTTACAACAGGACTGGAACTCTCTAGGTGCCACTGAAACACTTCCCATCTCGTAACCCCTCTGGAAATCTCTGCAGCTGCTGTGTTTCCCGGTGGATGTGCCTGCTCCTTCAGCCTGGACTGAACCGAGAGGGACAGCCGCTTCGCTCCCACACGCGCTGTGGGACGATGTGCACAGGGCTCGGTGCACACACTTCAATATAAAGCCAGGCTGGAGCTGGTTCAGGATCCACCCCATGCCATCAGCCCAGGGTAAAGGTGGAGCACAGGAGGGCAGGTACTGTACGTGCCACAGGACCCGGGCACCAGGGGATGCGTTAGGGACAGTGCCAGCCTCCACCAGAGAGAGCTGTCAGCAGGGATGGGCTCGCATGCTTCACACTCCACACTTGGACATTACAACAGTTGCACGCCAGGGCTGCTGCTCTCCCGAAGGAGAGCACTGATTAAACTCAGACAGTGAGGTTAATGTGGAAAGAAGTGGGTTTCGCTATGACTGCAAGAGGCAGGTGTTTTGAGAAAAGTTTGTAGGTAAAGAGCCGATTCGCGCCAAAGGAGTGCCTCATATTTCCATAGGGCAAGGCACGAACACGCGCTTGCAAGTGGTTTGAGAGTTTGTTCCTCAGGAGTCATTGATTGGGCTCATTAATAACATTTTATAAACACTAAGGAATCTGCAGACACGGGCGTTTGTAACAAATAGGAATTATGAGGGGGTGTTACAGAGCAAACACAGAATGTAACTTGAATTGAAATCCTATCCCCACCCGACCCAGAGCAGACGGAAAGCTTTGACTGAATGCAGACCTTCACAGGCTGAAAGCAAGGACAAGTTCCACCCTACAGATGAGCACGTGAGCTCAGCTCTCCCCAGAAGGAGCCAGTTAAATCCTTCCCACGAGGCCAAAGCCTTGGAGGAGCCTGGCTGAGGCAAGAGTGGAACAAACAGGTAACGGTGAAAGAAGACCAAACAAAAATCCCTTCTCTGCTAAGAGTTAGGAAGTTGCACTTCACTCACTGATGGCACCTTTGATACCTTGGTAGAGCTCGGTATGAACCTTCTGTGTTCTTGGGGAGACTCCTGAGGCTGTCTAACGTTTGCCGTGATGGAAGCCTGACCAGGAAGGAGATGCGATGTGTTCGGGGAAGCATGCGGAGGTGCAGCCAGTCTTACCCTTCCCACTGAGCCTGCTTCAGCCAGGACAGACATCCACAGGGAACCACAGGCCAATCCTGCCACTAGTTTTCCATTTCATTGTGATTTGTTGTTGTAGATGGAGGCAGTGTTTGTTGCAGGGCATCCAAGCCTCATTGCTGCAGCGCATCATCTTCTGGTGTCTTAAGTAAAGTGAATGAGAACTGTAGAAGCCAGGTGTGAAACAACTCCAGGAAACACTCGAGAGAAATATTCATGAGAGTTACTGAGGTTTCCTGTACAACAGCACTCTTCAGTGTGGTGTCTCTGGTGAGGGCCTGGGCCAGCTGACTGGAAGGGAAGGCAGCTGGTGCTGATGCCCAGGCCGTGGTGCACAGCAAAGCATGGGCAATGCCCTTGGCTGGGAGCTTGGAGCTGAGAGCTGAGCCCGTCCCCAGAGGCTTTAAAGCCACAGTAGCCAGGGATGTTCCTTTGTGTGAGAAATCCAGCTGTAGCGGTGCTCGCTGTGCTCCCCTGCCTAAACTTGTGGTGAACAAGAGCAGGCAGAGAGTTTCTCCTGAGCAGGGAGAGGAGGTGAAGCAGCAGCACTCGGTAGTGAGGAGCGGCACTGGTGATTGTGTCCCTCACCAGAGCTGTGCCATGGGGTCCCGGGAGTTACTGAGGGTAGACAAGGGAAGAGGCACCCATCCGTCTGTCTGTCCGCAGGCCCTGGTGCTGAGTTATTCCTCTGGCCTAGGACAGCCTCTCCCCACCTGTGTGGGAATTCTGGGTCAGTCTCTCTCTGGCACAGCTCCCATTCCTCAGACAGCGCTCTGCGCTGTGGCTGTGGGAGAGCCCTCACACGATGCTTCTGCCCGTGCGCGCTCTCCACTGCAGGGACCGGTCACCTGCTGGCGCTGCCAGGCTCAGCAGGACAGGACCAAGCACTTATCAGGAGTTCCCTGTGCAGAACACATAGGGTGGAGCTGCACAACAGGCTTAACTTTGGGGGAGGAGTAAGTTCTTAACGCCCCTTTGATCACTCTCTGAGAGGAGGCTCTCACTGAGGCTGCTGAGGCCTCTCTACTGCAAGCACAGAGCGGGAAAAACACTTCTGCTCTTTATCTTTTCCTCTCTCCTTCCCACAGACAAGTGATTTGCCTACACCTAATTGAAAAGAAGAAAAAAGTGCCATAAGCTTAATTAAGATTTTAATTCAGTCGCAGACTGGGGGAATAAATCACTGCAGACTTGATAGTGACAATAAGAAATGCAGTGCCCGTTCCTCCCTGTGACAGCGATAGCATCAAACCCTGAGGAGTCCTGAGGGGGAAGGGTGCAGGGGCTGCTGCTGCGGTGCGGTCGCAGGGGGCAGGGTGTGCACTCCCAGGGTGGGCTCCTGTCCCCTCCAGGTGGGATTGCAGACCTTGCTCCTCCCTCCTCCTGCGTTCCCGTTCCCTGTGCTCAGGCTGCCCTGAGGAGCAAGGGACCAACTTGGCTTTGAGTGAAATGAGAAAGCAGAGCAGGTAACGGTCGGGTGCCAAGAGTAGGATGAGAGCTTTACTGTGGGTCCTGCCATTTCTCCGAAGCCAAGAAAAGCTCAAGTATTTATTTCTGAGCAGCACTTACAGGCCCAGGTGCCTCTCCAGCTCAGTTAACCCTGTGTCTGCGCCGACAAAACATGAATCAAAGTGCAGAGAAGGCAGCTTTCCCAAAGGCAGTTCCAGTTCCTTACGCTGGTGTGAATGAGAGCCAGGAGAACTGTTGTGGTTTTTGGTGGGTTTTGGGACGTGGACACGTTCCTTGGAGATGTAGACAAGAAACTGGAAAGATGTGAAACACTGGGTTTTTTCCCCAAGTGAAACAATGGCTTTCCTTAGCGTTCAGCACTGGTTGTGAGGGCAGGAATGAAACACAAACTCTTATTTCTGTGCGTCCTCATCATTGCGAGTGGGGCAGGAATGAAGGAAAATGAGGTCAAGGCAATCTCTCTGCCAGAACCTGTGCAGAGATCCGTTTTTTCCATGTTCTGATCAACCTCATTAAGATCCTATGAAGCAGACAAACTTTCTTGGAGTAGCACCCCAGCCTGTACAAATTATATACATTTTAGAGTAGAAACCAGTCATTTTAAAAAGCACTCTGATGATTATAGTGTTTTTTAAATAAAGGGATGGGGAGGGAAGAACACATCTTCAATCCTTGCCTTGTAACTTCTCCAAAACATCTTACTCTCAGATTTTTAACATGCAGTTTTCAATTCCAGACGTTCCTTCAGAGGAATTAATTAAAATAGTGTTTAAAAAGGAGAAGTGACTGCTTTATTTTAAGGGCTACTTCTTTCTTATTCAGGATGCTTAATAAATTGAGCACTGTGCAAGAATTACTGCTTATATTACAATCATTAAAAAAATTCTATCAATCACCTGAACAGTAAAAAACAAAAATGCTGCAGTAGGGGAAAAAAACTTCTGAATTTTGCAGTATTGCATTTCAAGGACTAAAAAGGGGGGCATACATATATATATATATAAATAGAGGGAAAATCATTCTCGCATGGTCTCCTTCAGCACCCGGTCCCTGGTAGATGGAGAGGTGGAAGCGTCCTGGCCAGGGCAGTGAAGGGCAAGGAGGCACAAAGCCAGCAGGAAGAAGGCCTCTCATGGGGCTGTCACGGGCAGAGGCTTTGGCGTAAGATGTCTGCAGTTCAGTTCCAGTGGCCGTTGAGCTCTTAACCACATTAAGCATATCCACAGCTGCTGGCAAAATCTTTGGTGTCTTCACCTGCCCCTTCAGTGCTCCAGGCTCTGGCTGGGCCCCAGGGCCCCGCTCAGGAGCAGCTCTGGGCGCTCCACACAGGCAGCCCTTCTGCTCCTCTCGCCGCAGGCTGGCGCAGGTTCAGCTGTGTAAACATTTCACCCTACAAGTATCGAGCTTTCTGCTCTCTGAACTTTCAGGCTCACTCAGTGAATGAATGCATAGATTTGCGATTCCGGTCTTCTGGTCCTGTCCTGTAAAGCTGTGCCCAAGTTCCTCTTTGCTCCTCTGGGGATGAGGGTGTCACTGTGTTCCAGTAATGTGGCTGTGAGGGTTTTAGTAAGTCATGAAAAGACTAAGAACAAAGTAAGGTCGTGGCGTGTGGATATTGAGCCGGCACAGGAACAGTGCAATTACATTTTCCTGATCTGAGAATCAGGCACCTCGCTCAGTTGCCCTTTGCCAAGGATTTAAAATGCAGGTTGAAAACCTGTAGCAGAAGTAAACAGAAACGAAGCCAGAGCACCACGTGTCACCTGTGCAGCGTTAATGGAAAAGGCTAAAGCTGCTCCCTCTGTTTTCAGTCTCCCCTTCCAGCTGGCACAGTGTGAGTTGGAAAATGCTCATCCTCACATGTGGTCCTTGCCAGTGAGGAGCCATTTCAGACCGAGCTGTGGCAGAACAGCTAGACCCACGCGGACGGTGACACTGACATTCCCAGATAAGCCTTTTCCATAAGGATAATGCTGACCCAGATAGTGTCAGTGTTATTTTAAGCTGCATTTTCTCTGGAATCAGCCATGCTGCAGTTCTGCTCGCATGCTGTCTGTCAGCCGAAGCACAAGTCACAGTTGGCTGGACTTTCCCCCCCCCCTCTTCCTTGTTCAAAGAAAAAAGAAAGCAGAAAGAGAAGGAAAACCAGCTAAATAAAAGCCAGGGATGTCCCAATGCCAGAGACACTGGGAACAACCACTTCCTTCTCTCTCACCGTGCCCTCTGATGCCTCCACAATTCACTTCCTCGAAACCAAGGGTTCCACAAGAAATTAACTTGGTGCATCCTCGTTCCCTATGGATGGATTCCCTGGGAGCACACAGCACAGATACCAAGCGTGTCCTCAGGGAGCTGCATGGGCTACAGCTCGTCCTCCTCAGGCAATACCGCAGCATCTTCTCTTCCTACCTGGCCACTTCTTCGATGATGCCTGCAAACTCTGTGACGTGTCTGACACCTCCCTTGTGCTGTCCCAAGTGCCAGACTCCTGCATCCCTGTTGCACCCCGTCCCCTCCATTCCTGTGCAGCACCATTGCCTCCATCCTAGCAAGAACACCAGGCCAAAGCATGGGATGTGTAGTGTACACCCGACTGGAAGCCCTTGCCCAGACCGGAGTGTGGCTGCTGTAGGGCGAGGCCGGGGTGGTGAGGGCTAGCCTGTTCCCACAGCTTCATACCCCTGCTGTCAGTGGGAGGATGGGATGGGAACAACAAGCAGCTCCATAGGAAGCGTGGCCACTTCAGCTGAGGGTGCAATTGCATTTTCAACATAATTAGGTGCCTAATTGCGTGCCTGGGCCTGGCTGATGTATTTGCACGTGTATCTAATTGTGGTTTATCTAAAAGCCTTGCTCTCTGATCTAATGGAGGCATTCCTAAAAGCGGGAGATGAGTTTCAGTGGTCACTCTCCCCTAGGCTTTATTTTAAACTGAACTTCTCTTTATCTTGGGTTTTTTAACCGTTCAGGCTGGCAGAGCCGTGAGGAAACTCCAACAGCAGCACCACTGGAAGGCACGAGCGGTGCTGCTCAGAGCTGTGAAAAAGGGAAAGACCAGTGGAAAGACCAGAGTGAGGTTAATGAATGGTGTTTCCACATGAGGCCTCCAGACAGTGCTGGTGCTGGGCTTTTCCAGAGGTGAAGACATCACAGTCAGAAGTTGTACAGGCGGGGTCAGAGGTTCTGCTTTCAGCGCTCAGCAGGAGCTGCACAGGCAGCAGCTCCTACACGCCGTGCTTACGGACATCGCAGCAGTCCAGGCTGTGCTGCCTGCACGGGCAGTGCAATCGCTCCTGACGGCAGTGGTGAAACGCTATGGCAATGGGTTTGTTCTCTAACTATAACCTCATTGGAAAAAGCAAAACAAAAAACCCCATGGATTTTCCCCTTAAATTGTCTCCTTTTGCTTGGGTAAATTCTTGGTATCCTCTTTGAGGGTTATTCAGCTACATTTTAGCACAAAACTGGCTCGACTCAGGCACTGCTGAATTGTTGGGGTCATCTGGACAACCCAGCTCGCAGCCAGAGTGCTCGATGTGAACAGAGCTGTGAGAGCGGCGGTTCCTTTCCTTCAGAAGAGCTCTTTCTAACCTGCAGTATCCAGGCCTTCTTTACGCTGTACGATGTCAGGAACAGTTACTCCACAAGCAGAGATCTGTGTTTCCTTTGCCACAGACAATAAATCTTTAGTGTCTCCTCCTGATATGCATCACTCCACTTGTTCTCAGGAGGCACTGAACGTCTCTCCCTCTGCCTCTGTGAACAAGGTCACTTTCCAGTGATGAAACAACTTTGCTAGAAGGTGCAGCATTCAATAGTTAATACCCACCGATAAGAGCTTCCCCAAGCAGTGCTTTAAAACCCTAATGCAAGCTCTTCATAGGCTTACAGTGAGGAGAACCCTTACGTGGACTGCAGCAACACATCTGAAAACATCAGCCTCAAAACAAGCCTTCAAACAACTTCAAACCATCTGACTGAACTCTATCACTGATACAAACGGACCTGGATCCGCTTAGGAAAAATATTTTCACTGAAAGGGTAGTCAGGCATTGGAACAGCTGCCCAGGGAGGTGGCTGAGTTGCCGTCCCTGGAGGTGTTTAAAAGGACGAGTAGATGAGTTTCTTAGGGATATTGTTAAGGAAGGGGACAGGTACGGCTGGACTTGATGATCTTTTCCAACTTGGTGATTCTATGATTCTATGAAAGGAGCCTCAGCACTTCCTTGGCAACTGGCGTTATTTCATACAAGTCCAAGAAGGGTAAGTCATTCCAATGTGTACAGTAACCTGTGAACAGGAAGATGGAAGCATCTCCTGTTGCTTTCACCGCCGCACGTGCAGGTTCTGCCGCAGCAGAGTCAGGAGGGGGAGGCTGCTCGGGAAGGTGCCTCTTCCCAGGCTTTGCTGGGCAGGCCCAGCGGCCGTCCCGCTCCCCTCTGGCCGGGCAGCACTGCCTCTCTGCTGGCTCCCAGAAGGCCTCCAGGCACGTGGCTGAGGTGAAGCAGAGTAATAATACCAATAAAACTGATCTTCAGGGCCATCTTGGGACTAAACCCTTAATGCCATGATATTGTAACAGTAAAGAGTGGGCACAGCTAATAAATACACGCAATTTTGTATGAGTCAGTCTAGTCTGGCATAAGATCTGACTTGGCTGGGTCTGCCCCCTTCCTCCCACGGGCAGTTCCCATTCATCCAAACATCTCTTGATGCTCCAGTAAGGAGCACATCCCTGTGAGCGGAGCAGATGCACAGCTGGGGCAAATTCCTGTACCTCAATCTTCATGAAAACCTGTGACAGTCAAGCATCCTCTTGTCAGCAGCCCCTCCCTGCTGCAGTGGCTCTCATTTGCTCCTGGCTTTTTCCAAGCCAAAGCCCAGTATTATTTCCCTTTCCCTAGGCAGAGCATTTATAGTTCTGTAAATCAGGAGACTGACATAAAACGCGCACTAAGCGTGCCTAGGAGAGCACTCACAGCGCACCAGCTGAGCGGGCAGCTTTAATTGCAATCAACACAGGAAACACACACTGAAAGAAAGAGCAAGAATTCTTCCCCTTTACCTCCTTTTGGATTGGTGAAATATATTACAACTGGGAGGCCTAAACCCGAGGTGGTTTTCAGTCCTGTGTTCACGAGTTGCTACCAAATCCTTGCCCCATTGAGCAAAGGCACAACGTCAGCAATCCCAGACCCAAGCCAGGAAGCTGAATTTCAACACTGAACCACCTGGAGTTAGGTATAACAAACAGCTATTTCAGCTGAAGGCCAGTTACAGTCACCACTCCTCCGCCAAGCCCTCAGAGGGAGGTTTGCAGTCCCCATTGGAAACACCAGATGTTTATTTTAGAAATCTGGAGGGGGAGATGAGTGCCACAGCGCGACACAGGCTGTGCAGGTAATCCCAGCCCTGAGTGCGACCAGGCTGGATGAGCTGAGCCAGGGTTGCAGACACAGGGGTGTCTTAAACACTTGGGACCCAGACCCCTCAACCTTCCAGAGTCAGAATGCAGAACTGCCTTTGTGGTTTGTGCCGCAGCTGTAACTCTAAACCAGCACAGAGAAACCGGCTTTCGTTCAGCGAGAATCCTTGGTAAAACTTTCAAACATGGAATGGTACAAAGTGCTGTCCAAGCTCGATGGCTTCGTGCGGTGTACTGGGTTGGCCTTGACCCCGAGCAGTGCTGAGCAAATGGAATCGGCATTGACACCCCCAGGTCAGTTCTGTAGACATCAACCCAAAGCTCTGTGGGGAGGCTGGATATGGAAACGTAATGTCAGCTGGGAGGGGAAGAGGTGGGGATAAATGGGATTTCAGTTTGTAGTTCTGAAAATGTTTAAATGCCTGTACAGAAGAAAGAGCAAATGCAAGGAGCAGGAAGGACTTCCAAGGATAAAGCGTCCAACTCAGTTGTGCTTTGCTTGCTAAGACACAATGGATGCACATCCACAACGGGCAGGCAGGTACTGAGAGTCATAAGTTCTTGAGGTGGGTTTGCAAGGCCAAACTTACTGAAATTTGCTCTTTCTTTGATTTTTACTTCTCTCTCTCTTCACTGGAGTGGAAAGGATGGTGATATCTGGCATGGCTGGTGTGTTCCAAGGGGCAGAGTCAATAGCAAAGACACCATGAAGGAGCCTGCATCGTGCCCCTTCCTCTCCAGTTGGCCCATCAGCACCCAGTACAGTTTCACTCTGCCAACCACAAGGCAGTGCACACCACTGCAACTTCTAAAGCAAAGAATTGAGAAAACAGACCTAGAATTGAGAGAATTCATGGAATTCTGACTCTCAAACTCTTGGATGCAGTGGAAATGGTCCGTTACATTCTGTTTGTTCATGTGCCCTTCTTTTCTTTCTGTTAGCAATGTTGTCAGAGGGGAAAAAGTGACTTGGTTGCCATCATGATCTTAATAAGGTGCCCCACCAGGCTGAGGAGCCACCTGTGATCTCCGGCCATGTGCCCGAGGTGCACTCGTGTCCTGTGACCAAAGGGAGTCCGTGTCAGCTGCAGCGTGTGGCCCATCAGTGTTCTCTGTAGATGTTATTGCTTCATTAATGAAAGGAACTCAATGACCTGTGATGAGCTGTGATCAGCTGTGGCAGGGACTCCAGGTCTGAGGCAGCTGTCCCGGGCTCTCCACACTGAGGGCTTCCGAGTGGCTGTGCCAGTGGAGACAGCACAAGCGGAAGGGGAGCAGCCCTGATGTCAGGATGTGCACTGGGGAGGGGGTGGGGGAGGCAGTTGTTCTCTAGGGGCAACATGCAGGATTTCTGTATGATGTAGAGACCCGATGTAGTTCATAATGCCCGTGCGGGCCTAGGTTTGCTGTAAAGTCCTTCCAGAGAGTCTCTGGGCTCTGCAGAAAATCTGCAGCCCTAAATAATCAACTTTCTTCTGGGTTCAGACTCTGCTTCCTAGAGATACCTGTCCGTCACTTTACAACCATTCCAGATTTTAGCAGGTTTTATGTTGTGCTATAATGTAAAATAAAATATTATCCATCTTCTTCGGCACAGAACGATATAAATGTGCTGTAGCTGCTCTTGCACTCCCATCTGCGTTCAACTCTCTGATCAGACAGTAATATTTTGCATCCAGCAAGGAAAGTTATATTTCAGACCATGAAAGAATTTCTGTTGTTGCCAGCGGGAGAAAAAGTGATAATGAATTCCAAGAAAATCTAATCCTTTTTAATTTGATCAGACTGATTTAAAGTGCAGGCTTTGGATTGCAAGACTTCAGCTCAGAGCGACACTGTGGGAGGGAACTGCAGATAGAAATGTGTATCGCAAATACTTTGCCTGTGAGTGAGGAGCCCCGAGCACAGGCAGTGGCACATGAGGTCCTGGCCGAGAGGGTCCCTTGCAACATGCCAGGCCTGGAGGTTTCGTTACTTATTCCTCGTTAGCTCTGGTGGGAGCTCAGCCCACTGGAGGTTGGGATTGATTTTCATTCAGCGTTTGTCCACCGCAGTCACCAGAAGTTGCAAAATCCATCTCAGAGTGACTTGAAACGGGCATTTGCATCCATATCTACTTGGTGACAGGAGGCAGCGTTAATAACGCTGTTACTTGCGATTAAATTAACTTCTTTTAAGGCTGCATTTAAATCACATGAAGGCTGTGACGCAGCCCATCAGAAAGCAGCACGTTCAATATTAAAATTAAATGTTAAGGCCGAGGGTGGGCCATCGCGTCACTCTGTTGAGGGACAAACTCAGATGCATCGAGACGTTCTGATTTATGGATGGATGTCAGCCTGAACCCTGAAGTATAATGGGCTTTGGCAATGGGTGGCACAGCCAATTCTGTTCCTAGGTAGCAATTTCCCCTTTAGACAGAGCTCACTCACAGACAGAGATGAGAGAAGTGTTACTGGAAGGTACTCAACAAAGACATTGCAACTGAGAATATTATGGCTTATGAAGACTCAGTCGTTTTAAAATGCTAATCACGTGAGTGTTTGGGGGGGTGTTAATTCTTTATGGATCTGTAGTTCACAGCAGACTTAGACATGCAAAAACTGATTTTGGAACAAAAATAATTCTGAATTTTAGGAATGTTGTAAAAAGATCAGAAGCAATAAATATAAGTTTTGATTGTGCCTCTTCTTTTCCTCCCCTGGCTGCCTCTAATGTACAGTTGGCGCATTGAGCAGCTCGTGCGCTGTAGTGGTTCCCAACTTTTTACCTTCTTGTTCATTCCTTGATTCCACCAGAGCAATGCAAACCATGTCAGGATGATGGAACCACCTTCTTTTGGATAAGGTTGTATTACAGCTAATGAGGAAATTATTAACATGCAAGTAATTTCAGGCTTTAGAGACTCCCTGTGGTCACAGCAAGTGCCTGGGTGGGCACACTGGAGCACACTCTGAGCTCAGTTAGCAGCTGTTTAGCAGAAGCTTATCACAAGCTCATCCTGAGTGAGGTCTGGGCAGCCAGATTTGCCAATGGGTGACTCTGACACCCCCGAGGTTTAACGCAAACTCTCCCTTGCTAAAAACAGTCTTTTCAAGATGTTTTCACAAGCCTTTCCTGTCAGTTAGAGAACTGGAGTCCAGCGGAGTCAAAGCAAAACCGTGAGGTTGCTGTTCACCTCGTTGTGTCACCCAGCTTCCTATCCCGGAGCCCCTCTGGTTCCCGGTCAGATGACCCCATCACCGCTCGTCTCTGTGTGAAGCATTTGTACTGATCTTCAAATAACAGAGAAACTGCAGTCTGACTCTTGTAAAACAGGCCAGGTCACTGCTGAGGAACGCTGAGGCCTTTCACTGCTGCAGCCATGGAGAATCCCATCTCTGATAAAATGCACCAATCCCAATAATCTGTGGGAGCGTGGGACCTCAAATGACCAACACACTATTTCTACTCCAAACAAAGCCTTTTCGTCTCAGAGCTGTCGCACAGCAGCCTCACAGGAGTTGCTCACATGATGCACAGCTAAGGGGAGCGCTTTGCTGGCTCTGCGGCAGCAATTGGAGCCCTTCCTGAACACCAGCACGTGCAACTTTCTCTCTGCTCTGCAGCATCTCAAACCATCCTGACCTGCTCAGAACTCTTCCAGAGCAGACTTTTTAGCTCCTGAGTACCTAAATGAGCACATCACTTTCTTACAACCTTTGCATTTTGCTTTGCAGAGCGGGACACAGCGTGGCCCAGCACACTTAGTGGGGAACAGCAATGTTCCGCTTTCACTTAGGGCTCCTCAGTCCTGGCTCCATCTCCACCTCTGGGATTAATCATCTGAATAATCTATAATGGAAGGAAAGGCTGTAGAAATCTGTAGCACAGTTTGAATCTGCACAAAATTCAAATGGCAGTGCTCTCACGGATGCTTTTCCCCTGCCGGGTTTATGTGATCAAACTGTAGTTCAGTGTTTCCTCCTGCAAACAGGACTCAGTAAACATCAAGGTGGTGTTTCAGGGTCTGGCCAGGCAGTTCTGTACTGCAGCCATGATTGCGCCTCTGTCCAAGCCAGCTGCCCCAGCAGTAACTCGTTTACAAATAAGAAAAGGAAAAGGCAAGGCCTGAGCAGTAACTCATGGAAACTGTGGGAGATAAAAACATTTCTGTTTGTGATCTGTGAGTGTGAATGACCAGAGGCACAGAGACAGGGGCTGTGATGCAGTTAAAGATGACTTGAATCTGCACATCAGAAAGATAATCCAGATAAATGGCATCTGATTGAAATGGATTAATATAAGCAGAGGTGTAGGTGTTCATTGTGTGGAGATGTAGCCTTTGCGCAAAGTGGTTTTTCATTTCCATTCCACTTTGCTGAAGCGGTGCGACGCCTCTGTGCATGCGGATGCTCCTGCAGCTCTTTGTCTGCACACAAACCTATGAGGGTTTCTTCATACAGAGCTGTGTGCGTGTCAGTTGTGTGAATGTAAATATAAGATCAGCCATATGTCCCAAAAGTCCCAAAAGAGCATCTGATGTTGATATGTAGACAGTATGTTAAAGACCTTCCTAATTAATAACCCAGATTAAAACCTCTTGGCAATCAATTAAGATTAATGACAGAAGTCATTCTCTATCCCCCTATGCCCACGTCTCAGGCTGTGAAAACCCTGGGTCATGAAACTTTAATCCTGTTATCTGCTGCCTCCTCCATCTGAAAAGCCCACAGATTAGTAAGCAGCCATGATCGAATTCACCAGCAGCCGCTCGGGCAGCTGCCCTCCTTTGGGCAGCAACTGCAGAGGGAACTGAGCTGGTCATGAGCGCAAGACTAGTTCGTAAATCTGGATGCCCAAGAAAGTTAAAGCTGTCGCGTCTCTTCTGGAGAGCAGCGGCTAAGGAACCTGTCGGTTTTATCCCTGCTGCTCTCGAGGGTGGCCGGTCTCTGTAAGCCAGGCTAACGAGGTGCTCGTTGTTAACAGGAGCTCTGTTTGACGGTGGGATTTGGGTAGATACGCGCTGCCCTCCCCTCACCAGCAGCCAGGCAGTGCTGGGTTTACTGCAAGACACTCCCTAAGGAAGACGTCTTGAGGAATTAAGAAAACAAATCTGTTTTTTCCCTTGTGATTCATGCCAAATGGTTATCAACAAAAACTGCGCTGCCAGATTAAATGGGCTGTTCTTAGTACAGCTTGGGGGGGCAAGAACTGCAACGCCCTTCAAGGGGAAAGAGAAGGTATCTGCGGCTGTAGCGAATTCACACTCCACCTAGGCAAGACTGACTTTTCCGTCTGTAACTGGTGCTGTTCCCATGTTGCCAGCACAGCCCCTGTCAACGCGATGCCCGGTAACGGCGCATTTGCTGTATTTTAGGAGGCCTAAAGCACTCCTCTCTCAGAAAGCTGTTGGTAAACTTGGAAAGGCAGCACGAATTTTCTTGGCTGTGCACTCTGTGTCAGCTCCGCTTTTTAAATGCTCTGTTAAAGTGTGTCACAGCTTCACGTGCTTGTGCTGCCATCAGGACCTTCATCCGGGCACAGACCTGCCATTACTGACAGCAGCGGGAAGGCCGTCGCTGGAGCAGCGTCCTCACCGGCCCAGTGCTGCCTCCCAGGCCCCAGACAGGTCTGCCATGGCTGCTTTGTCCACCTGGCTCTGTGGGAGCGCCGCTCAGATCAGGACACGTCAGGACCTTAAATCCGATGGGTAGATTGCTTTCTCTCTGCTGTTCCACTCGTACGAGCGTTCGTTCTCAGGCTCATGAACCCTGAAAGCTCGTTCTAAACAGAGCAGCAGCACTCACCTGCCCGAAGGGAGGGAGTACCAGCAGGGACTGCCTGTGCAGATGGGAACACATCACTGTTTCTCCTAACACCAGGACAACATTGTCTTTTAATAGAGGCTATTGCTGCTGCTTCCATGGGCTGACAGCTTGCACGTCCAATGTCAGGGTAAGCTCTGCAGCCAGGATGGGGCAGACAGCCTGGATCCTCCTGGTCAGCACCCAGCAGTCCAGTCTGAACAAAGGGAAGCTGTGATCCCTATTCACCGTGAACATCCTTTAGGAGGAAGTACCAATTAATTAATTAATTAATTTAATCGCACTCTGTTCTTCTGCAGCTTCACCACAAGACAATTCTAGTAAGTCCATAGTTCATAATCATGCATATTCTCTCCCTTGTCTATCACTTGCCATTTTAACTGAAGGGGAGGTGCCCTCTCCAAAAAGAAGACAACTTTCTTCTAGGCAAGCCAAGGGACAATCAGTTTTTTGAGATTTACTTCATTAGTGCTTTGCTTTATGTTGGAGACCAAACTCTGAATTCAGTCTGAACAGGGCAGTTAGAAATGAGTACTCCTAAAATGTTTCGTTTCACTTTCAGTAATGGGGAACTGCGTAATTTTAACAGTAAGATGGGTCTATTCTGGAATTTTTTTTAAAACTTTGGCTCTAGTTTAGCTCTTAGGTCTGTGCAAACAAATGCCCCCCAAATTCCTTCTAATCTTACACATTTCATAACTGGTTTTGCACCTTCTTACCACTGCTGCAACTTAGAAGATTCAGTGTAAACATAACTGTGCTAAATGGGTGACACTGAAGTTTCTTTTTTAAAACTCTCTTGAGCATCACAATTGCCACATCCCACTGAAATACGCTACACCGTGCTGTCACCGTACAAGGAGTTCCAGCGAGTCTTGCATTGGAATACGAATCATTGCTAGATGTGGTTTGAGTTCTAAAACCTCTGAACCAAAGTGTGCACCGCTACTAAGCAGCCACACTGACCTTCCTCTGGCTGTGACTTTTATTTCTCTGGGCATTCCAACAATTCACAGTGATTAAAGAAGCCAAATAACCTTCCTTTTTTTGAAGGAAGCCCTCGTCAGGTAGAGAATGGACAGACAGCTCTGGTTTTAGAGAATACAGAGGTAAAGGAAAGCCCGCTGCTACACGCAGACTGGCTCGATGGGAATCCAACTCAGTGGGTTTCAAAGCAGAGTTTCCTCTCAGGTGTGAGGCAGTGCCTCAGCCTCCTATCAGTTATGTTCCACTCTACAACTGATGGACTGATGGACTGAACTAAAGATTCAGCATTTTCTGCCTGTGCCCAGCACAGGGATTTCTGAAGGAACACAAAGGGAACGGGGCCTCATCTCAGAGTGTGTGCTTCTGCCTGTAAATCCTGGGAGGCCAACAGAGTGATGATGCAGGATCTCCTGCCTTTGTACAACATGGAGGTGCTCACAAAGTAACAGCAGCTTAGACAGATGTTTGTGTTCATTCTGCACCCACTGACACAGAAGAATCCTTAAAGCAGGGTAAGTGCTAACATGCTTCAAGTTCAAACAAAGCAAAAGTGTCTTCCTTTTCACTAGGCTGTTTTGCAACAGTACAAAAGTTGTCAGTATTCTACAGTTCTTCTACCAAAATTCTTCTAGAACTGGCAGGGTTTTTTTCCTCTCTCCAGTCACACATATGTGCCTCCTGATAGGGCAAAATCGTAAATCCAAGTGCCACAAGCTGTCTGTGTGTGAATGTGGCACCAGATCGGAATCTCAGCCACTACCAAACTGCACAAAGCAGCAAGGTCATATAAACACTGTGAGCCCCTGCTCATGACCTTTAGCTGCCAAACTGCATATCGGGAAATAAAGGCAAGGCTCCAGAGGGGAGCCCAGGCCTCAGCGCTGGCCTGGAGAGCTGGTGCCAGTCGTGATCTCAGGCAGCTCTGCTCCTGGCAGAGGTGTCCATCCAGGAACAAGAGCAGGCGCTCCTGCAGTGCCACTCACATGGCGCTGCAGCCAGCTCTGCTTCCCTGCCCACCCTCACGCCGGGGACCCAAGGCTGCCATCGCCTCCATTAGCACCCTTGGAGGGGTAACTGATGCATCAAAGGGCCCTAAAACTTCAGGGCTTTATGCAACTTTGCCCATTTAACACAAAAAGGTGTGCAAGCAGGCACAGGAGGACGAGGGCCGGGTAATGCATCATTTATAAATTACCTTGTTAGTGCAGAAAACAAAACACAGCTTTGAAAACAAGATCTCCTGCTGCAGCTGCCGCCGTGTTTGATGGGAGCCCTTCAAAAGCATCCGTGGCTTAATGGAGGCTGTTTGTGTGGGGACTCCAATCCGTACCTGCTGTCCCCTGTCAATCCCGGGGAACGGGGCAGCAGATGTTGCCGCGCAGAGTTGTCTCTGAAGTGGCGCTCTCTCCTCGTCTCCCCACCACAACAGAGTCAAACTGCATTAGATCTCTATTTGTGCCCGAGGCATGTTTGGGAGCGCAGCTGTGTCCACCCCCACTCTACCTTTAGTGTTTCAGCCCCCAGGCGGCAAATGTGAGACCAAAACTGCTCTGCCACTCTCAACCGCATCTGCTGACAGTCCTGCAGCCTCGCTGCAGGCTGCCCAGGACCTCTGCCTCCACATGGAACAGATGTCGGCCGCAACCTGCTCGCTCACACCTGCGCAGGCCTCCTCCCTTCACGGAACACCCGCTGAAAAATGCAGGACTCCAAGGAGTTCCCTGTGCAATCAAAGCTGCTCGGCTGCACCGCGCAGCCCTCACGCTGGGCCACCCTCGGCTCTGTTTGGCAGCGAGGCAGAGAGGGGAGAGGAGAGAATGAAGCAGCTCTGCTTTGATACTTCTTGCCTAAGCTTCAGTTACTTGATCAAGGACTGGAATTCAGCAGTGAATTCTTCTCCAAATGGAAATCACCAAGTTCTTAAACAATAAACGAAAGACGACAAACCAAAACAACAGTGTGGCTGCTGTTTGCAATGACAGTGCTCCTGGGGTGCCTGCGTGCCAGTGTGTTGCACCGCACGCACACGTGACCACTCAGCCACTCACCAACCCAAACCCACTGGGGTACAGCACGCGATCTCTGCCGAGCAAACACCAACAAGCAAGAAGACTTCATTTTTTTCCCCCCAAGATACAAAATACCCTGCTGGACAGAAATTGTGCTCCTACAGCATTACAGGTCACACCAGAACGACCACCAGTTTAGATTTTATTCCTCGGTACAAACACTGCTCCTTTTTTCCATGGGGATACTGAAGGTTAGTGAAGCCACTTCTCTGTTTTCCATCATCAAGGCCAGAGCAGGCGGAGGCCTGACCTCACAGTGGCTCAGCCAAGCCTTGCCAGGCCGACAGCTTTTATAGTAACAACCTGTCTTTATGGCCAGAAATTCTCAAAACAGGCTCTGACTGACATGTTTTTGGCCTGTTCAGGCACCGTATCTTCTACGTTCCTATTTACATTGAATTTACCTGTTGCAGTTCATTGTGCTGTATATTTTGTATGTAGATTTGTTATCGTTACTTGTCCTACATCCAATACACACCATTCATGCAACCAGTAAACACCCTGGCAACGTCACAGTCGGAACCTAACACTCGTTTTTGACTCTGCCCCGTTTCCAGCATTCCATTCTGCTACTCCAGCTCTTGTTCTTAATTAAATCTCACCTTTTCTTCCTTTAGAATGGCACTAAACTTCATCCCAGGAAAACAACCTAAATGCTGATTTCCTGTCATTCTCTCAGAGGCACCTCCCTCCCATTATCCCCTCTGATTATTTTGTGTCATCTTTAGAGGAAACCATTTGCTCCTGTGCCACAAACAGGAAGCTGATTGGCCTCAGTAGGTTGAAAACACCACGATGATACGTGAGTTCCTCAGGTAAACAGAAACATTTAACATAATACTTTCTTAAGGTATAACCACCAGAAATACACAGTCTAGCAGCACTATAAAAGGTTCCAATTATAACTCTCCCTCCCACTCACAACAGTCTTTGAGGTAGAGGCCACTTTTCCATGGCTCACAAGTGTATCAGGAGAAAGGGATGTCTGAGAAACAAGTTTCCTCATCCTTTTTTTCTGTGAAAGTTGCCTTTGGGACACAGTGCAAAGCTACATGAAGCAATCTCCATGAAAGCTATTGGTAGTCACTGAAATTTGAGGTGGTTTGGGTATTCTGATTGCCAGACTCTAATCTTAGAAGTAGCTGTTGGTAAGAAAGATCTGGGTTGCAGAAAGTTTACACTGAACGAAGTGTGTGCTGTGTTTTAGTTTTCCATCTGAACACACACAAAATACAGGATCCCTCACTCTGCTTTCAGGAGACTCCGGGTTCTGCAGCATTTCTGGGCTGGTTCGATGCATCTTTCAATGCGCTTTTTTCCCTAACATGTCACTTTGCCCGTTGTGCCACTCTGGTGGCTGCAGTGCTGTCTCTGGCCAAGGCCATAGAATGGCCAGCGTGTCGAAGCTGCCAGAGCCCGGCTGTAACTGCCCCCTCTCGCGCCGCACACAAACCTCATCTCCTTGCTGTGGTCGCATCAAAGAGACTCTGTCGTACTGTCTTCGTAACAGTGCCCACAGCGCGTCGAGTCGACCCTGCGGCAACACAGCAACAGGACTTCAGTACAGTCAGGTCACCCAACGGAGAGCAGACCACACCTCCTACGTTACTGTTCAAGAAGATCCATGGAGGGTTTTACTGGCAGAACTGGGCACCAGTTCCTTAATGCTGGGTAAGCAAACTACAAACCTAGGCTGTGTCACCCCACTGCACAGCTGTGGTACTGCTCCTTCCCACCAGAGAACACGAGGTACTGCTCCCCTTCCTCCCCTGCGAGCGGAATGACTCTGCCATAACCCATGTTTACTTCTCAGCCATTTAGAAACAACGTGTTTATGTGCCAGTATCTGGGGCTGGATTGCCATGTGTCTATCTGGGATTTCTCCCACATCCATGTGTTTTTTATTCAGTGTGTATACAGCAAGCTCATTGCTTTCAGGAGCCTCGGACCTGCTGAGCACGTGGTGTGCACTGATTCATGCTGAGCGTAAGTCCCACGAGCAATGAACGCAGTTCATTCCCTGCAAGCGCTTGTAGCTGCTCTGATGCCTGTTGGAAGTGTCCTGCTTCCCATGGATGGGCTGCAGAGTTTGCATGTGTGTGTGGACAACACGTCTTACAGGACTTCCTGCTGGTCAAAAAGAACCCATAAGGAGTTCTGGACACACAAGAGATGTATCCTGTGTATTCTCTGGTCTCACACATTTAAAACAAAGTATTTATGGACCCATTTTCAGTTTTTAAGAAGAGCTTGTACAGGTTTGCAAGTGACTCATGCCATCTACAGAGGAAAATGTTACTTTATTTTATGCCATTTATTATGTTTCACTTGTTTGTCAGACATATTGTTTTGTACAACTTTCTGCCTTCCTTGCTTGGCAGTGAGTGTGTCTCTTTAAAACTTAGAACGGCTACAAACTGAGTCACTTCAGGCTGAATTAGACATACATTGAGCTAGACCCAATGCCCAGAAGTCCCCATGGACATCAGTACTCTCACTGCACAGTGTGCCCTTTGGGGAAGCCTGAGCGAGCGTGGTGGTACCACACTGAGGGCTAAAATGGCCCCTGCTGCTCGTCCCGAGTAGGTGTTCACTTCTAGAACAGCACACGACTCTTTAGTGGGGAATTCTTGCAAAGCAAGGTACAGTTCAGCGCGTGAGGCTGCAACGGCAGCCAGAACCCAGCCTTTAGTACAGAATTACGCTGCACTGAGGACTGAAAACATTACCTTAATTGGCGTGTACCACTTCTGCTGAATGGCTGGTGAGGTAGGCTTTGGTTTAGGTGGTTTAGGATGAAAAGGTTCTTCTGGTTCTTCCGGGAGTTTCACCACAGCATTTTTTGCTTTCTCTAATCTGGCCCCTTCTTCAGTGGATCCTTTATCGCCCCAGCGAACCTGGGAAAAGCAGAGCTCAGGCATAAGTGCCCTGTGCAAATGACAGGAAACTGTTTCAAGTAAGAGAAGTAGCTGAAAAAGTTTATAAATTTGGAAGAAGTTCTGAATAAACAAGAGGGGGAGGTAGTACGGAAACGTTCACACTTTGTTTTTGATGACAGGCATTTGTAGTTAAATACATTGATGCTGAGTCTCTCAGCATCAAAACGGAAAGAAATATTGAAAGAAAATCCTGCCACGCATCACGCAGGCTGTATAGGAGACAGGACACCTGGGAAATCTTCTTTAATTAATGATGTAATCAAATCCTTTCCAGTTTTGCGTAATCCTAAAATACCAGACCTTAATGTGGTTCTGATGAAGGCCTGGATTTTCATCACCCCAGATTTCCTGACACAGCAAATTTGTTGAGAGCCCCAGTTTAGCCAGAAGGCAGTGCTTGAGCGAGTTTTAGCAGGAGCTGCTTGGAACTGCTCAGGTTTCTAAGTAATTCTGCAAGAAGGTTCGTACTGGAGAAAGCGCAGATGAAGAAGCCTTAGCCTGGGTATCGTAAGTGAATGTCATCTGTGTAGCAGCACATGTTTTATCACTGCCACGGGGATATAAAATGCATCCAGAGGTTCAGAGAGAAAGGAGAGCTGGGTTATTGCTGATGGTGAGGCAAGCCCGTATTTCTGCTTCCATAAAAGGCTGTAAAGAGGAAATACAGAAAAAATCTTCCCTCTAAGAGAGATGATTTGCCTTGCTACAGGAATCTTATTTCATCTTGTAACTGGAACTGCTGTGCAGCAGTTTGAGCAAGGATGTTTCCTCTGTGGCATGCAGAAACAAACCTAGACAAGACTGTTACCTTGTCAGCTGAAAAGAGCATTAAAACCTGTGGTTGGAGTTGGAAAATCCTATTCACTAAACTGGCCTGGGTACCTGTCAGTGCCAGACTACCCAAATGATGCCATCTGCCACCACCCAACCTGTGAGGAGGACCCAATACCCCTAAACCCAGGAAACTACATCCTCATGTTAAATCTCGGGTAAATGTGACACGCAGAGGCGTCAGAAACTGTTCCAGGCAAACAGCCAACCCTTACTGCAGGACTCCACTGACACACTCATCTTTTTAGGGATCTCCTGACTGGAGATGAAAAGAGAAGAATCCAAGTAGGAAACACCAGAGAAGAGTGACCTCCCACCTGAGGGAAACCAAGAGCATCGCCGCACGCCACGTGCTGGGTGTTCACCACTTCTCTTGCTGCTGTCCCTTCGAGCACTGGAAAGCACGCAGGAAAACTGCAGGATGCAGCAGCTCTCCCACTGCAAAGGGGCACCAGATCATTTTGGTCACCAGAGGAAGCCATGTCTCTGGTCTTCCTCCTGCTACTCAGAGGGAGGGAGAAGGCAGCACCAGGTCTTGCTAACGACGTGCTATAATGTGCCGGGATAACTGTGCTATAGGGTGGGAGAAGGAAGCAGTCTCTGTCATCACGAGTGCTATATGCAGAATGGAAATGGAATGTGGAAGATGAGGAGAATCTGTAGACCAGCCAGAGTCAGGCCCTCTTCAAAAATTTAAATACCTTGGAGGAAAATGTTGGCATTTTATCACCGCCACCAAGTGTTTCTACCTCTGTCCATGTAACGAACGCGAGCAGCAAGGGGTGACAGAGCTTAATTTGGTACAACTGTACCTTGCCTTGGTAAAATGCAGACCCTTATTCCTTAAAAGGGGGGTTGCGTCAAACCTCTCTGTTATTTTGAACTTTACTGTTTGGCTTGCTTAGTGATTTCTTTTCCTCCTCGCTGAGGAGTCCTCTCTCTGCTCTCTTGGAATGGGCTTTCATGTCCAAGTAGGCCCTGCTGAGTCATTAAAATGCATCTGTATCTCTCACCGTGATCAATGGTACTTTTATGGTGTTTTTATGAGGTTGTTAAAATGTACGTTCAACACTGTTAAACCATTTAGAGATAGGTGGTGGATTCCTTACTGATAAAATGACCCCCTGTCTCAGATCAAAGCCACCTCACCCAGAAGAAACCACAATTTGTGGTGTCTGGCAACACGAATTTGACATAAAAACTTACTGCCTGTAATGGGTGGGGTCTGGAAATGACACCATAAAGCTTCAGAGTGACGCCAAAAGACAGATCTAAGCAGAGTGACATCTCTGGCCACACCATTCCTGACTGCCACAGAGGGGTAGGGATAGTGGGAGGCAGGAGGGAATGAGTAGCTGCCCCAAAAGGGAACATAGTCAGCAAAGAGAAGCAGGGCAGGAGCGGTGAGCACAAGTTCACAGGCTCATTCTCTCCTTTTCTCCATGCAAGGCAGCTGCCAGAAGAACGAAGATGTCGGAAGAATGGCAGAACAGAGCACAGAGGAACAGTAAAAACCAGGCAGCTGCACTAATACAGGAGCTGAAAACAGGGGAATAGCAATGAGAATTCCAGCAGGTTTGTCGCTGCCCACAGCACAGACACCATGTCTGGCTGTCAGGTAAGGAATAACTTCCCTTGAATACACTGTATTTTTGCTATGTTACGAACATGCCTTTCTTTGTGGTGCTGATGTGACGTGTGTTCTTGAGGTATTGAGCAGTTTTCTCTTTCATTGTGCCAGATCCCATTTACAAACTCTAATGATTTAAACCCTCCTGGCTCCTGTCAGACATCCAGGATTGTAATTCTTTATGCTGGAAAGTATTTTCTAATTTGCCTCTGAAAAGCACTGCCCAGATGTTTTCATTCTCTAAAATCTGAAGCTCATCTAAATTATCAATTCTGAGCTGCTTAAGGAAACACAGAGAGGCAACACAGCTTTAAACTTGCATGTTCTGCTGCTGCATTTAAAAAGAACTCAGGCAAAGCAGATTCCTAGGCCAAAACCTTTAAAGTTTCATCACGATACATCAACATGGCCTAGGTGGGCATCGCAGACAGACAGTTTCCTAGATTGAAGCTAAAAACTACAGAAAACTGCTTTGCAGATTCCATAAAGGCTGACTTGACTATCAAATCTGACATAAGGACGTACCCATAAGGATGCACATTTTGCATTCTGTTCTAATTAACATGCTATCGTGTCTCTTCAAAGACAGGCACTGTTGTCGCTCTGTGTTCCTTTGGGATCAAGCCTCTCCTTAGCGTCACCATTGTCAGTGTATTTGGCTGGCCCATAGTTACAGGACTTATGTCTCACTGTAATTTCTTCCAAAACATTCAGAAAAGGCCCTCACTCCCCCTTTCTCATTAGCTTGATGGAAGGAGCATGTCTGCAGGCAGCCATTTAAGGTTCCAGTCAGACGGAATTACTGAAAGCTGTTCTTTCATAGGCGAGGTCAAAATTGTTCAATAGGGTGAAAAATTATAAAAGGCTTCTGTCACTGGGAAGGAAGTGCACATTATGCCCTTGTACTTTCAGGACACTGTAAAAGCCTTTGTTTCCACCATTGGCAGCCTCAGAGTGCTTATGTTTTAGCTAACTGGCATCCCCATATCATACAAACCTCCATCCTTTTGATTCCTCCAACTCCTCGTCCACCATAGTAGGAAGCATCCACTGTGGGCCATTTCTTGGTAGGCAGGGGCTCTTGTTCTTCTTCCTGTCAATAAATTCAAATAGCGTTTATTTTTTAAAGTCACTTTTTTTTGCCTCCACTAAGTGTCTTGGTAGGATATTTCAGTAGAACACTCAGTAAGTTTTCCCCTGTTCAGGGTGAAAGCTCAGGTATTTGGGTTCCCCAAGTGTTTACCAACTTCAAAACAAAATCTGGTGATGTTTGAAAATATTTTTAATGTTTGGCATGGGAAAAGCACTGGTGGTGACCATTAGCAAAGTCCAAATGGGGAATTCACCTGTGTGCTCTACTGACAATCATTCGTTTGCGTCATCCTTTTCCCTTCCACCAGTAAAAATAAGCAAAACACACATAAAGAAAAGGACGTACAGTGGTTTCTTCTACATAAAATAAATGACCCAAGTCATTTGGCCTCGGCAGGCAGTGCCCAGCAGCTCTGCAGCTCGAGGTCACGCAGCCCATCGCAGTCTCTTGAGCCGCCTTTGTCAGAGCTGCTCTCAGCTGCCTCCGCTCAGTGCCGAGTGCTTTATCGTGGACCTGAGCGCACTCGCGCAACGGCCTGCGTCAGGAGCAAGGGGTGGAAACACTGAGCACACCAGAAGATCCTCCAGTGCATTACTGCCCATAAGAGAGATAAATTCCTTTATAAGGGTTCTTCAGCATCTGGAATGCCAAAGCTGTGGGAAGACACTGGTTAAGCCGTACGTGTATCTTAATCAGCTGTTACACAGCAGCTACTTGGTCTTTCTGTTTTGGCTGCAGAAGGGGAAAAGTAATGTTCAACTGTCTTGGGAGAAAGCTCCTAAATATTTCTGTGGATTTGGGCTTAATCCATGCCACACTGAGAGGACTGAGACAGAGCAGAGATTTGGACTTCAGCCATCCCGCTCTCAGCTTAAGGCTTCCCACGGGGCTGTTCTTTCTTCTTCAGCATCTGAGACAAAGAGCTGGATTTGCAGAACACCAGGAAGCGCAGAGGAATGGAATCGTGTGACCAGTGTGATGAGCAGAGTACCATCGTACCGTACCTCTTTTGGAGCTGGCGGAGGTGGAGGGGGATCTTTGATGACCTGAAAGAGCCAAACATGTAAAAGCATAAGGAATTGCCCTGGCAGCATCCCAAAGCCAACAAAAAATGTTACAAGTGATTTGTTCCCATCCGATTTCCCCACATCTGCTTGCAGACTGGCAACCACTGCTGCCAGGTCCCTTGGGTATAGATTATCAAGGCCTTCTGGAAATTAACACCATCCGCCTAATAGAAAATAACATCACTTGACTGGCAGACACTCTTTGGGCAGACGTGTCTGCCACCTTGCTTCCTGACCGGATGAGATTCAGTCATTCTAAGTAATAGCCAGTGATGAAACCCTATGGAGTTAATTAGCCAGCCTGGGAGGAAAAGCATCCCCAGGTCTATGTGAGGTCTTGCATAATCTTGGGCCAAGGCGCCTGCTTCCTTGTGCCGCGCTGCTGGGTAATGTCTGGCCCAGTGACAAGTGTGAAATGCCTTCTGGTAGCTCAGGCTTCACCTCTAGATGTCCAGACCATTTCCACAGATCTTGCATTTCACATCTAATAATTTCAGTGTTCAGCATGGAGCACCTGCAAGCAGGAGGCACTTTCACAGCTTCTTGAACTGAGGCTGGGTACATCCCACTCTTGGGATAATTCACTTACACCTATATTACACCTCCACCTACACTGGAGGAGTGTCCTGGCACTGACAGGAATCCACGGAACTGTGTGGGGAGGGCAAGAGGAAAACAGCAACTCCCTGAAATTGCCAAGATGAAAACTGAATGCATAGCCATTCTTCCACAAGAAAAGCACATTTGTAACCTAAAAAGAAGTACTTCAGTGACATCAAGCTTTGTGTGCTTGTATATTGTATAGAAATGACTAAAACACACCCCAGGAATTTAAAGGAGTCCATTTCTGCTGTGCCTTAATATCACACCAGTATAAGCAAAACTGTCCATGATGACAGATACCTAAATCTCCTCATACAGGATTAAGTACCTTATTTGGAACACGTCCTATTTTATTCACTCCATGCTATTAATTACAGCACTACCATTGTCTCTACCACTGCTTATAAATAATGTCACTGCACAGATGTACAGTATTGTACGTAAAAGAAACATTTTTCCTGACCAATAATCCAGAGTGTTTTTCTTGATTTACATCTCAAGTCCTAGTGCCACCAATGCTACTGGTTAATGACAGCCTAAACAAGCTATGAGATTCTAGCACTGGATACAAGAATTATGCCAAATAAGAGAAATAAGTAATTGTGCCCATGGAAACATTTTCCATAGCGCTTCAGGCTTCAGATACTGAACCGTTCACCAAGAAAGCTCAGAGTATTCTGAGTGGATTGGGAAATCAGCTATGGATTTTAACTAGACATCCCTTTGCTGCTATGATGTTGTAAAAACATGCCGGGAATTTTCTTCAAGTATTTCTGAATGCAGGAATTTTCAGAATACTTGACAGAAATCAGTTATTTAATTATCAGAACATTCCTGAGAGCTGGATTGGAATTCCTGCCCTAACTTTACAAGAAACAACAGCACAGAGGGATCTCAGGACAGATTTGAGCGACACTTGGATGCTGAGCAATATTTTCCAAAGCATGAAGGTACTTAATTCTCACTGAAAGCAATAATTAGGCTGGAAACAGTAAAACAGGACTTCCAATATTTTAAGGGTCACCTTATCTTATTTAATTCCCCTTTTTATTTCCCTTTTGCCTGTCTCCAACGATTATCTCAGAAACCACATCCCGCTGCCAAGACTGCAAGCTGTATGGGGGAAAGGCCTGGCTAGGCTACGGATTTATTTAAATACACATTAAATGGTATTTTCTCTCCATTTTGTATAGTTCTGCAATCCTTAAGTCTTGCAGGCTCTCCCAAGCAAAGACAACTTTGCATAGTAAACATCTTTGTGGTGGGTGCTGACGTTCATGTGGGCACTGCGCCTGTTGCTGTTGACAGAATCAAAACTTCTACCCCAGTGGATCAATAAAAACTCCAGTTGTTGGACCTCACTGGGCTTCAAGTCTGGAGTCAGTGAAAGTCCCTGAGCAGAGGATCTAACCCTGTGCCAGCTGCCGAACTCCCTCAGGTTATGGGGTACACCTGGTGTGAAGATAACCAATATATTAATTAGCTACTACCTCTGATAGCTTCAGAAAAGAAGACTTGTTCTAAATGTGACAGTGGTGTGAGAAAATAATCTGCTTTGAGTAGCAGAGAGTCACCCCTGCTGACAGAAGTGGAATGCAAATGCCTGCACCCTTATGTTTCCACAGGCTCCTCACATATGTGCACACACAGATAATTTCCAGTACTGGGTGGTATTTCAACTGAAATCAGCAGAAAACCACTTCTAAAAGAGAAACCTGAGGAACCTATGCACCTTTGGCAGAAAACAGTACTAATGCAGCAAGAAACTGCATAAACTTAAGACCTTAATATTGCAAATGCTCCCAAACTGGATTCAGATCCTTAACTACAGGAGCTGGAATAATGCTGCTTTCTGATTAACCCCACGTAGGGGTGGACTGCTAGTTTTGTTTTGTTTTATTGCCATCATCGGCAGGCAGGGCTGTATCTCGTTTATTGAGCTGCAAAGAATGAAGACTTGTGCTTGGAGGAGAGTGGATTTCTTAAAAAACAGAGAGAGAAGAAGTCAGTTGCTTCAGGCAACGGTCCCTTTGATCTGCTCATTAACACGTTTCAAATGTTCGCGTGATGTGGGCATTAGAAAATGTCAGCACCAGAGCCTGAAGCCAGCTTGATGCGATCATATGTTCCGATACCGAGGGAAGAGTGAGAGAACTGTCAACAATGAACTGCCTCTAAACGGGGGGAGGAGAAGCAAGAGGAGTCCCCTGGCCCCATCCTCTGGGTGTTCTGGACTGCACAGCAAGGAACACTGTGGAGCCTGAGTCCTGGCATGGATGAGTGCCCGAACCTCCCAGAGCTTTCTGCACGCTCATCCCATCCTGTCCGCAACACCTTTTGCCTCTCTCCCATCTGATTCTGAAGCATGGGATGCCGTAGCGGTTGGTGCTTTCTTCGTTGCTCCTATTCTTTATCCCATGAAGCTGTCCCGCTCCGCTCTGCCTGGGAAGCAGCCTTGGAGGAACAGAAGAGGAGGTCCTGCCAGGCCCTATGGTGCTGCCTCTCTTGTCCAGGACACTGGCATCAGTGCCCAAAGCTGGAGTAAGCAGAAGGGGCAATAATGTAACCCAAGACCCTCAGGTGCAGCAGAGCAGGAAAGAACTGAGGCACAGAACCACAACCTGAGGACATCAAAACAAAAGGAAAGGAAGAGTCCATACTTGGTAATAGGTTTAGAGTAACAGAATGTGGGTTTGGAACTCAGCATTGTTATAGCCTTTTCTTTGTAAAGAAACAAGCAGTATCCATGAGTGGTGGTAGGAAACAACAGAGGGCACTAACATTTAAAGTGCTGTGGTTTCCTTGCTCCCATACAAGTCAGGCTTCTTCCTAGTAACCGCTTATCAACCTCCAGGTCAGGACTCCCCTGGAAATGGCCATTTGCTCTTGTACCCAGAAAAGATGCTCAGGGGAAGCTGCTGTCGCCTACAGCAAACAACAGGGAGGAACAGACTGAAACACAAGGAGAATCGGAACCAAGGGACGTTTTCTCACAGCTCAGTGCTGAGAGCTCTGCAGACTAAAGGGACGCGAGGCTTCCTGATCGCAGTCAGCTCAGAGAAGGGGTGTTTGTCTTGGGGAAAAAGAAAAACTTGGAAAGTCAGGAAAAGGACAAAAGCAAAGCAGCTGCTTTCAGCTCTTGAGAATGGACATGGTGACCCCTCTCAGCAACTACGAATGAGTAGTGGAACAGCTCAATTAGCTGGCAGGAGATACTGGGAAAAACGTTACTTTGTTTCCTTTAAGGATGTAAGTTGTGTTTTACATGTGTATTTTTAAAATAACTAGACTTTGAAACACAAAATGTTTGCTTTTCTACTAGCAAGCCGAGGTATTGTTTCCTTTGTGTCCTCCATCTCCCTCTTGGCCTGCCCCAGGTGACAGATGTGCATGGAATGCCCAGCTGTGCCCGCCCTCCTCAGACAGAAAGTGGAGAAACTCAGAATTGTGAAGATGGTCTGTGTGTAACGGTGAGACAATTATTTTAAAACAAGAAATGAGGTAGGTTTCTTCTTACTGATCTGAAAACCACCTTTTCCACACGAAGGCTGATACAAAATGAAGTAAAAGGACTGGCATACAGCCTCCCTAGATCTCTGATGGAATTGCACTGTGCAGAATGAGACAGAAGAGAGTTTTAGTTAGAGAAGAGCCCCTCGTTCAAGGATGCAGATGGGCACTGAGGACTGGTTGTCTTACAACAGCCTGGGGTCAATGGACTGCATGGGTTTTGGTTTGGTCAGGCAAGAAAGGCAGTTCCTCTGCTGCCCAGGTTCCACAAGCCTGAGACAAGACAAGGAATACAGTAACAACCTGCACATCATCTCCACCTCCCAAGTTCTCTGCACCGTTGTTGAACTGGATGAATAATAAACCTCACCGATGTAACCAGCCCAACACGCCAGGAGGTGGGAGGGGAGTTAGTGAAACAGCATTGCTGACTGCTGCTGGAAGGATAGAGAGTGCACTCAGATGAAAAGAGATGCAATGTCTGCGAGGGATTATTAATGACAATAAGGGATTTCCGACTTGAGAGCCCATAATGGACTACCAAAACCAATTTTAGTGATTGTACTTTTAAAATGGTCCTTAATTTCAGGATAACATCTGCATACCACCATGGCCAACAACTTTCAAATAACAGAGAAAAGGCTTTTATCAGAGATTTCACAGAAATCTAGCATGTGCTCACCCAGCATGGCAGGGAGCAGCACACCAGCCTGCTGGTGTTGACTCGTGTGTGTGCACATCTCCCAAAGCCAGGAGCACAACTAAAAGTGTTGGAGCTGGTCTCTTCTTCCATTCATTGCGCATCACTAATGAACGCAAACTCCCTCAACAGAGGGCTTACATCTCATGGAGCTCTCCTGGTACTGAACCTATTTCCTATGCTATCATCTGTGTTTCCCAACACGTGTGAGTTACCATCATGAGTCATGCATCCAGTGCCTTTTTCTAACAGTGTGTGCTCACCACTTTGCAGCAGAGGGGCCAGAACCACCAGAGCAGACCGAGTGCCACCAACAGTAACAGCACAAGGACAGCAATCAGTGCTGCGACGCCACTCGACTGTGGAGAAAGCAGAAAGATATGTCAGTGGATGCTGCTGCTGCCTGGTATTACCACCCACCCCAAAACAGCTTCCTGCTGACTGATACACATCCAAACAAACTGTTCCCACATGTCAGATCCTGTTCTTGTCCACAGAGAAATTCCTCACACAGGATCGAGTAGGGGGTCTAAGCCAAATCCTTGTTTGGCACAAGTTCAAGGACACCATCTGTAAGTCTCCTTGGCTCCACAGGTGAGGTAGAGGGTGAGTAGGGTGCTTCATTGGGAGCTGCGTATCACAAGGAATGATATTTCAACCCAAAAAAGAGAAAAATGCAACAGTGACCTTATGGAAACAGACGTTATTCAGACTTCAGCTGGGGAAAAAGGAAGGGAAGGGCACACCGGGGATCACACAGTGAGGTTCTGTCACAGTGAGAGAATTCCTGGGGACAAACATATGGCAAGTGGAAGGTGAACCAGAGCCTTGTTCAGGTACTTGTTGGTGCAGCCAGGAAAAACAGGTAAGACGCGTGCCTCGGTGCCTGGGGGCAACAGATCCTTTGCCTGTTTTCACTGCAGCCATGTGTGTTTGCTTGGGGAGGCTGTAACTTATAACTCACACCCCAAGTAGCCATCAGCTGCTCAGCCACCAGCAACAGCGCAACAGTTCTAGCAGTGACCCATTTCTTGCTGTTGCCCATCTGCTACTATGGAAACAGCAGCTCTCCTTGTACGGAGTTGCCTTTGCCGTGGTCTTGTACAGAAGGCAAAGGAAAAAGCATACAAGAGGGTGACAGAAGTGCACCTGTTTTTTCCTGTCAGTGCAACATCTGTGCACCCTGTAAGCGAAGGCTGCCGACCGCAGCGCAGCCCTGTCGGTGCAGCAGAGGCCGCGCCCAGAGATTCGCTGCCATCTGCCTTGCACCAAGGCTTTCTTTGTTCTGATCCGTGCAACTTAGCGGTTCTTAAGGGGACGTGGGGACAGACTTTTCACATGTGCTGGTTTCTCTGAGTGAAAATAAAAGCAGTCCGCTCTTGGTCCCCAGCAGCCTCCTGTGACGTTACCGTGCTGGGAGGCTGTGTGAGCCTGTGGTGGTGAAGACTGAAATGCTTCTGAATGATAAAGAGGCCCTTAAACAGAAGCGTGATTTGGGTGCTGCCTGTTTCTTCAGCTCTCAATTTATTCAGGCTTTCTTCCTGAAGCTGAAGAGCTGAGCAGAGATGACTCTGATTTTCTACAGTTGCCCAAGTATTTTGTTTTTAAATGAAAAAAAGAAAAATGTCATTTTTTTCTCTTTTAGGTTAATTCACCTATGAGAAATAAAAATCCTGTTGGAAAAATACAGACTGATGAGCAGAAGGTACTGTTCTGCGTGCTTCTATGCTTGACAGGAAAGCTGCACTGAAGTCACACTTCAGTTGAGACAAATTTAAAGAAACACAGTATCCATGCAGAGCATGGTTCCAAAAGCTCTGTCCGTACGCAGAGGTCTTGTGTCTGCCTGCAGAACTTGTACCCGTCCTCCCTGGGTGATACAGGAGACATTAATGGAGAGCAGAAAGGTGAGATTAGAGATTTTGTATGCTAATTAGAAAAGTCACTGTTTGCATAAATGTGGGGTTTGTCCTAGCAGCTTTTTGTAACACAGTTGAGAGCCTGCACTCCTCGTTCAGGCGTCTTGGTCAGGTATCTCAAGTTATGTACCGTTAGCTGTTATGTACCCCATTAACTGGGGTTGTTTAGCTTGGAGAAGAGAAGGCTGAGGGGAGACCTCATCGCTGTTTACGGCTACCTGAAAGGAGGCTGTGGCAGAGCGAGTGTTGATCTCTTCTCTCAGGTGACAGGTGATGATGGAACAAGAGCAAATGGCCATAAATTGCGCCAGGGGAGGTTCAGACTGGATATTAGGAAGAATTTCTTTACCAAAAGGGTGGTCAGGCACTGGAACAGGCTGCTCAGGGAGGTGGTTGAGTCACCATCCCTGGAAGTGTTTAAAAAATGGGTAGATGACTTTTTGAGGGACATGGTTTAGCAGATGATGGGTGTGGTTGGACTCGATGATCTCAAAGGTCTTTTCCAACCAGAAGATTCTATGATTCTATGACTCTGTGGTTAGGATCATACATCCCATAGGATTACAGCCATGCTCTGTACCCAGGCTGAAGTGCTAAAGTTCTGCTGGTTGGCTGCAGCCTATTCCCACCAATCCCATTCAGAGCTGCACCGGACCCCTGTGACTGTGTCATACCTGGCTCTTAGGATAGGATTATACTGATAGTAAGCAAGTCTGATGGTGTGGAAGCTTCTGAGATTTCAAAGCCACAGCTGCACACTGGGCTGAAGTGATTTGTTAAAATGCATTTAGCAAAACACAATTCACAAGCTATAGAACAATATAAGCCCCGCAGAGACAAGGAAGGCAGAACCACTGCTTGGATCTCAGGGCAGAGCCAGCTGAGGCAGCCTGGGAGAGTAGGGGGATTCCAGGGCTTTCCCTTTATGTGCACTTCTGCATATGGTGAAATCCTGGAGCAGTCAGCAAAGCAGATGCAGCAGCAATGGAAGGAGAAACCCTATGACAGAGCCAGTGTCTCAAAGCAAATGTGAATCTCCAAGCCTGGAGAAGGAGATGGCTTTCGTGTGTTAAGTCTCGGATGATATGTACAGCCATGCTTCATTATGTGGGTGCTGCAAGAAAGGGTCTTCCTAAAAGAAAGCTGTTTGCCAGCTTAACGGAAAGAACTAAGGGAATTGTTTTATATATTGGAAAAACAAAATCATGCCTATGACCACATGTGCTTCATCAGGAGATCCAAAGCAGCTAAAAGCTCTTGTTGTGTGTAGTGGTGTTACCAAACAGATCCTAAGCGGTGTCTCAGAGTAAAGAGAAAGCTATTTAGGGCCTGCATATTAGGAAATCATGTGTCATTGAAGTGTGCACGTTCTGTGTCTGTACCATGTGTTTCTTAGTTGGGTGAATCTGTGCATTCCAAACGTCTGATGGGATTTCAGGGTTCTACACTGATTGGTGTTAGCAGTGTACTTACACACTCCGAGGCGGTGATCGTTAACGAGCTGGACATGAAAGATTGCCCTTCACTCAAACTCACCAACACTTCCAGAGTTCTGGAAAGAAAGAGAAAAAAACCCAAGTGAGCAGCCACAGCACAGTGAGTACAAGTGTTTACGGGCTCTGGAGGCACAGAGAGCATTCCAGGGGAGGACAAGGGGAGTTGGGGCCTCGGAGCTGCCCCAGGTATCAGACGTAACATCACAGGCCTCACAGAACTCATGTGATTACTTTGTGGTATCGTTTCTAGAAACCTCTGCTGACTTTGAAGTGACCAAGCTGCAACAGGGTTGGACTCTGCGGCTTTCAGAAATCCATCTGGGGTCATTTCAGATGGAGCTTTCTTGCCCTCAGTCTGTGCTACTTACAAAGAACAGTGCAGCCTCCCGCGCATTCAGTGTCCATTGCTACTGGGAATCATTTTCATCTTCCCAACAGAGAGTCCTTGGTTACAGAACATCCCTGTTCTATTGCACGTAGCATAAAGTACTCCGAAAGTTTTACATAAAAGAAACTGAAGTTCAGCTGTAAAATTAGCATTGTTTTGTCTGTTCCCTCAGTGTCGCTTTAGTCATTATCAATAAAAATGTCGGATAATTATAAATGGTCAAGACTTTCTATAAATAGCACAGAAACACTGCACACAAATAGTGTGTGGTTTACATTTTACAAATTAACCCTAGCAGAAAACAACACATGGTGAATGTTAAACATAAGAAGGCTCTTCAGCTTCTCTGGCTGGGATTCCCAAGATTCAGACAGTTTATATTATGCATAGATGTAATTAAATAAAAATATAGATATCCATGCTCTAAAATGATTAATCGTTTATACCATTCTTATATGTCACGAGTTTTTATTCTGGCACAAATGCTTCAGTCAGTATGGAGTTCAGAGCTATTTTAACTAATTTGGCTAATTTCTTTTTCAGTTTTAGTAAAAATTAAGTAAGTTGCTTCTGCTAAACTAATTTTAAATGATCTGTGGTATGAATAATTGATCAAGCAGAAAGAATAACTCTAATTTACTTCAAATTATTACTGGAGTAAGTGAATTGGAACAGTTATAATATCAATTCAGTTCTCTCCCAAGTCACTAAATAAAGGCAAACTGTACCAAAACCTCGGTTAGTGATGAGTTTTTTAAATGTGGTGCTTTGTATGATTATTTTTTCTCTCCAGTGTTTTGCTTTGTCAGCGTAGTGAGAAATGCAGCGAGGGCTGAAAAGCGGTGCTGCTGACACAGCCCTGACAGATCTCCCTGAAGACATCGGTAAGTTTAGACCCCTAAACCTTTTGGAGATCTGTGTACCACAAACACCTTGGGCACCCTTTCCGGTCCAAGGCACGAACCCTCAGCCCCATTACGCAAACGTGACTCTTCCCTAGTCCCACTATGGCATTGGCTGCGGCTGCACAGCTGTGACTGAATGCCAAGGGCATAGCATCTCTCGTGTTGGGAGGGAATAACGACATTTAGCCCATAAATACTGACATATTTTCCCGTCTTTTGAAAATGTAACTCAGAGAGGCAGGCCACGGGCTCCACACCAAGTCCTGAACTTGGTTATGCCCAGAATGAGCATTAATCGTGGTCACGCTTCCTGAATATAACAGTTATTTGGCCTTTCTACTCTCTCTGGACTTCCCCAAGAAATGGTGGGTGCCTTCCCACTGACTGTTGCCACAACTCGGATTATGCTACTGGGTTCAAAGCCTGCCAGCACAGAAAGAGCCCTTCCAGCTGCTCTAAATCCAAATGTAAGACACCGTGTAATTTTGATTTTTAAATTGATGTATCATGTTCTTTTAGAACCTGATCCTTATGTGCCTCCTGCACTGACTTTGTTTCTGACCATATTTTAACTGTGCCTAAATGCACTGTAGGTTTTCCTTAGCTCCTTTATCTTTGGTTGGGCAAAACTCCCACAAAGACCACAATAATTCTGCCTGTGCTCTAGTGAAGAACTGCTGGCTTTGGGCAGTAACCCTGGGCTGCGGTTGCTGCCAGCCTACTGTGGTCGAATTTCCAAAATGCTTTCAGATACTCACTTTCTCCCCATTTAATTCTTTTTAAAAAAAGGGAATGTAATCCTCAGTTTCCTGTGGATTCTTTTTCTGCTATCCAATCAATTCCCTTTGCTTCCTGCCTTCCTTCTGACCTGTGTGTGTTGCTGTTAGTTACGAATATTTTCTAACATCAATGTTTTTTATCCTCTGGCAGTTTGTGGATTCGCACAACATGCCACTACCAGTCCCAGACCTACGTGGCTGAAAAGGAAGATGCATCGGTGGCACCATCTGAAATGTCACACGCTCGGGCTCACGTGTTTTTCAGGTGAGCAGATGGGAAACAAAATGGATTTGAAATATCGTTAAGTGCAGTGCTGTTGAGGTGTGTTCTCACTGTGCTACCTGTCCCTCCAACTGCTACTTGTAATTTCATTCCTGTCTAAGAAAGCCCAAACTAAAAACCTGCAAAGTCCACTAAATCATAATATAAACTATTTCATACAGATCTTCATAAAATTAAGCTTCCACATGAGGTCTTTTGGGAACACATCACTTCTTTTGCAGTGATGCTTCCTATGTGGACAGCCTGCAGTCTGCCCCATGCCCTGTCAGTCCTGCCAAGAGAACTGGCGGTGCGTCTTGTGGCTCACCCAGAGGTGGATGCTTTCACTCACTAACACACTGCCTTTCACACTCACTGTTGCTGTGGGTGAGAGACAACGTTGTCGCTGGAGCTCCTGGACCTGTGACTTAGGTGTTGGGCTTCCCTAGAAAAAGTCCACCTTTCAAGGCTTAATAGTTGATCCTGTTAAACTTCTCACTCCATTTCTCTCTTAATGCATTAAAGCTTGAAGCAAACCCTTTTCCCTTTACCTTCTCTGTGTCACACAGCAAATTACATATTTGTGCTACAATACGTATTATTTTATTAAATTTAAAAGGATGGTTGTTTCTTGCCTGCATATGGAACATGTATTGGTCTTGCTCTAGAAGTGTTCTGTAGCTACCACATGTGGGCTGTTTGCCACGGTGGGCTTGGTGAGTCTTGGCTGAAGTGCTCAAGTTTTATCTGAATTAGCCTTATTAAGGAATTAAGCTATTTTTTAGATGGTCTTTGCTAGCAAACTGGACAAATGAGGAACCTGAAAGATATGTGGATAAAATACTCCAGAAGAACATCTCAACCTATACTGAAGAAAAGAAGCATTGCTCATGTATCTGGATCGTCAGATTTGGGATCTTCAGACTTGCTAGAACTACTGAGATTGTGTGAAACACTTTGTTTAATAGCTAAGATTTCTAAATGGGCTGGTGCCCATAGTGACACCTTACTGTTTGCAACAGAGCTGGCCTCTCCATGTCCACAGACAAGCTCCACTGACACAGGGCTGCCCCAATGGACTTGAGAAGTGGTTCACATTGCCAACACTGTCCTCTGCTAAAAGAGGCAGCCTTAAATTCCAGACCCACTAAAAAACATGCCGTACGGGCCCGAGAGCTGCGTTACCGCTCCATTCACCTATCTCAGTTTTTTACCTGGGACGCAGGAGAAAAGCAGTGAGTGGGGGGGGTGTAATCTGTCCTCTCAGGCCACCTGCCTAGAGGGGTCGTGTGCTGAGCGGGCAGCGTCCCCGGGACACAAGTGTGGCCTTTGAACCTCTTGGCTTGGCACCAGGTAAAGGACACAGAAACAGTTCCTGTTAAGGGTGTGTGAACTGCTGGAAAGGTTCCTCTGCAGTGGGACAAAAATTGCAGTCCAGCAAAAATGCCCTTGAAGAAACCTGATAGAAGCATCTCACAAATCTGCTCATGCCGGTTTCTGCAGACAGGACAGAAATGGGGAACTGCCCATATTTTTAGGAGGGGACACTGAGAAAGCTCCTGCTGCGCCCTGGGACAGCACTCCGCTGCTCCAAGCCTCAGTCACGGCAGTGCCCCTGGGCACCACTCAGTGATGCAGGAGGCCCCAGAAAAGGACACTGACAACACCCATGTCCGAATCAGAGCTCACCAACCCTTACAACTGCAGCAGGAGCAGGTTTTGAGTCCCTGGTGCCACCTCGCTGTTGCGCTTTGCATCCCCCAAGCTCTTGCTGTCATACAGCCTGACAGAGATGCCAAGCAACAGGCTCACTGAGCACGTCAGTTATCGCTGCAGATACGGGTGCAGTCACAACAACCGGCTTCCCTATCGACTTCCATTCTGATACACAGCTGCAGGGATGAGCAGCTGAGATTTCAGGGGAGTTGATCACACTCGCTCTGTTCTAGAAGCCACGGAGTGAACTCATACAGATAATTATCTCATCTTCAAAAGGATGAACCTGTCAACATGCAAAATCACTTCTTTCCTGAAATTGTCATGTCTGTAGGGTGTAAGAAACGTGATTTTTCATTTCTTCAGCATCCACCTGTCTGATGGGCTGCGTGTACTTCTGTTCCTATAAACCCTGCCCCTCCAAATCTGAAGACAAACACCCAAGAAAAAGTTAGAAGTAAATATGCCTCAAGGTTACTAGCAACTGTCCTCATGTGAGGCTTTTAGCTCAGCACTCACATAAACTGCAAAGAGTTTGAAAATAAAGTGACATTCAGCATTTTTGGAAACCTTCATTTCCCACAGGTGACTGTCAGTGTTTTCTGAGTGTCAGATTCCTCAGTGAAGCTCCGATCAGCTGAGCTGAGTCAGCCTGTGGCACCAGATGATATTTCTGCTCCTTCAGGCCTCTGCTGATGCCTTTTCCTGCAGACTGGAGGAACGCAATGTAAAGGGTTGTGAGGCTGCAGAGGTTTTTCATGCCCAACTTTAGCTCACGAGGGAAGGAGCAGCACAGGTTTTGGTCAGCAGGCTGTAAGACCATACCTTCAGTCTCCCTGGCGGAGACAATCAGAAACACCTCAGAAATGCTGCCACAGGCACCAGTTGCCTGGATTTACGTCTGTATGGCCAGATCCCCAGCAATGATTTATGTGATTTATATCACTACACCCACAGTCTCTGAAGTGCTATCCAATGACTCAAGGAACGGTGCCTCTCTTTCAGCTGAGGAACACAGTGCCAGACAAGAGCAGAGAAGGTGCCTGACCTTAGCACCGAACAAACCACCCTGGCTTTACAAGGAAAGAAGAGGCTGATACTGTTTCGTACCAGCACAGAACAAACCCAAGTGCTGCAGAGCAGTCTCTCCCCTTAGGTCAGCCCTGAATAAAACCCACCGGGAATGCTGAGGATGTTGCAGCAGCCCAGGACAATCTCCTCCAGTGCCCAAGCAAACCCTCCCACCGCTGAGTGATACGTTCCATGTGGGTCACGGGCTGGGCGTCACCTCTGCCTGCATGGGAATGATTCGCAGACCGAGGGCATCCCAGAGGTGCTAATGATGGTACAAACACCTGGCCTTCTGCAGCTGTACCCAAGAGCAGCAGGAGCCAAGCGGCTTCCTGAGGGCTGGCAGAACAAGCCTGCAGGGAGAGGCACACACAGCCCCTCACGCTGTTCCCAAAAACACAGCAGTGCCTGAATCCTGAAGCTTTTTGAGGGTTTTAGCCAGGACACGCATTCCTATCTTCTGATCACCCTGACACCTTGGTAAAGTGGAACCAAAGAGACAGCAAACTTCAGCTAATTAATAAGTGTGTGCAATTAACTTGCTGCACAGATACTCACAGACTCCACCGGTGTAGTCCATAAAGCAATTTTAAGTCTTTAAATTTGTAAAAATCTTTAAATCTGTAAAAAGCAATTTCATTGTAACAGGAAAAACTGCTGTGGAAGGGATTTTCCTGTATTTTGTCTGTGAATTACCACTTTTGGATGGGAATCAATCCTAGAAAACATAGTCTGAAAAGAGATTTTAAAAAATGTTCATGTTTATGCCCAAAGTTAACCACAACTCTTGCAACTTTAAGTTACACCAGTCATGTCCCACTGGCAGTCCAAATAAATACTTTACCAAAACCATGTAAATTGAGAAGACCCAAACATTGCAATTCTCTTTTCTTTATGTGTATTGCTGTTATATTGTTACGGAAGAAGAATGTGACCCAGTGCCATATGTCACTACAGCCCTGGTCTAAAGCATTTCATACCCTGTGAAATACAGCTGACATTTCAATCCATAGTAACCTATTTGCAAAGTATTCATTTGCTCCTTACTTTATGAGTATCCAATAAAAGACTGCCACTTTATGACCCATTAAAAAAGATGAAAAAAATGAATAAAATTGTGAAAGGCATTTGTTGGAAGTAATAAATAATTTACCTCCAATTTTCACGCACTGAAAATTAAACTGGCAACTGCTCAAAAAGTTATTAAAATTATGGTGACAAAGGTATTTCAGAATCAGGTGCCAACATTAAAATAACTAAAATCCTGTACATAGTAGGAAGGGAAAACATAACATCTTTGTATTTTAAAGGGTACTTTCCCCTAAGAAAACCACTATCATGAATTAATATACAGCTTTATTGTACAGTTGATATTGGTAAGAGTGTGTATGTTCTGAATAGATCTACACACACACACGCCCGAGTGTGTGTTGTCACACGTGTGTACAGCCACCACGGGCACACCTGTAACGCTGGTGTGTGGAAATACTCATCTAAGTATGGGGTTTTTGCATACCCATCACTTTACCCCCAAGTAATTTCTCATCTCCTGCCCAGAAGTGGCAGCACAAAGAGGGCAGTGGCTCCCACAGGGAGCTGGGCAGGGGCGCAGCCACAGCACTCAGGGCGGTGGGTGATGGTGTCTCAGTGGGGGCAGCTCCAGTCGCACTCTGCAGGCACCAACCTGAGATGAGGTCTTAGAATCACAGAGTCATAAGGTTGGAAGAGACCTCTGAGATTATCAAGTCCAACCGTGCCTGTCTCCCTACTAAACCATATCCCTAAGAAACTCATCTACTCGTCTTCTAAAGACCTCCAGGGATGGAGACTCCACCACCTCCCTGGGCAATCTGTTCCAATGCCTGATCACTCTCTCAGTGAAGAAATTCTTCCTAATGTCCAGTCGAAACCTGCCCTGGCACAAGTTGCGGCCGTTCCCTCTTGTCCTGTCGCTCGTCACTTGCGAGAAGAGAGCATCACCCACCCCGTCACAACCTCCTTTCAGGTATTTGTAAACAGTGATGAGGTCTCCCCTCAGCCTCCTCTTCTCTAAGCTAAACAACCCCAATTCCCTCATAGGGCTTATTCTCCAGCCCCCTCACCAGCCTCATTGCCCTTCTTTGCACACGCTCCAGCACCTCAATGTCTTTCTTGTAGTGAGGGGCCCAGAACTGCACACAGTACTCGAGGTGTGGCCTCACCAGTGCCCAGTACAAGGGGCACAGTCACCTCCCTGGTCCTGCTGGCCACACTGTTTCTGATACAGCCCAAGATGCCATTGGCTCTCTTGGCCACCTGGGCACACTGCTGGCTCATGTTCAGCCGGCTGTCAACCACCACCCCCAGGCCCTTCTCCTCCAGGCAGCATTCCAGCCACTTATCCCCAAGCCTGTAACGCTGCATGGGGTTGCTATGACCCAAATGGAGGACTCTGCACTTGGCCTTGTTGAACCTCATCCCGTTGGTCTCAGCCCATCAATCCAGCCTGTCCAGATCTCTCTGCAGAGCCTCCCTTCCTTCAAGAAGATTAACACTTGCACCCAGCTTAGTGTCATCCGCAAACTTGCTCAGGGTGCACTCCATGCCTTCATCAAGATTATTGATAAAGATGTTAAACAAGACTGGACCCAGGACTGAACTCTGGGGAACACTGCTCATCTTGGGCCATAATGTTCTGGGGACACAAACAAACACTGACCCACACGTTCTCACTAGCTACGGCACAGTGAGGCCTTTCTCCTTGTTTAACAAACACTCCAGGACCACAAATCAGACCCTGTGTCTAGGGAGGCATCCCTGCAGCAGGAGGAGGCAACACAGAGCTACTAGGGAAGGTGCTTCGAGCCCATGCCTCTGGTTTTGTTGCTTTTTCTACATCAAAAGCCCTGGCTTGCATAAGGACACAGCGCATTCCCTAGGAGCAGGGTTACAAACCCTGCCTGCCAGTGTGTCAGCTCTGCCTGGGAAGCATGGGAGACTGCTCAGTCGAGGCAATGGCAGTTGTACTGGGGACAGTTAATAACCTGCAGTTACAATAAATAGAAAGGAATATTTAATCATTTTTCCCAAGGACAGCAAGACCTGCACTCTATACAAATCATTATGGTGTTTTGGTAAAGAATTAGCACAAACACTCCCCCACCTTGATATAATTTAGCATTGGCATAAATTCACATTATAGTTCTCTTAGGATCCCCTTGTGTTACCACAGAACTAGCCACGTTTCCCAGCAGTGCATTCTCTACACTGTGTATTTGGGTTTCACTTTCCCCAAGAAGCTGACAGAAGTGCAGAGATACCCAAGTATTTCACTGCTGGGAAGCGTTAGTGAATCCGAAAGAACTGGGAGCCAGCAATGAATTAGCTCAGATCTCATGGAATCATGGGAACCTGCAGTAACAGGGTATGAAATGTCATTATTATGTTAAATTAGTCTATTAATTCAGCTCAGGATACTATGTTCACTGCATAATATTAAGCACTTAGTTCTGCTCACACACTCTTTCTTAATGCTCTGGGAACACTGTGTGCCCTATTGAGGAACGTGAAGGACTGCATTAGGAATTACTACTGATCTTAACATCAGATCCATATGTCTTAGGAGCCAGTTAGCCTATACAATTCATTGAGGATGTTTCCATCTGTGAATAGTTCCCATTATAATCTAATTGTGTCAAACTAAATGTATTTCTAAAATATTTTCAGAAGTTAATATTTATAGCAGACATTAAGCCTAATCCAGCCATATTTCTGGTTTCCCCTGACCTGAGCTCATTTTGCTGTTGTGGAGGGGGAAGACTGTACCACGTGAGTAACCAGTGACTGGGAACCTTACTCTTTGTGATTTTCGTTGGAACAAAATGCTTGCCGGGGAGACGGGAAGCTGAAGTGCTGAAAATAAATGCTGAGTGTCCCTGACTTGGAAAGAAGGATGAGTCCAGACGGTGGGAATGGATCTCACTCAGGGCAGCTCCCTTTGCCCAGCACGACTGGAGAAGAGCAGCTGTTTGCATTGAAGGATAATGTTAATAAGGAATCCATGGGCCTAATTAGCCATCAGTACATTGATGATGGGGAAGTATTCTAGTCACCTGAGCACAGAGACTCTGGAATGAGGACAAGTGAGATGGCATCCAGCAATTAGTGAGCCAAGGGCCTCACCTGACTGAGATGGGCAGCAGGAAGTCAAAAGGGGGCATTCAGGGCTTGCTCCCTTCCCTTGTGGGTGCTGGCTGTGAGTGCATCCCTTGTGTTGGAGAACTGCTTGGCCGCTGTGTGTGGAGACAAGGGATCGGCTCAGGGAGCCCCACATGCCAGAGGAAGACAGGCCTTTGGTCCTGCGGCTGCTCCCTCCGTGACTGCCTGATCTCCACCGAGCGCCTCCACAGGTACAGCTGCACTGGGGTCACAGAGGGAACTGCTCCTGTGGGCTCATTCAGCTCTTGCCTTTTTACAGCAATAACTGGTATTGCCTGGAATGTGAAGCCTCTTAGTCAGCGGCTGCCTCTTACCTGGGCAGTACTGCTGAATCCTGCTTTGAACTGCTCCCCGTTCCTCTGACCAATGTGTAGTTGCAATGTGCTTTATAGGCTGAGGATGTGTCTTTGAGAATGGGCACTTAAACCCACACTTGAATAACTAAACAAAGTGGCTAAATGCTCCTCACGCACATTGCCCCTTACATTAAAGAGTACTTCATCTCTGTGGCCAAATTAATCTCTGGCTTTAATTGCCACAAAGGTTGTGGTAAGGCTTTTTAGTTAATAATGCCAAAAAGAATGTAAAGGTAACTTCTTAGTTGGAAAGAAAACAGAAAATGCTCAACACACCCATGAAATAACAATTCTTTCTTGAGTGACTCTGAAAGATAGATATACAAAGCAGATCTGAAGCTTGCATTCAGCTATCCTCCTTTAGCACTTCTGCAACGTTTTTCCCAAATTTTACCTCTCTCAGCTAAGGAGGAACAAGAGACTAAATAAAAATAATAACAGTAATTCCCACCATAGTCGTAGGAAGCAACGGTAATGGTCTCCTTCATCTGGACTTCAGCTATTCACTTCCATGTCTCGAGAAAACTCAAGTTACACACAAATTCTTGGTACTCCTTAAGGCAAACAAATCTACTCAAACTAATAAACCTGATGAAGTTATGGGCTTGTCAACACACAGATCGTGTTGTATGGCTACCTCCATGCTCTAGAAATCACGGGTGTATTTGAGTATCTGCATGCAGCTCATGTGAGAGATCAACCTGGTGTGACTTGTGAAGAGCATCATTATAGATATTTAGGCTGATTTTTGTAATAACATTTGGAGTTTCTTAGCTTATCTGCTTTGTATTTTCTTTCCATCTGGTCAAAGGAATGCAGAAAGACAAAGGCTAATTTTAACTTATGATTGTTATTGAGTTACTAAATAACCCAGCGCTGAAAGGTCACAATGTAGGATGAGCAAAGCAGTGATTTTTAGTAATTGTAGGCAGTGCAACTGTTGGATGGGATCTGCGTGTGAGAGGTTTGGTGGTGGCTGCGGCAGTCTGTTATGCCAACATGAGCTAATATGATGTGGAAATCGGTGCTGGGTTAGGTCTAAACATTCGCTTATTGCCTGTTTGGCTTTTCAGTGCTCACAGTGTTAGAGGGAAGTACAACTGCGTAATCCAAACAATAAGTTAATGACACTTTTTGTGTGGGAATGTAAATCTGCTTCTCCTTCATGCCCAGCCCCCACTCAACACACGTTTCCAAAGGCACTCTTATGCCTCCTCAGTGAGAACTAATGATGCTCTATCAGCTCACTTGCTATTTAGATATTTATTTCATATTTGCTTGAAGCACTGGGCCAATGTTTTTGAAAGCACATTTAACTATACCATATGCCTACTTAAATCATTCCTATCAAACAAGTTGTAGGATGATGCTCTGGTTCATTCTGTTCTGTTTTCCCTTCCTTCACAATGTGTTTATGTATATTTATCCAATTTGTTCTGTTCCTCTTGCCAAATTGCAGGTTTGAGATCTTGGCTAGGCAGGGGCAGCTGTGCTATTGTTGCTGCCGTACAAAACAAAGGTCACAGACTGCGTCTGTCCCCTAGAAGTGATGGCAGCTGCGTGATAACCAGTGTGGTGCAGGCACAGAGTGAGCAGGGTTCACGGGCACAGGAATAGATCTTGCCTTGCCCTTTCCTAAGAAATAATTCAAGTCTCATTTTTAACAAGTAATTTTTGTGCAATTTAAGCCTCCTGCAAAATATCCTTCTCATTTATTGCTGTAATTCTTCCCACTGTCTGGAAAGAAAGAAAATAACTTTAAACAGCCCCACCACAAAAAGCCAAAATCCAAAAATCAGTATGACAGCAGAGTTGGAAAGAACGATCTCTTCTGCATGTATCTAATCTCTGCTTATCTCACGTTTGAGGTCAGTCAGGATTATCAGCTGTTTCAGCCCAGGAAGCTGCTCACCACAGAAAACAGTGGGCTCCTGCGAGGTGACACTTCCCTCAAAAGAAGTCTGTTTGCTAACCTGGCCGGGCTGCCCCAGCCAAGGTAACAGCAGGGTGGGATGGCTGAAAATGCCCTTTGTTTGCTGAGAGAGATTAATCTGCAGGGCTCATGAATTCAGAACTATCAGTCCCTTGGGTGGCCTGGTACATTATTCCTTCTTCTCCTGCTGCCTTTCAGATTAGAAGCCCAGAGTCTAATGTTATTTAGAAGGGTGTTTCCAAGAGCTACACAGAGCTTTACAAATACCAGAGAGGAGGGGGTGTAATAGCTGGAGCACGCTAACGAGACAAGGCACATGTCCCCAACGCAGCTCTGAGACCACGCAGCTGCCTTGGAAGCTGGTGCTGTCGACGGCCACTTCACCAGTGCACTGTTAATTATTTAGAAGAGCACTGGGGAAGCTACCATCACATCTGTCATCCACACACAGGCAGGACCTTCACTCATCGCAGGACCAGATGTGTTTGAAACATCTACTAACTAGCTACTTAATGGGTTAGAATTATTACCCAGAAGTTAATTAGGCAAACATATTAAGTATCAGTCACCTTACAAAGCATCACTTCTTTAAGGCTGCTTTTACTTCATTAGAACCATTACTGTCCACATGAAAAGGGAGGGAAAAAGTAAAGATCCCACAAAGAAGCTGCAATAATAAATAGATGTATGAGATCTGATCACTGTGTATCAGTGGGAAGAGCCACACCCCAGGTAATTGCCTTAAGAATGTGTCAATGAATACATTTCAAATGGACTCCGAAGGTACAGAAACCAGGGGGAAGAAATGCACTGGATTCACAACTCTGCTTCTTCAGCAGCACAGAGCTACAGGCAGTTCCAGAAGACAGAACCTTGGCTTCCCTGAAGCCCCTGTTGAGAGATGCTCTCAAATCCTTGTTGAACTTGAAGCTCATGGTTGATTCTCGTTGTCCTCAACCCTACGTGTGATCCACAGCAAAAAGCAGAGCAGCTAATCCTGACCTAAATCTGTACCTCGGACTACCAAAACTCTGGCCAGAGAGCAGGAACTCCTGCCTGCATTCAGGCTGCAAAAAACGGTATAAAAAAGAAAAATAGAGCTTAGCACTAGCTGAAACATAAACAGAGGGCAGCTAATACAAACTGTCTAACAAACAGGCAGAGAGCATTAATGAACATTACAGGACTTGCTGGCTGCTGTGGAAAAAAACTCAGTTCTAAAAATAAAATAAAACACAAAAAAAGGTTTTATGTTTGTGTGTTGAGAAACCTCTTAAGAAGAGGAAGTACACATGGATGAAACAGGCAGTTAAGCCAGTTCCTGGTATTGGTCACTTAAGAGCTGAAGTTATACATAAAATAAAACCTCATCTTTTTATTCCAAAGGGCTGAAAAGGGCTCAACCACAACATAAGAGTTTAAAGGCAGGATCAGGATGAAATCAGTAATAAACCAGACACAAAAAAATGAAAACCTAAAGACCTGAGAAGTGACAGTGCAGAAGCCACAGAATGCTGTTCATCTCCGAATTCCCTCTGAGCTGCTGTCCCACTCACAGCCTGTGCAGAACAAGCCAACCAGCTGCTGCTGACAGGCAGAACAGCCTGGGGTGGCACAGGCTCCTCCTGTGAGAAATCCCATCAACAGGCACAGAAAAACCTGTCTCATGGTAGCGTTTGCAGCTCGGACATGCAAAGCCACGTGCTTAGTCCCAGAGATCATAGAATTATCTGGGTTGGAAGAGACCTCCAAGATCAAGTCCAACCCTTAATCCAACATTATCATGATTACTAGATCATGGCACTAAGTGCCACATCCAGTCTTATTTTAAAAACCTCCAGGGATGGTGAATCATTTCCTGCTATTTTTTCTCTAGGGAACAAGTTCTTATTTTGTTTTACAGTTTTGAGAGTCTGAGCTATTGATTCTTCAATTACACTAAACTCGTGTTGTTGCCACGAGCTGTTACTGCTAGTGTTATGTAAAACCCCTGAAGATGGCCAACAGATTCCCGTGCATTGTTATGTGCTTTGTTTCAAGTGAACTGCACGCTGAAGACAGAGCTGAGGGCAGTTACTGTGAGACGGGAGGCAATGAAGAATGTGGGAATGCAAGTGTAGTAATTTTCCTTCCTACCACACAAAAAATAATTCCTATTTAATCTTTGCTTTTTAAGTGCCACCAGCTGTTCCTGTTGGACAGGATGAGGGAAGGAATATCTGCGAGCTGAAGCCAATGTGATTTGAATAGAGGGCAGATGAGGTCATTAAAATACAGTAGTGCAGCCTGTACCACCTCTGCTCACGCATAGATTGTAAATTAAGGTAACAGAAAGCAAGGTTTCCCTTGTACTCGGGTTCATGTTTATGTTTGTCCTTCTTGGCTTTGTGATTCCTTGAGCTGACAAGCCCTAGGAGAAGGGTACTGCCGCTCTCTGCAGGGCTAAGTGTCTGAGAGATGGAACGGATGTGATCCTTACGTGAAAGCTGTGATCCCACTCAACCTGGTGCTTCCCCTTTTGATGGTGCTGTGAAACACATAACCAGCTTCTTGTAGTGTGCTCAGACAGACTCAGACAATGTGTTCCAAGCTATTAGAAGCTTATATACCTTAACGGACCAAGGGGTAAACGCTTGCTTTGTTTCACGAGTGAATCTTGGAGCCAACACAGTGTGGATTCAAGTGCAGGACACGTCAAGGTGGAAGCCAGCCAGGAACACTGCAGCTGCATTAAAAAATAAACTTCTGCAGCTCTCTGAACTATTTTAAGAACACTGACTTCTCAGCCTGTTGGTTCATTTTGAATAATTCACCACCTAGCCCAGATCCAGCCTTTTCTTGCATTGTTTACGTAAGTATCTGCGCAAGATCAAACTGGATTTTTTCATTAAGTACCAGCAAATCCAGTGTCTCATACTGTACTACTCCAGTCAGAAATAAAGTGAGGTGGTTAAGTAGTAGGCATGGAAATATTCACTACTAAAACTTCAGTAAAATATTGTACTGTTGTGCTACTTTGTACTGATTACTGCCACTCATTCATCAAATAAAAAACAATTTGCAGATGTTCAGGAAGGAAGAGAAACTTCTCTTGTTCTGATAGTCTTTCTGTTGAGGGCAGAGGGACTTTTACCATGGGCTTAGGGGAACAGAAGCCATCTGTTTGTGAAGTCATGCCTACAGAGAGATTTTCTGAATGCATACTCAAAACAACTCAGATCAAAATGAAAAGAAAAAAAGCGAAAGTAGAAAAAGACTTGTAAAAATACACCAGTTTTTCCTCTAGTGGTCTTCCAAAGAGACGTGGGGTCTGTTTTTCTAAAGTGTTACAAAAAGACTACAGAAACATCCAAAGTAGCAGAGAGGTCAAAGAAATCTGATTCAGTTTGATACCCTTGAGCTATGGCAGGGACAGCAAATTCAAGCTTTAGCTAAAAAGGGGAACTGATTTTCTCAAATACTCTGCAAGACTGTCAAAATACATGGCTTTTAAATGGCTGATGCAGTAGAGTCCGAGTCCTTTTTAGTAAACCAGGTTAATTGTAATGTTATACTTGTACTAACAGTGATCTCCCAAAGTACATGAAGTAAAGCAATTCAGCTTGGGTTTGTCTCTTCATCTCCTGCAAAGCATACATGGAAGCTCTCCTGTCTCGATTATTTCAATACGTTCTACATTTTGTATAATGCAAAGGTTGCTCACATAGGAATCCCAAGTAATTCTCACCTGTCAGCTAATTGGGAGACTTTTAAAATGAGCTGGGTTTGGAAGTAGACTATCTAATTGTACACTTCAGAAGTGGCACGTCAAGAAAGTATTTAAATGCAGCACAGGCATGTTGTCACAGAACCTAAGGATTCTACATCCATCTGCTACTGTGAGAGAACAGGCTTGGAAAAGAAAGCTGGGTTAAATCTACAGCTGGCATTGGGAGGCTCCTGACTAAATGCAGTCACCAGCTGGAAGGCAAGGAGAAACACACAGTAGCATGTCCAGGGGCTTTCCAACCCAGCATCCAGGGTGCTTTGGCATTTTATCTATTCCACGTGGGTTTCTTTTGTTTTGCATGTGAACACTGCAAATTCATCAGTCAAAAAGAAGTGTCTCCAATTAGAAGACACTAATAAAACCTGTTGAGTCTTCACTGTACAAAGGCTCAGGTCTAAAAGTCTCAAAGCTAACCTTGAATGCTTGTGTTGCTTCTGAATCCACTAAAAAGAGTACTAGGAGAAAAGCAGACTGGTTGTTGCTACTTTAGTGACTAATATTAGCTCCACTGCATGAGGAATTACTGGGAGTCATCCAGCACTGTCTGAGCGGTGCCAATGGAAAGTCAGGAGTTCAAGTATGTATGGCTCTTTCAGAGCTGTCAGTCTCGTGCATGGCAAACTGTTCATCTCTGGGCCGAAGCTGTAATACTTCAACATCAGGGTATCAAACCACTTTGCACAGAGAAACTTTGAACCTGTACAACTGCACACGTGTTGTTCCTGTGTGCTTCCTTACAACCACTGCAGTGACAGTGTGGTGAGCTCTGTCTTCACAGGCCAAGCAGGCTCTGCACAGAGCAAGAAGAAACATGGCACGTTCAGTAACTTCCACTGTGCTTTATAAATATTACATGCCATTCTCACTCACTTGGCGGGTCAGGCTGTTTACACACTTTTGGACTAACAGTGTGTGGAAAAGCTTTTACAGCTTTAGGTCTTGCAGTGCTTAATACTGGGAGCCTCATTTGCTGCTGCTCTGTGGTACAGTAACCGCACTGAAGTACTTGGTGTGGAGTGGAGGGGTTCTTAATCTGGCACGGTTCTGGTGCTAGAATTACTTACAGCTGCACAAGGTGCTGATGTCCTTGAGCTAAGACAACAGTTCCTTACAGCTGTTTTGTGCAATTGGCACACAACCACAGGCAACATCACTCACTGAAAATGGTGCAACGGCACCATAAATGCATGCAGGTCTGAATGTCCTGCTGCACGCAGGACAAATCAACATTTTGCAGAGCTGTGTAACAGGCAACTTGAGTATGAGGAAAACATAACAGTGTTACAAACCTGCCCCTTCCTCCGCTCTCTGTGTAACTCTGCTCTGTGCATGTTTTCCCCACACTGCTGTATGCCAGCACTCACTCCCAGGGGGGAGCTCTGGCTGCTGCACAGAGGCTGTGAGGCAGCTCCTCTGCACTGATTCACCCCACTCCCTTGCACTGGGGTTCATCAAGTTTTTTTTCCTTCCACTGCTTTCCAAGTCGTCTCCTCCCAGTTGCTGTTTAATGCATAAAACAGATGTGTATTTGGGGTTACAGCACAACTGACGTGGTTGATTGTTGCTTAACTTGGAAAACTACACACGGAAAATCCTCTATGCGATATGCTTAGTTCTTTAAACTGCTAAGAAAAATGACCATGCAGAGCTGTAACGCACTGTGCTTCCTGCTGGATTGTTAGCCTCATCCCAAGTAACTCTGAGAAGAACTACTTGGAAAACAGGGAGAAGCTCAACAGCCTGACAGCCTTCACCCGCCTACAGAGCCAAGAACTGACATACAGTTTTCTGACTTCTGATTAGCTTAGAATTTCACAAATGTGAACAATGAAGTTGAAGTGATCTGAAAACCCTAGGGCATGTCTGAATTTGAGAGGAGGAGGGAAAGATTAGTTCTCAAAGGGCCAGAAGTAATGTGCAGCCATGGCCAGTGACACTTAGAATAAGGCCAGAGCCGCCATTTGGCCACAGCGCTGCTAGGAGATCGCTGCTGCTGTTAAATTAGTGCCTCATTTTATCATTACATGTTGAGCAGTGGTATGCATCTTGACACATAATTTTAATAATAGCTTGTAAGTGTCAGTGATAATGTAATCTGTTTAACAATGAGCCTAAAGATTATCCAGAAGAGAGCATATTATGCCGTGTTAAAACAACTAATCTGTGTAAAACTTGGGACAAGCCAGACATTTTCAGTGTTTAATAAACTGGCTGAATATTCATTTTCAAGGCACTGTCCAAATTGGTTTGGTCACAGATGACTATTTGAAGCCCATTCCAAAGCTGGCAAATACACCAGGGAAATAACACAAGAATGGGGAAAAAAAAATGCAACCACAAACCACCCCCTATAAAAACAACAAAAGAACCGCCTCCAGCCAAAACCCCTCATGATTAACATCAGCAACAGTGGGCCCTGTTCTAGAAAAACACAGGGTGACATTTGTTTCAAGTACTTACTGGCCGCTTTTGTATAGGATTGGTGCAGGGCAGAGCAAAAAATCAGATTCCACCGTTTTTGGTTTTTCATCTGAAAAAACAAATCACATGAACTTAATAAACCGTGCTGCTTAAATGAGAAGCTGATGTGCAAAGTCCCTTCCCTTCTCCCAAGCTGGTTACTGGCTTGGTCGTGTCTGGAACTCGCAAATGAGGCAAGGGCCCAAATTAGGGAATGAAGATACTGCTTTTTTAAAGCCTCGCCTTGCACATCCAGACCCAGAGCTGGCTTTAAATCTGAGTGTGAACCCACTTTCTGCTGCTTGTTTTATTTTACTCAAGGCAGCTCATGCTCTTACAGAGAGAGAACTTCCTAGAACTGACACCATTTTTTTGCCAAGAGTGAGAATGTTATTAGGGGTTTCCCAATATGTGGAAGATGAAGCCCTGTGCATTGCATTCAAAGACTGTTCTGTCTGTTGTGATTGGAGTGCCTTTCTCCAGTGTTTCTCATGCTCTTGGGTATCCAGCTGTCTGTAGATCTCTTATAAAGCATCTTTTTATAGAGCTCTGTGTCCAGCAGAGCACTCTTTTTCTGTGGTTGTGAAGAGGAGAGGGGGGAGATCTTTTATCTCATGCATTTGGTAAGGTGGGAGAAATTCTGCTCCTGTGAGCAGAACCACCCTCCCAGACGTCTCCACAGTAGGACTTGCAATTTCTGTGCTGGAGCTGCTCCTGTAAGCACGGACTGTTCCCAATTTAGGGGCAAGAGCAGATAAACTTGGAGATGGCTCTGTCCTGCATTTAGGGAACAGGCAGACACACAGGCAGTTCAGAGGCAGCTGAAGGAGGAGCTGTTAGCATAAATGAGCTTTTCTTATATGCTATAATCTGCGCTGACTGCTTGGCCTAGATTTGGGGCTAGTTTTGAGGTGGGGAAGAGGGATTAGCACATTGCCATATGTTTTTGTCTTAATGGTATGTTTCATAGATTATTTTTCTATCCCACAGCTACATTTGGCAGGTTTCCTTTCTAGCATTTGGTAATGGTTCTTTACAAATGCAAAAAGAGAAGCATGCCAAATGCATCTTTTAAAACCAGAAGAGCTGACAAAATAACGGTTTGCTCTGAGGCTGCTCCCGAAGCAGAGCCCAGGCCATCACTAAGGGGAACTCTAATGTTACAGGACACCCTCGTGTATGAACTCTCCATTATGCCCTCAAATGGTGAGGGTTCTGTTGAGAGACTGCCAGATTTTCACAGAGACTGCAAAGGCACAGGAACAATTTTCATTTTCTTGAGACCATCTCCTTCCTCCTGCTACTGCTCAGAGAACCCTTCCTACCTTTTTTGTCCATCCCAGCTCCACTGTTCTCTTTAAGGTTTCCTCCAAGACAAAAGCACTTGGAGTCTGGCACAGAGCTGTGGAGAATAAGCTTGCACAACCAAAGCACTGGTAACATTAATTTTCCCTGTTTCCTAAGGGTTTGCTGTTGTCCACTGCCGAAGAGAAGAACCTGGGTGGGTTGCAACAGGCCCCTGGCAAGACCCCACACAGCAGATTGTGTTTTCACACTGCAGTGTGTAATAAATACAGCACTATGCCATTCCCCTCCCTCCGCGTGCTGTAGCGCACCCTCTCCTGAAGCCAAGGGCAAAAAAAAGGCAGCCCAGAGATCTAGTTGGAAATTCTCACATCAGATGCTAGCAAATACTCGGGGACTTCATTCTGTCCAAGTGCAGTTGTCTCTGCCATGGCAGAGCAGACGTACGCGTGCTGAGCAGCTATAAAAGACTGAACAATCAGAACTGGAGAAACCGGAGTCAGGAAACATATCAAAAGTTCATTTAAAGAAGGCAGCACACCTTCAGACATTCTTCATGACACTCATCTAAGCTACTAAAGGCTTTCCAGGTAACCTTCTCGAGGCCTGAGAGATGTTTACAGTGAGAACCATTCCAATACCTCACCTAGATCTGCTGCAGAATTTGCCTGAGGCTGTTGCCTCACCTTCTCTGCTCAGGAAGCTGGGAGAGCCTCAGCTCTCCTGCTGTTGTTTTAACTTCCCAAAAGGACAGACTGGAGCGTAGGGAAGTGACTGCCCATGGTAAACAGCTCGGGAGCAAAGCAGGAACAGAACTGAGGAGTCCTGATGACTTGCAAACAAGTCACTTCACTTGAAATTTAAGGTCACAAAACTGATGTGTCACTGTTTACCCTGAATGTCGTTTACAGCGACATTCATTTTATTCATCTGGAACCAAGATAGCTTGTTTCCCGACTTCTCCCAGCAAGCAAGGTACACAGCGATGATAAATACAGGGCTCCAGCAATGATTTTGCCAATTTGCAAATTCTAGCTCCATGAGGGTATTTTATGCAACAACTTGAAATAAGCAGGCAGTAGTTTAACATAGGAAACAAAGGTGACAATTTATATAGGTAGAAATTTATTTACACAAGTTGTCTGTATCCAGAAGTACTCCGCTATGCTGTTATTCTTCCAGATTGTTATAGCTGTCTAATAGGCAGGAGAGACTGGCAGCCCATTCAGATAAGTATGATATCCAGAGTAAGGAAGAAAATGTACTGGAAATGCATGTTCAACTGGGTAGGAATTTAAGAAAGGCTAATACAAAAATCAGACAGTAGGTAGGGAAAGAATGAGGTGGTTTTTTTCTACAGGTCTGATCTGGTCATTTTCCAGCCTGGTTTGCTTCTAAAGGGTACTGCTTAGAGCCAGAAGTTGGATGTAATTGTACTAGCCATCTGCTTTAGTTTCTGGGTAAAAAAAATCGTGGAGGTTTCCATTAATGGCATTTTTTCCACTATCCTTTACTTCGTGCCAGTTCAGGCACAACTCCAGATTCCAGTATGACTTTTCATCTGCCCTACTGGAAGTTCATGCACTGAGCAAGAGAAGGCTGAGTCCCAAATATTTTGCTGAAAATTAAATTCTCCGTGACCACGCTTAATCACATAGCAGGAAGAAAACAGTCTGCTGTACCTCTCAGTTACTTTTAGAGCTTTTCTAACTTCTGCAGCAGAAGAGTTTCCTCAGTAACACTCGTAGTTTCTCAAAGGAATAACTAAAGATTGGAACATCTAGCTAGTGGTGAGTAATAATAATAATAACAAAACCAAACCCACCTGAGCCCCCTCAAAAACCCAGAAAAAGGTGCAAGAAACATGGCTGGAAAAGATGCCACAGTCACAGTGCCAGAAACAGAATTCCCTCCCACAGGTCAGGAAACGAGGGACCAGCTAGGACTCTGTTTGTGATGAGGCTCACCCCTGGAGGAGGGTGCTGCCTGGGATACTGAGCTGATGAACAGTGTCAAGGTACAGGGACAGAACAGACCCAGCTGTGCCAAGCAGCCCTTACTCTGTTGTTGCAGGGCCTCCAGAACAGGACTGACTGTGTCGGAGGGGCACCCACGCTCCACCAAGCCCCTGAACAAACAGCACGCTGGCTCTACACCTGGTACCCCAGACACAGGGGGTAGAGGTGCTCCAGGAGAACCAGGTAAGGGCACCTCGCAAAGCAGTGCCATCAGGAATTGTGGTGAGAGCCTGGGTCTGCTTTCAGGAAGGGACACGTGGTCGGTACTCTCTGTGGTTGCGTTTTTGCATCGGCAAACATCTCCTTACTGGCCCAGCAGGAGCCAGACAGTTATTGTCCCGCTCACGCTGACAGCCAGCAGGGCTGCCCAGCACCAGTCACGTTTTACAATGGCAACTGGTAGCAAACTCAAATACTGAGCAAGATGTAAAACCATTTCCATGCTCTTACTAGTCCTTTCTTACTAGTCAACTTTCTTGTTTTCTTTCTTTTTGATATTTTTCTCTTGATTTTAATTAAATGAGGTAACAAGAAGCAAAATAAATCACTTATTAGGAAATATAAAGGAAGATCATCTCAAACTTTGATACTTACGAATAGTAGTTCCGTTCAGTTGATAGGTACAAGTAACACCATCAGTTTTCCCACCAAGGGTTAAGCCACTTCCTCGAAGAACAACTTGAAATTCCTCTGGAGGGAAAACCAGAAACCCCAAATTACCAATCCTTAGTGCATTGCAATGCATTAGACAAGGAGAATTTCAATACAGCCTCAATAAATGACGCACAGCATAGTAATGTTTCAGGCTTACTCAGGTCTCCTTTTTAATTGACCTCTGGTACTGCATTCTTCGCTACAGAAAAAATATATTTGTCCCAAATCTTTGTCACTGAGGCAGTGACAAATGGAAGTGGATTCTGACTCTCAACAGGATCTGGGGCTCAGCTGCCATGTAAGAAGGAGCTTCTCAGTGAGTGCTCTGGTAAATGAGAAATCTGGGTCTCATAACAAGACTCCCCAAATGTGGATCAGGCCCACCTAAAGTTCCAGATGAATAAGACATTTCTGCTTAGTCCTGTTCCTCTGGAAGTTGCATAAGGACCACGCTATTTCTGCTTTGTGCAGAGGAGGAGTGAAAACAGTTTGTTTACTGAGGGCAGTGATTTCATTGAGATGATCCATGTTTTTACAGAAACGTCAAAATAAGGAGATTTTGCAACTACCTTATTTTGATTGGTCTCTAACTATGTGTAGATTGTGAAACCCAGAAAGACAAGCCCTTAAAATTTTGCTTCTTCCAGTTGCTTATTAACTCTTCCAGTTAATAGTTTTGTGCAGCTTGCTGCACAGAAATGGAGTAAACGCTTTTCTGCTTGGAATTGGGGCAGGGCACTAGAGACAGTCTCATGAATTTATATGAACATATGTTATCGGGATTCCCAGAACTTAACTCCATGACTGCAGGTAACACGGCATGCGGGTGTCACAGAATAAATATTGCTGTGTTGAATACAAGGGCAAGTGCAGAGCACAATTCATGAGATAAACGGGTCTCGTACTTCCTCATGCGTTACCTGCGTTATGAAATTGGGACCTGGAAGTCAGCTCCTCTGAGGAGAAACATGAGTCAACAGAGAAAGATCTGATCTTTCTTAAACTCCTTGAGGAGTTTTTTTTTAATAGAGATGTTTTATGCGAGAGACCTTTGGGGTCTTCTTTTGGGTAAAACAGGGAAATAACAGTCCTATAAGAAATGACTCAATATAATTGTACAATTATAAAAACTTACCTCCTACGCAGACGCTGGATGGCTCCAGATATAAAATCTCAGTGCATGATTGCTTCAAAACCTATGGCAAAGGAGGAAACTAGTCATAAATAGGTTTCAAGGTTCTATTTCAGTGAAAAATATAATTTTAAAACAAACATTTGTCCTTAGAAGGTACACGTGCACAGCTGTAGGTTTGGTTTGTGCAAGCCTAACATTGTAGGACGTTGCTTTGACCACGTAAAACTTCTGCACACCTGCCTGGTCAAGTCTCCTCAGAGTTCAAGAGACTTTGATTAGTTGGTTAAAACCAAGACAGTCTTCAAAACGTAATTATGTCTGATTTGGGTCTTTAAATTTCTGTTCAGATCCCTAACCTAATTTTCCTTGAACCCTAATCCAAACATTTAAGCCAAAAATTAGTCACAAGGAGCCTGATCCAAAACTGAATCCAATCAAAAGCAGTTTTCCAGCACTCTGTGGGTCAAGCCAAGTGCACATTATTCAGAGTGCTGGCACCCTGCCCTCTGTAAAGCAAAAGAGGAACGTGCAGTGTTCTTGATTGTGCTGCCTTCTGTCACATGGGCTTTTTCACTGCTGTACCAGTCAGCCTGCTCTGATTCTCCAACCAGTCAGGGAATATCCTTCCAAAGGGCTGGGACAAAACTATATTCCTACAAGTGACTTAGAAGTACAAGGGAGGGAACGTAAGATAAAGGAGTAACTGGACGCCTCTCGCCGATCCATACTTAGGCAGGTCTCAGGCACTGCCCTTTGTTTCAGCCAAGTCACATTTCCCCATTTACAAACACATCAAGTGCTCAAGTTATCCACGTTAACTTAAGCAGACACATCGATAGCACCCAGGTGGTGGCTACCGCAGACCACTTCATTTTTCCATTTGAAAATGGTGCATCTTGGACCGAGCGGGTCAGACGTGTCTGACTGCAACTGCTGCTGTAAACTAACTGCAAGGCCGTGCTCTCCTCCCACAGCAAGGACCTCAGTCCCACATTAACTGTACCAGATATGACCAGTTTGAATGGCCTGGCACACAAAGATATGGTAACTGGCATTCTGCTGTCACAGTGGAAAACATCACAGTATTTTCACAGACAGCAATCACACCTTCTTCTTTCACATCCGAGAGAGAACTTATTTTTTCATCTTAAAAGGTTGTATAGAAAATTGTGGCCTTTGTTTACTCTTTTCTTGCTCTGGCTCACAGTCTTTTCTTTGGCAATATACAAACCAGGGCATGCATGTATGTATTTCACCTCCCTTCTTCCCACTAACCCTTTTAAAAATTTAAAAGTGACTTTAACTTGTCTTGCTGTGGCAACCTGCACTGCAAAGTTACCAACATCGAAGTGAACTCTACAAAAATCTGTACTACACTCCCTCTTCCCAGTTCAGTACAATCAAAGAGAATAATCTAGCATTGCAAAGCCATTATTTAGAAATGTACTGCCCACAGAAAAACTGAAATCATTGCTATATAAGGCCATCCTTGGATAGGATAGTTAAACACTCTGCTGGCATAAAATAAATTCAAGTAAGACTGTAAATTGCTTTAGTTTAACAGCATGTAGGGGAGATATTCAGAGGGATGATGTCATTTCATTTCCAGAGCTCCACACCAAATATAGAGCTCTCTCCTCTTCTCTCAGGCTTGCAAAGGCTTTTCCTCCAGTCACCTTCCTGAACACTGCCTGTCCGGGAAAAAAACACCTCCCCACAAACCAAAATGCAAAACAGAGTTAGAACTTGTTAGCCTGTGTCCTGTTGTCTTGCAGCTCCAGAAATGGAGAATTATGGAGGAAAGGGAGTGGTTCTGTGAGCCAGACCCATGCAAAACTGGTTACAGCTGTAGGGTCTCATCAAAGCCACAGCAGTGCACTTGCCTCCTCTCTCTCCTGAGGAAGCAGCTGTGACTGGAGGAAAAAGGGAAGGCAGCAGAGCTCTCCCCCTCAAGGTAGTCAGTCATGTACTTGGAGAAAAGGAGACAGGAAATTCAGGCCCCAAACATCCTCTTGTTCAACAAGAGAACACCACATTGCTGAGGAAACCCTGTTCAGTAGCTCCTTCATACACAGGATTTGTGACATTGCTGCCACATCGCAGCAGCAGAGCCTCTAAGATTAAAAAAGATGTTGTTGGGCTGTTTTCTGTGAGCTGTTGTTACAACATCTCCCTCAGTAACAAGTGGCATGAACACCGCTCGTGCTCAGCCCCAAAAGCATGACCTGACACAGCTTGAGGCAGGGCTGGAGGCAGAGGACCTTTCTGAGACACATCTTATGGCTATTAAGCAAATGGCTGCAGTTCCATAGCATTTCTCAGTGTGCAAGTTAATCATTTCATAATAATTCTGAGAGCAGGAGTTATGAGAATAAAGGCATCTGAGATATCCCATAGGCACTCAACAGAAATTCACCCTTGATATAAGCTCACTGACGTAGGGTGATATCCTATCTGGCCACACAAGCTTTCCTCTTCTGAAAGGGTCACTCGTACCTCAGCTGCTGGACTGCCTGGTTGTATTCTGTGAGCCAGCTGCCACATTCCTTACCTGCAGTGATAACTTTGAGCACGTGAATATTCTGTTCAATACAGTGGTTTGAGATCCTGCCTTACAGTTAAAGATGTCCCTTCCTGGATCAAGGCTTTGATACCACCTAAAGAAAATTAGGTTTGGCTTCCTTTCACACTAGTCCTGTGGCATCTGGCCTGCACGCAGCTCTTGGGGACTCCATCCTTCAGAGGAGCCTCCATGTGCTCAACTCTTTCTGTCAGATGTGTTCTATCAGCTCACTGACAGCAGCGACGTGTGCAGCAATCAGAACCAGAACTGTTCGGATCCTGAGCCAGCTCACTGGCATTCACATGTTCTCTTTAAGTCCTGCATTGTCCAACTCTCACATATCTCCATCTCTCAAGCTATTGCAGAGCCTTACAAGCCACAGACAGTTTTGTGTTTAATTTTCCTCAAGTCCACTTACTTCATCAACTTTTCAGTTTGGGACCGCTTCTCACCTCGCAAGTATTTTCTGAAAAACTTGATAGTTACTCAGTACCTAGAATCCATATCAATCCTTATCGTGACATGGATTTCTACAGACTTCCTGCTAGAAGGTTCCCGAAGTCTTGCATAAACTCCACAGCCTGCTTTCTAAGTAAGTGGCTTAGCATTTTTGTCATTAATAAACCATTTAATTCAATGAGAGATGTTTTATAGAAACAGTGCCAGTTTCTGACCTGTAGGTGTCTGAATTGAAAAACAAACAAGTGTTTTGTCAGATTTAACCTGCAGAGACAATACACCTGTGCACATAGTTCCATTAGCATGGAAAAGGCAGATGTTTCTGCAATAAACAGCATAAGCCCCCAAATAACAAGATGGCATCGGGCTCACTGGTGCTTATACTCTTTGCAAATTCCACCCCTATTTATAAACTTTATCTTGTCATAAATCTTGCCCCTACTTTATGCAAACATTTCTTCCTGTAGAAAATGTGCATTCTGCATCTTCTGGTCCCTCCTTAGCTTGTCATGGACAGGGCCCAGCTCTGCTCTGACTTACTTTCCACCCTTGCTACTGCCACCTCAATATTCTTGGAAATTAAACAGTAAACTAATACAGCTCCTGCAGCTTTTTAATTATTTTGCCTACCATACACTCAGAACATACTGTGGAACAGAGCTGCACCATGCGGTACAGCATTACACGCAGACTGAAACAACAGCTTACCCTTCCAGCACTTTAATGAATTGCACATTCCAAGAAATTGCAAGAACAATGCAGTACTAACGAGCCATGGGCAGCCCAACTATACACTGACAGTTAGCAAAAATATGCTAAGTGTCAATTTATTCACAGCACCATTCGATTTTGCTTGGCCCTGCTATGCAGTTCAGAAGTTTTTGGCAGCAGTCAGCACCATAAATCATAACTCGTGTGGCATCTTTTCCTCCCTGGGAGTGTAGGCACAGTTCAGAATTTGGGGCAGGTTGTCAGCACAGCTGGATTCTTTATTGAACCACCATTCTTAAGTTTACTGTTCTGAAACTACAGAACACTGTATGGATGTGTGAGGTGTTTGCTTCCAGTGTAACCGTGACCTGCTGGAGGAAGAGAGCTCTGACACACTTTGATAATACTTGGCATGATAATAATTTTGAACAACTAAAGGTTTCCAGAGTCACTGGTGACCTGACTCACACTCACCAAGCAGTGTCTGAGAGGGTTCTGATAACCTAAGAGCGCTAGGCAAAGCCCCTACTGGTTGTACCTCCAGTACTCAAGCTCTAGGCAGTTTCCTGATTTGGGATTGCCCACACCTGGCTCCCATAGTGCTGACCAGGGAATGACACACACCTGTATGGCCAGGGCTTGGGGAGCAGCTGTTTCAGTGGCAGGCAGGAACAGAGCTGTTTGAGAGCACAGTGTAGAGAAGTGGGGCCTGGAGGCTCTGGGCTGGAGCTGCTCCAAGCTGTCTGAGCCTGCAGAGCAATGCTCTTGCGTTAGTCTCTTTTCTGGTAAGCCAATACCTTCTTGAGCTTCATCCCAGCTCAGAGCTGGACAGCTCGGTGGAAGAACATGTAACGAGAACCCTGTTGTGTCAACGTTTGGCTTGGCCGAGCAGCCTGTCTGCCCGGAGCAAGGCCAGCAGAGCCTACCGGAACAGAGCTCACTCAGGTACTTAGTTTGGTTACTCAAGTTATTTTGCTTCATTTGTGCTGACTGGCTGAATTGGGACCAGGCTTAACCCACAATTCCACGTGGTTGTATTTTTCTGAGTCATTTAGAAATACTCTTGGCAGCTTTAGTCCTTTTTGTTTTCTCTGTAACTTAAACCTTTTTTCTACTATTGCTGAGGCAGCAAAAGGGAAATGAAAGTAAAGCAGGAGGTGTTTTATAGGTGTAATGAACCCATTTGCTTCTTTTTTTCTAGAGAATGAAATGCTGACTGCCCATAAATCAGTATTTTTTTTATACTGAATTCACAGTTTATATGTAAAAGTGAACATGTCTGACATCAGGGTGCTGAAAACTTTAGGAGCTGTATATGTTGGTATCATTACAGACTTCTCTTGTTGGCGAGTTGTCACCTTTTAAACATGAACAGGAGCTGTGCCCTTTATATTGAAGAGTTAGGCTTTACAGCTAAAGACCTGGAGGAGGTTACAAGAGGAGAGGAATCTAAGTAGAGCCTTTGATTTCACTGATTACACTTGAGTAAACTTCATCACTCTTAAGATCTTTAAGTCACATTCACAGCACTTCTTAGGCTTTAGTTAGGCCAGCTTCTCCACACAGCAGTTAATCCTTAACTTCCTGAAGTTATTTGCTTGTCTCCAAAGCAAAATCTTCCACTCTTTCAGACAGCATCACAAGGTCCATTTTGTTACAATATGAACTTAATGAAAAAGAGTACTTAAAAAAAACCAACAACAAACCAACCCCAAAACATGGGTTCTATATGCAAACTGAAATTCTATGCTGTCTTTGGTTCAGTCCCATACCGCATGTCTCTACAGTGTTAATCAAGCCGCATAGTTTCCCATGTTTTCCCCAGCATTAATCTGTGCAGCGAGCAATGAGCTGACAGGACCACCTCACACTCGACAGCAGACAATTCATGATAATGAAACACGTGCTTTCACAGGAAGCACTTTGATGCTTCTCTTCAACAAAGTCTCAGCAAAGGAGCAAAAGCTCCTAAAGGGCTTTGCCTCTCTCTGCTGCTGAACATCTGTGCTCTTACCCCAAACTCGCTGCCAGGTCCAGCCTACGTCCTGATGCGGCTCAGCTCAGATACAGGGGTGGGGGAAGGCTGCTAGCCTGTCCCCTATTGAAATGAAAAACACCTTCGAGACATATGGTCTTGCATAAAATAACCATCAGAGAGGAGCTTGGTACAGTGTCAGGTTAGTGAGAATATTCTAATTATACAATGCCTAAGCAGTACCTCATTTGCAGTCACCGAGTAAACCAAATGGAGATGACAAAACCGTGGGTCATGAGAGAAGCGTATTTTAACAGCATCAGAACCTTTACCCCAAAATTACTAAAAACAACCCTAAACCCAATACTTATCAAGTAATGTAAATAAGGATCAAGACAAACTGTTACTTTCCATAATGGGGAAAAAGTTGTTTGGGCTATTTTTTAAATTAGTAAGGAAAATCTGGTTGGAAGAAACTTATCACTAAGGAAACACTAGATTTCATTTGGACTTGCATGTGCTTCCTTTTAGGTGAGTTTTATAGCATCCCTTATGTAACAGAACCGATAGCCATGCAGGGAGAGCTGACAAGTCAGATACAAATCACAAGACACACGCATGCTCACTCAAACTGGAACTGTGTCAGTTATGTTGCTGGCTTATCAAGTTCTCTGTTCTCCAGGAGAACATTATATGGTTTGTAATATGTCAGAGAATGTCAAATTAAGGGCTGCACAGCAGTGAAGGGTAGAGCAGAAAGCGTTCTATTCCAGGCCATTGATTCCTTTTAACAACTACATGCAGTAATTCCCAAAACTATCTACTCTATCTCAATCACACAGAAAACATGGCACAACGTTAGCTCTAAACCTTGCACCCAGTACAGCTTGAATATTAGACCATCCAAGGGGATTACAGAAGATGACTGATTTAATCAGAATAATTCTTTTAATGGTAACTTGTTGCCTTTCTCCTCCCCACCTCCTTAAATGTTTAATAGTTCACTTCCTGCATTCCCAGTGCATAAACTGAGCATATTTTCTTCCTACAGGAAATGATCCAATTATATTGATGTATAATTGATAATGAACTGTTTCAGCTGATTTTGCTCTTGAGAAACCTTAACAGCGTGCAGTCAGTTGGGTAACTCTGCTCCCCTCAGCTGCAGCTAAGGGACCCCATTTCAGGGAGAAGGCAGGAGGGGACTCGGCTTACCCTAAGCAAGGGAGACGAGAGAGGAATTTCAGCACTAATGAGCTGAGCTGAGCCAGCTCAGGGCAGAAGCATTGACTACTTCAAAACCACGCAGTCCCTGAGCACTACGCAATAACCAAGTTGCTTGCAAGGCAGAAGTAGTTCAGACAGAAGAGACTTGACAAACGTTTGTGTTAGGGATACTGCACATTTCCCAGGATGTTTGACCTCGGACCAGTAACTCTTGTAGTTGTTGAATTTCCCACTCTCCACAAATACAAACCCTGTCTTGTTGCCCTAGAGCAGGCAGCAGCGGGGTGTGCTGACAGACTTGGTCGACTTGAATAGTTCCCCATCACCCTGTGCAAAGAGGGTCAGACCAAGGAACTGCTTCTGGTGGTGTATTTAGTGCAGGAGGTATCAGACTCGCAGTGAGAGGCTGGAGTGTCTTTCTGTGAAGTCACTGACTTAAGTTTTACCAACCTAAAGGCTAAAGTTGTTCTTTATAAGGAGCAGCTCTTGCCTACCTTGACGTAACTGACTGCCAGGCCCTAGGCTTTGTTCTTCCTGACACTGTGGCCCCGGCTTGCTGTCTGGCACAGGCTGCTCACCCCTCCCCGCTGACTTTCTTTGCCTGTAAGGCGTCCAGGAACAGGTCTGTTTTTTTCCAACCTATGTGGCCCCTCTCTGCTGAGGCAGCAGGGTGCAGGTGTAGTGACACCAACCATCATTCTCAAGAAGTGATTGGTCGGGCACTGAGAGCTGCCCAGTGTGCCACTGCCATCCATGCATGTTCTATGCAGTGGCTCCCTTCGGGCCCCACTGATGCTGCTGCCGCCAGTCCTGGTGGGAATGCATTGTCATGCACAAGTGATTGATACAGGAACAATCCAAATGACGTGGAAACCCCCTGGATATTCGATAGAGTTCATTCACTGTTGCTCCAGTGTTTCTGAACACTTAGAGGGATTTTGCTGACCATTCATTACAATGGGAGCAGGATTCCTTGGATCATCAACAAGAGTTTTACTGGAAAGCATCTTTACAATTAGGCTGTCAGATTTTAAAATCACTCCCTGATTACACTGGTTTAGGATGAGTCTGCCACTGGGGAGGTTATTAATTTTTTCTTTAAAGGACCCTGGGTGCATTTAATCCTTTGTTCAGATGCACTATTACTAGGCACACTCCTTTGACGGTTCTAAGTAACTCCACTTCAGCCTTGGAGTTTACACCTACAAACACTGATCTCCTTTCACCGAGAGGCAGGTATCCGAGATGAGACTGAGCTCTCGCCCTGCGGGGTAAGGAACCACACAGCAAGTAGTGCAACTCTGGTCACTGCAGGCACTGTCAAAAAAAAAAGCCCCTCCTGAGGAAAGAACTGCTGATGTATGGATTACTCTACCGTTCCTTCCTGTCCTGCTGTCCCTTTCCCCTAACAGTGGTGCTGTTCGCTAACCTTCTTCCAGGTTCTGTTACTGCTGCTCCTGCAGTGAGATCTGCAGAGCTGCCCACAGCAGCCAAGGCACAGCTGCGGGGGGGCCAACCACAGTGGTCAGCTGCTGCTCCGCTGTGGCTTCTCTCTCCATGCCCACGCTGAGTTCAAGACCTGATGAGTCTCTTATTTTGTTGCAATGTTATCTCTGAATCCACAACTTTTCTTCAACAACTTTATGCTAACAGTTAGGCTTTTTTCCGTGATGGGCTTGGCCAGCCTGGGCACAATGTAGCTTGAATTTACAATGTTCAAGGTGATTTGACAACTCAGCTTACATCTCTTAATCTTTTTTTTTTTTGTCCAGTGTGTTTAAGGGTGATTTCCCAACATAAAATGAACAATTTGAAACTAAGCACCTACAAAATGAACGAGTAAAAAGAAAGCTCAACAATTCTATTTCAAATCTTTCTCAGGTAGAGTTCTTAAGAAATTTTGTAGCAAGTAGATATAAAAGTTCTAGACTGAGCTTTTTTTAAACTGACTGCTTCTTCTTAAGGTCTGCACGTATCAGTTCCTATAGCCTTATCTGATAAGGTTTTGTGGAGTTTCTTAAGTACAAAATACATTTTAACTTCCTGCATTAAATGCTGCCAACTCACTTTAGTATAAAAATGTGTTTGAGTCTACTGAGAACTGTCAAACACTCTAATAATGCTACTAAAGTGAATGCCATTAATGTGACTTCTGAAGACACAAGCCTTGTCCAGTTCTCCCTGCAGAGACATCCAGACAACTTTCACTCACATATCCATAGGACTTATGTTTGCTTAAGCAAAAGGCAAAGCCAGGATCTTTCACTGAGTTTGTTTTCCAGAACATGGCACATAAAAGCAATTCAGATTTGCTGAGCTGTGTAAGCCACATGCAGAGAAACGTGCCATGAAAGCGGGCAAAACATGAAAAAAATGCAGGAAAAATTGGAAATAAAACATCATCTGGACTTATAGCGGAGTGTTACAGGAACATTACAGAAACTTCAGCCAGTTGATAGACATTGTCTTGTCCAAGTGTCTGCGTGTTTGATTCAAGTGGTAGCAGGACCTTGGCTCCCAGCTCCTTATTTAATTGCTTCTTCTCATTATTCCTCCATTCATCATTCAAATGAGCAGTGTTCAGAATGGAAGTGTTTCCTGCTGCTATGAATACAAACACCTTCTGCTCCTCTCCTGGACAGGGAGGAGTCCAGACTGGGTTTTCCATTATAGAGGCATTTATCTGTTACCCAAGATATTCTCTAGCTCTCCCAAGGCTGTCTGCCCCACAGTCTGTAGTCACCTCTCAGAAACTGGTCCCTTAGGGAAACTGAGGCCGACTGGGCTATTACCAGTTTCTCCTGATGAAAACACTGGTTCAGCACCGTATCTGGTCAGACCCAAGTGTGGCGCTCTGGGCTCAGCTAGCTTCAAGCTCAGCACCCTCTTATGGAAATGTGCGGCCTCACCAACACTCCCCAAAGCCTGGATTGAAGGTGCTATTTTGGTTATGACAGGCAGACTCAGATCTAACAACAGAGATGATAAATTCCCAAATGGTTCTTTATCAAATGAGTAAAAAGAGATTTAACATAAATCACATACAGGAAAGGAAGGAAAAGAAGAATGGGTTTCATTTTCTTATGCAGTACTAAGCTGTCACATGGAGATGTAAATCGCGCACTCGCAGACCCTTACAGCTCACACTGCTATGGCTTGCTAGCGCTCCCTGTCATTATCAGCCAAACTACATCAGTAAACGCTTCCTGAGAGCATAATAACTTGCCTTCAGCATTTTTCTTTTAAGCTCTAGACTTTTCCTTAGATTTATTTACCCTGACAATGCTGTTCAGTTACTGCTTTGTACAGTTAGATATTAGTAATGCTGGAATCTTCACTGAACAGTTGTCTTCTCACAGAAGTCCGTGCACTTTTGAATCATTAGCTGATATTATTCAAAAGAACCACAATAAGGCATGGTAATGCTTAGATCCTTACTCATTTCACTGGGATTTTATCTGAACTAAGGAGGAGGTCAAAACACAGTGCAAGCTTTTCAACATCTCAGATAGGTTTTCTCTAAATGCTTATCTCTGCTGTCTTGAATGTTCCTCCCTGGCCATGATAAAACATATTTTGTGTATCTGTCCAAAGAAAATACACCAGAATAACTGCTTAGACTTCAAACAGCTGCAGAAGGGGGTACTAACGCATGCTCTATGATAAAGTTTATCCCCTTTCTTCGCATCAACAAACGAAGATTAACTGCTCAGCTCTCCTGGAATTTCCTACAAGTTTAACAATGCAGCAGCCAAAAAATTTTATAGTTGGGTCTAGTAGAGAGAAAGTAGAATATGTCTCATGCAGCTCTTCTGATTGTACATACTGAACAGTTTTGTGTTAAGAGTTTTGCTTGAGGGTTTTAATTGTGGCCATTTCTGTAAACGGTATAGTTTTTCTAAACAAGAAGTGTTCAACAATGTTCAGGGAGAGTTTCACAACTGCACCTTTGACACGACACTTTGAGCAATACTTGTGTGGGTATTTTGTTTTCATCTGTTTTGAAATTCGCTTTCTTTTTATGACAGAGTGTCTCTTTGAGCCTGTATTCTCTAGCTAACTCGCAAACTGAAGTGGATTTATAATTGTGAATAAAAAGGAAAACCGTGACTATTTTATGTTCAATTAGATCTGCTTATCAATTTTATAATGCAATGAGAATGAATTGTCACAATCGGTCAAAAGCCCTTCAAAGAAAACTGAGTTATAACCGCAGCATACCAAAAAATCATGTTAATACAGCCACGACATATGCATTAGAAAACCCCACAAACAAAAAACACCACACACACAAACCCCCCAAAACTAACCAAAAACTCTATCTATGGATACTTCCATCCACACTCAAAATAAGGATGCTGGCAGGGTATCATTCTCCCACTGCTTCCAACAAACACATTTAATGTAGACACCGGAGAAGAGAAAAAGGAAAATTTCAAATGCCTTGACAGCTAAATGAAATTCTGGTTAGAAACAGTGCTGTTCGGAAAGCTGTAAACAATATTCAAGCCTCTAAAACCTCTTGGGAGCTATCAAATCTCTAGCACTAACTGCTTTTGATTGATCCTTTATCCCAACAACTGAGACTGGTGCAGGTAAGACTGAGGTCAGGCAATAAGTTTCCTATCAGAAAGGCCTTTTCATGCCCCTTTATTTATCAGCAAAAATAATCTCCACCACCCGACAGCCACAAGTCTTTTTATGGACAGAAATATGTAACAAGCCAAGTGCTGAAGTGTCCATTCCAGCTGCAGTCTGTAAATAAAACACTGAACAATTCAGTTCAGTCACAGTTTAAAGGAGCAGACAACGCATTTGAGCTGTAGAACAGCATACCTGAAATTTGCTTTTTCTGTACAGTCCCTGCCAGTGCTAAGCTGTTAACTTTGAACAAGGTCCTGCTGTTATGTGCATCTTTTCTTGCTCTACAGCAGTGATATGCACAAGTAGGGGATTTTTACATTCCAATTTTCACCAGAAGCTGTATTGAGGCTTGTGCAAACACCATTTGCTGTCAAATGTTACCAGAAAAGCTTCCCTCACACTGTCCACGACAAAGTGAAGGTACTCGAAAGCCCCTGGGAGGTATAAAAGAGGCAGGCTGGCACTGCTACTCGCCAGAGACTGCCCAGAAATACCTTGGCTGAACATGGGGGACAGTGGGACAACTTACAGGTTATAACAATCGTCTGCGTGTTTGAATTACAGATGCCTCAAGCTGAGCTCTTCAGAAATCCCAAGCGATCATAATCCTGCTGCTTCGTCAAAGAGCAAGAAGAGTGGAGAAACCTGATTCCTTGGAAGGGTCCGACCTGCAGGTCAGTGATCATTGCAGGAGGGGAAACCATGAATGTCTTTAGTCCTTTATCTAGTTCTGGCTTGATATACGTGTTTTGAAATGCATAATCCTTGGAAACATAACATAATCGACTGGGGTTAAGCATTCAGCTCTTATAAATAAGTCTGTCACTAGAGGCTGCAATGTTGCATCAATTTGCACAGGCAGAATAACTGGTTCTTGTAAGTCTTTGAAATAGCATAGAATGAGATTTTTAATAAGCAGTTACCTTTTCATGAAAATAAATGTCACTGCGTGAAAAGGTTGTTTGTATTTCTTTAAAATGCGCAGGGAAGATTCTGAAATTATGTTTATTTTAAGCAACAAGAAGGAAAATAAATTGTTTCATTATGAGATTAACTTCCACAAAAAACACACTATTCAAGGGAAGTGACAAATTCATGACTGCATAATATCCTGTATGTGAGTAGTATCCTTTCTTTATTTAAAAAAAACAAAACGAAGGGGAAATGAATTCTAGTGGGATCTCTCAGAAAAAGGACTTCATTATTGGTTTTGACTTGACTTTTGACAGTAAGATTTTTTACACTGTGCTGCCTACATACAGCAGCAGCACTGGTGGCCTTGCATAAAACACAGCCTCTGGTTTAAGATGAGGCAAATAAATTAGGTCCCCACAACCAATGGTGTCTTCCTGACACACAGATGAAATACTGTCAAGCCCCTATCACAACCAAAATGTTCCTCTTGCTTTGATCTCTTCTTGCACATCACAGTAATCAGCTGAACAGCCCCATCTCACTGATGGGAGTTCCTTATGGCACGCTGAACAAAAGGAACTGGAAGTCTTATCAGTTACTGGTTAAAGTCAGGGCTAAAGTATGTATTTTAAATGTTTCTCTGCATACAAAGATTTGGGCAATTCCTAAATCGCGCTCATACCTATTGTTGTTCTCAAGTCTCCTGGAGAAACAGACTCAATTGTTTTCAGGCTAAGTGTATAAAAGCCATTCCTCAGTGCATCCCCTTCAAACTCACTGCGGTTGCACGGAGTCCTCCAACTCCACACGAGGTCTGAGCATGAATGATTGCAGGACTGATAAGCAATGTGAATTTATAAAACGGCATCTCTTAACATAAGGAGGAGAGAACTTAATACATTGCAATTGCTGATTTAGGAACCAACTCTACCTGAAAAAGTGGTACTGAAGAGTATGCTGTAATATTGAGAAAATGTTAAGCTTAGTTGCCTGATACTCACAGAATTGATTATCCCCTTAAGTGCTTGGAATCCTCCAGTGACAGGGAAGACTTGCTCTTTTGTGTCAGCAATTTTTTCAAGCTTTGAAGAGAAAACATATGCAAACAGGTGAATCGTTTCACAAACTAATTTTGTCACAGTGCTTTCACTCTTAAAATGTAAATGGATGTCTAAAAACAACTCTCATCAACTCTGCAAAGAGAAGGACACTGTTGAGTTTCCTCATAGGGAAGTACAACTTTTTTAAACAGGAAACCTTACTGCAACCTACTGCAGCTAACAAAATGGAATAGCGGCTACAGTGTCAAACCAGCGCACTAAAGAAACTTTTCAGGGCCTCTGTCTTGGAGGTGATTTCTTTACTCTTTCCAGACAGAATTACCTTCCCTCTTTGCGTTGTCTTCCATTAAAAAGGCCTTTCCACATGCCTTCTATAGCAGTCTTTGGCGTACTTCGCCATTAAAGTTACTTTCACAGTACAAGAGTAGCTACAGCCTTCATTAGGACTTAAAAACTCTGGCAGAGCTTTTAGTCAATGAAGGACATGGATCCTTATTTCTCTTTCTTATCCCAGGGCTTTACATTGCTTGAAGCTCGTCTACAGCTACTCTGTCCTGCAACCTAACCTGGCTGCCATCCTAATGGAAGGGGGTTTGCCAGCATTCTTTCCTGCTGGCAGCTGCCAGTCAGCAAGGGTACTTCCGACAGGTCTTCTCGCAATGAAAGTGACACCCACACATTCTATTTCTGTGTACACATCCTGAGCCAGAGAAGATATCATGCTGCCTAATATAAGTAATATAGAAATTAATTTTACTTAACTGTATAAACCCGTGTGACAAGGTATTGCCCAGTAATCTAAAATAGTAGCGTTCTTACCTGTTCTTGTACAAAATCGTAGACCCCAACGCAGTAAACTCTAGCTCCCAGCTCTCTGGATTTCTTTGCCTGCCCCAGAATAGAACAGAGGAATAAGCATTTTTTCATTCAACAAGCAACACCCAACCTCTTCAGAATATAACATGCATTTTCACTTAGGACTCACCTCTTTCTCTGCATACAAGGGAATCTGACCATCTAGCTTGCCATCTGTTAAAGCAATGATGACACTAGAAAACCTTGAGGCTCCTTGATTTGCAATTTGCAGGTTGGCCTAAACACAAAAACCATTTATTCAGTGTAAAAATACACCTAAACTTTTAACCACGATGCATCTTCTAACTGAGTATAGCATTTGAAACACTAGGCCTCATCTTTCAAACCCATCTGTCGGACAATCCTCTGCCCTCCTTTAACTCACTACTAACAAGGAAATCATTCATCAGTAGTTTCCAGTGAGCCCTTCTCCGAGGTGCTGGGGTTTCTACCTGATCAGCCCTTGAAAACACTTGATTCCTTCAGGACAGATGCTCATTGAGTTGGGGAGCTCACTTCTCTTTAGATCACAATAAGGCTTCCTTTGCTACCCCCCAGATTTCAAATTCCTGTCAGTAGATTCCAAGATATAAAAAGAATGGCTTAAAACTATTCTTTAAACAACAAACAAACTTTTGTTTGCCTCGCTTTTCAGCCCACAGATCGCAATTACAAACTTGGCTCCACAAACATATCTGTAATAGCAAAACTCAGATTCACACCTGATCCCTTACCTTCAGGGCCCGAGTCTCTCAGCAACATCACAAAGTTTACTTTAACTGTACATCTCAAGGAAATACAGGCAGTTGGAACTCCATAACTAAGGTAGTTGAGCCTTAGGACTATTTCTCTTAACAGTGCTTATCTCTCATATGCAGTGCTCTCCATAATAAGCATGTGCTTTCGAAGGCACTGTCAGACTCGCAGCCCTACAAGGCTATGTGTGACTATTTACCATGTAATTGGTATGCTGTGTTAGCTGCTAAACTCATAACAAAGAACCGCTCTTTGCCGTAAAGGATCAAGTCAAAGAAATTCCATATGGCAGCGTTCTGTGATGGCTAATCTTGTGCATGAGATTTGCATAGTATCTGGGCAATCTTGGGACCACTTCAGAAACCAGAAAGACTTGAGTGTCACAGACTGAGACACACAATCATTCCTTGGGTGTTACAGGTTGTTGCTGTTGTTATCCAAAGAGTGAGAACAGAGGATATTTTGATCGCAACAAGAGGAGTAAAACCTGCCTGTTTTAATCCTTCATGTATATATGTGTCACCTGCTGGTTTCACCTCCTCCAAATCTTTAAGTCCTTTCTTGATTTTTGCTCTGAAAACAAAAAGGTAAAAGGCTGTTAGCATGATCTGAAGTGGGGAAAGGGGTTAGTTTGTTGAAGTAAAAATTGTATTTGTCATAGAGGAGATGTGAAATCTCTAAAATATAGCATTTAGCTGAGATACCATGTGGAGGCAGATTTTGTATTCACAACGGAAGCGGCACTGCGGTAACAAGATATTTTAGACCTAAATAACACAATGTGTCTGAGTGAGTCAAAGAGCTAGAATCAAGTAAAACATTTCAGACAGAGCAGATATTGCAAAGCCTCAGCATGAAATAGCCTGGTGAAAATTCTGTTGTATTAAGTCTGCTTTGCTCAAGTGAACCAACTTCACTCCTGATCATGCTATGACTAAAAAAGAAATCCCCTAAAACAGCAGTTCTGTTTCTAGAGAAATCTTGCAGATCAACATGAAAGTATTCAATGTGGTAGCTCAAGACTGCAATAATTAAAATCATCTCTCTTAAAAATTAAGTATCAATAGGCAAGTGCAGCATTTGCAAGACACCTGTTGTATCCAAGGAAAGGGACTAGGACTAAAGATGGGGGTTTAGATTTTTGGCTGTCAGAACCTTTCTGCGTGACCTTTGACAAGACATCGCACTTAGAGAGGTCACAGCTTGTATTGAAGAGGAGCAGAAAGCTATGCCATGATTTCTCATAGGCCTTTAAAAAAATCCATCTTTGACTGTGAGATGCTCACTGAACTATGATGGCAAGACTGGAGAAGCACAAAAAGAATTATTTCCAGTGAGAACAGAATGAGCAGGGGGAAAAGGGGGGAGAGACTATGCCGAAAGAAGCAAATCTGGAAGTTCTTAATTCTTATGCAGGTAAAGTTCTAGTGAAGCCTATGGAAAGATGTGCTAGGAAAGGACAAGTGAAAAATAAGTAGGGACAAAATTTGGGCCAGAATATATATAACACTGTAACGAAAACAGGTGACAGAGTAAAGCAGCAGGGGTGAGGAGATGGAAGGAAAATACATTGCAGGATGCGTGAAAGCTTTCCTTAGGGCAAACAAAATGAGAAAGAATGCATATGTCACTCTGCCTGACTGCCACCCACTAGTCATTTGTTCCGCTGATGGGCTTCCTCTATGTTTAGAAGCTCTGTTCCAAAGTACAATCCATAGCTGTAATGAGCTCTCAAACGCAGGATCCACCAATACAATCGGTGAGGGTTTAAAAAAATACGGGAGAACAAGTTATGTAAGATAATACAATCTGTTTAATCCAAATATTTTACATTCAGCATCTATAGAAACAACTTGAAACTGATTATGTATGAACACAGATTATAAACCACATACTTAGTGCTTGCCAGAAATGAGTGGCAGCACATCACAGGCGTTAGGGCTCTGCTGCCAAGAAACAAGCAGCAACTGAAGTCCCAGTTTTCTGAAACAGATTTCATTTTGCAAAAATAGCTTTTGTACAATCGGTTCAGTTTTATTTATCTAAAATGCCTTGTGACCCAGTCACACAGAAATCTCTGGTGTTTCCAGGCCTGTGCCTACGAGGGGTTCCAGGAAAATCTTTGGCAGCGTGAGCTTTTTTAGCTGCATTTCATCAGTCACCATCTCTTTCCCTGAGGGCACATCTGTACTAGATACACCCAGCCAGATGTGAACCAGCTCTACCCATGCTCCGAGTTGGTAAGGTATGAGCGAGTCCCAGTCTGGATGTCACAAGGACAATGTGGGTGCAGGACTTGGAGCCTCAGCAGACAGCAGGAGAGGTGAGTTAAATCATGCTACAACTCACACCCAGTTGGTCTGGAGGTTGGGTACAGGAGCTCATGTCTGCCCACATCATTCTGATAATGAAACTCTCTTTTCTCTAGATTCTATAATAATTTTTGTAGCCACAGAAATCCAAAGAGATGGTCTGGTTTTAAAACTCATCTGTACTGAAATAACAGAGCCACAACCTCAGTCTAGGTGTCTGGAGGCGACCGCAGCACAGTTCAGAAACAGTCCTAACAGCTGAGTGGCCACTGGCTGAATTTGTGGTTTAAGGCAGACAAGGGAGGGAGGTGGAAAAGGCAGAACAAAACCAGCAATGTGCAGCCTCTGTTTGGGCTGAATGCGTACAAACTTAATCTCTCTTCCCCATTCAGCCTATGCACTGCATCACATCTCTGCTTTATAGACAAGGCATGCCTCATTGGTAATAGCTACCCTGCCTGTTCTGTCTTCTAAGCTTTGTAATGACTTCGGATAATTCTTCCAGCAGCAGCCAAACATGACCACAGCTCCCAGCTCTCTGCAATTTTGCTGTGTGGGTTCTTTTGAGCTGGTCCATGAACAGGGGCTGTAGGCCTAATTCCAGCCTTGCTGAGGTCAGGAGAGGCTCTAGGGGCAAATTCAGCAGCACCCATTGCTCTTCCCTTGCTGGGGAACTCTGCTGTGCCCTACCTTGGGCATTAGATGCCTCAGCTGTAGAGGGCTTGTTTGCTGTAGCTGTAGAGGGCTTGTTTGCTGTGAGGCATCCCGGCCTATCTACAAATACTGCTTCCCTCACTGGCCAAAGGCTACCCTGAGCTTGTACCTCAGCGCTTCCCCAAGGCAGGGCACTGCAGAACTAAAGTTGGAATTGAAAACTGAGCATTTAGTAAAGAGAGATTACAGAGCAGCCTAGCTTTGTAAACGACTGAAAAAAAACAGTATAACATAAATTAAAATGGAACAGCTGGTCCTCTTCTGAGCATGCTCCACAATTCAGCTCTGCTTTCAGGTCTAAATGTAACTGTTTGCTTTTCATAGTATGATTTATGCCAAGGCAGCTATCACCAGTTTACAGGAGAGGTTTCTCTGCATAAGCTCTGTTGCACCAAGCTGCAGGCTTTTATTTAGGCAACTCAACAGGTACTGTTTCCATCCCTATTTAGTATTCTCTCTTGCTCTAAGTAAGTTTAATGACACAATGCTAAGAACAGTGCTGTCAGCAGCCAAGTGGCCGGACTACTGATGTTGTTACAGCATTGCCTTGTTTCCTGGTATAGACAGGGCCACAGCCTGCAACCGTGAGCAGAGGAAGGCAGGTGCTTCTGCTGCAGCAGGATATTGGTCACACCCCCATTTGACAGGGCCAACGATGGAGCTACAAAGCACAAGACACCAGACATGCAATACTGCCCTTGAGAGCAAGAACACTTAAAAGAAAGGGACAATTATTTGCCTTAAAGGAAATAAATGCATCTTCACCATGTACAAAAAAAGGCTTATACTTGCTAGAAAACAAAGCATGCTTGAGGACTGACTCTTAAAAAAACATTTTTTTTAGAGATAAAATATTGTGTGTGTACATTAGTGCAGCGGAGGCTAGAACCAGCTGAAATTGCCACATAAATGTCAGGCTGCGCAGATTCAGGTGGGCAAGGGGCTGGCCTTGCACGAAACACTGAGCCGCTCTCAATATCTACCTATGTTGTAAGTAGTGGTGTTCGTAGCTCTTCTGGATGGGGTACAGTATCTTGTATTTCTTTTTGATAATGCATTCTACCTACTGAAGTGCTGGAATCTTGAATCATTTTTCACTGTGTTGGGAGTACAATCACAAACTGTGATTCCCAATGAGCATATATTTATTGTCAGGAATGAGGTTATGTGCCTGCAAGGCCACATACTTCACCTCTAACAAAATAAAGGCAAACAAAACAGGTACTTTGATTTTGCTGCTTGGAAGGAAGTATAATAACGGGAAAATACATAACTTGTTAGTGAAACAAAGTGGGGGAAGGGGGGGGGGAACTGTTCTCTCATGAAAATAGGGATAGTGACATTCCTGACCAAAAGAACCATCATGGGGCAAAAGTAAACCCCACATATCAGCCTCCCCAGAGACTTGACTTGGAGAAGGTTCTGGCTTTCTACACCACTCAGATGCTACAGAGGGCTTGGTAGTTTTATAATAATCATTCTGCTTCAAAATTCAGGCATCCTGCATGGGCTCCAGATGGAAAACATGTAAGTGGCCAACTTTGTTGTACTTTATACACTCAGCAGAACACGCTGTCTGCAGATGGCTCTGTTTTGGAAAGTTTCTGGAACCAAAGCGTAGGGTTAGCTTGCATGACCGAGGCTCAAAGTGCATAAATGTCTCTGTGCAATAAAGGAATAGTCAGCACTCCACCAGAGTATGGACAAGCACAGGAAGGTACCATGTACTTAGGTGTCCTACTTTTCCACCTTCACTAATACAATCTTTCTTTAGTTCCAACAGGAGTTTCACCTACTCGGAGTCAGCAGGGCTAGTCCTGGCTACAGATGTCACTCAAGTCCTACAGAAGCAGGTCTGCAGACACCTGAAATCCTGCTGCCCAGCATATGGTTGGCCAAAACAGAGCACAGACATTGTGCCATGTGGATGATATTTGTAAGTGTATGAACTATTCCAAGCAACTAGCAGCAAAACTGAGCCCCAAATGTGAATGCACAAATCTTTGTTTACCGCTTAGGTTTAGCTGGAAACTGTACACTGACACAGAAAACGTGCTCTAAAGTGGAATATAACCATTGTGAAGAGTCTTTTCCATCTGGGTGTTATTTTTATTCTATGTATTTATTATAGCCTTGTGTGTACTATGATTAACAGTGACTTCTGTTTCCAGTGCATAGCACTGTTCGTAGACGCAAAATATTCAGTAATCTGGAGGCTTCAGCGTTATGGTGTGGGTTTCTTTATATCCACAGCTTTATTATGCAGTAAAAAACAGCACAAACTTAGTGCAAACAATTAGAAGCCTAAGGCTCTCAAAACAAAAAGACCTCCCTACTTTGAACTAACTGCTGGGAATTAATTGTTGTTTCTTGATGTTTGCAAATTTGCAAGTAAGCAAGGGGAAAAAACATCGCTGCAAGTCCAATATGCACGTAAAATAACAAAGCCATAACATCCCATAACCACACACCCACCCCCCCAATCCCCAAAACTGCACTGTACTTAGCATCCCACCCTTATCTTCTTTTTGGAACAATGGCACTTGGACATTCTAAGCCATTTTCCTTCTTTAATATTTAAAAGGACAGCTGTTCCAACTGTATCCATCCATTCTTACCTATGAACATATGGTCACAGTTACTAATGTCATCTTCATTCTCCTTGTGATTCCTCCCAAACAATAAGGGCAGTAATTTCCTTTCCCCCACTACATTCAGGGAAGCATCAGCAAACCTTCCAATTACAAAAAGACCCACAAAGGAACTCAGTAAATGACAAGAAGGTTCTTCCCATGCTTTAAATGAGGCTTCCAAGAAAAACGTCGTTCTTTCCATGGCTTGAAGCGTGCCACAGACATGCAATGAAAAAGGCGCTTGTGTTCAGTGGCACAGTTCCAGAGTTCTGCCCAAGCATTCCAAGTGGTCTCTGTGTGCTATCAGTGGTGACTGTCGGTGCTTGATAAGGAATAGGCCTCTGATGGGAAATAAGGGCCCACTGAAACAAGGAGAATGGATCTCATTGACTTCAGCAGCTCTCAGAACAGACTTAAGTGTCCTCTCCTGACCTCTCTCAAGCCATCTGGTAAAATGGTTTATAATCTTGTCTCTCCCTGCAGAGAGCAGATCCAGTATCCAAGTCCGGGTGGGGGGAAGTGAAAACTCAGCCATTCTCAAGTCAGACAACTTCTATAAATGCTAAACCAGGAGCGACTTAGAATTGGGTCTTTAGCCATCTTCTTTCTAGGATGTCAGCATACATTTCTGTAGCGTGACATATCAGACTGTTACCAATGGCAGAGCTCTTTACTAAGCTTTGTACCAGCTACTACATATCATTTAAAAACAATAAACCCCACACAGAAAAGGGACTATGGCAGAGAATGTTTGTATTGACTCTACTGAAGGGAGCAGAAAGGAAGGACTGACTCAATTTCAACCTGCCACAACTTGTTAAAATGACTCCTAGATGGCTTATCCACAGGTTCAACATCCAAAAACTTGTGCAGTGTGGTTAGCTTCTGGACAGAAGGGAGAGAGAGAGTAGGTTGTGTTGTTTCTGTCAAGGCTGAAAGGACACTGAAGGACTCTGACAACAGTGCAACTGTCCTCTGCTGAAAGCACTGATTCCACAATGTGATTTTCCAGTTCCTGTGATTTCAGTAGTTTATTCTGCAACTACTCTGCCTGTTTTTCTCCTTCTGATTCCTCTCACCAACCTTTGGCCTATCCCAGATGCTAATCCTTACTTGCTCTAAAAATCAGCATAAGCAGCTTTGAATTCCATTGCCTTTGGAAACACCAACTGACAGGAAGAATTCAGGCACATCCATGCATCTTCTCGGTGCCAGAAAGATCTCACACCTTTCAAGTGGCACCAACTCCACTGCCTAAAACGAATTTTGAAGTTGTGATTTGAATATACAAAATGAAATGCCTACTTTATATGGTATTATGGGAAATATTAGTTTACCACTGCATGCGTTACTTAGACATGAAAAAATATGGAAGACTTATCTATAGCCATTGCTTTACAAAAGTAAAAGCAAGAATCATTTCTTCCGCTGCACCAAGAAAGATGCAGAGTCATGCAGAGATGAAAACGTGACTTGTAGTTGTTCTGCAGAGCAGCGGCAGACTTCATATCAAGAATTTATTTCCCATCGTTCTCCTTCCATTTTTACTAGGCTGTCTATTCATGTGTTCAACAAAATTGAATCCAGCTCTCTGAGAGGTTTCATGACTGGCCACCACTTAAAGGTATCATTCATTGTTCAGTACATGATTTAATAAGAGCCCTTGTGGGGAGGAGAGGGAGGATTAAGAAAGCAGTGCACTAACCTGTCTCCAGTTAATGGCATAATGACGTGAGCCTGGGTGGAAAACACGATAAATGATAATCTCATCTTGGGGCTTTTAAAAAAGGGAAAGAGGGAAAAAAATACATTTTAGACAAATGAAAAGTACAGATGCACAGCATTTCATTTACTTGTTCGTGCTTCATCAGTGTCATCTTTATCCTCCAGCTTCCAAAGAACATACTTGTGGACTACAAACCCAGAATGAGAGGAATTTAAAGGATTTCTGCCCATCTACTCCTTACCCAGATGCTTTGAGAACAAAGCAGCAGAATTATTATTCTTTCTTGTCTTATCAAACTCCAGATCAAGACACCCTAAGCTTAAGTGAGTTAAGATCTCACACGACTCAGCTGAATGTGAACTTCATTGGCTGTGTTCTACCAATGTCACACATCCTTTTACGGTTTCTTGGTCACTGGTGTAAAATAAGTCAGGGACAGAGACTCAGGGTGCACTCTTGCTTCACGTACTAAACACAGGCACGTTCCAAAGCCAGTTTCCCCTGTTGATCCTGACACCATGTAAATTTCAAGCTGTTCATAAAATCAAAGTCAAAGAAGCAGTGCCTTCTGACTGATTCACCTCATAAAGTAGCAAGACAAACTCTTTCAAAATGGGTATGTTTTTGTTTTGGTGACATACAGTTGTGACACTTCAAGATCAATTTCCATAAATATATCTCATGAAATAAGCAATGTTGTATGAATTGATTTTCTTAAGGAACTCAGCCTTTTTTTTGAAGAAACCCCCCTGTCTCTTCCAACAAGATTACGACGAATTATATCCAACTATCAGTGGAAAATGTGTAAGAACTGATGAACTGGAAGCCCAAAACAGTAACTTTCCTAAGGTGAGTTGTAAGAACACCTCCTCCTGCCTGCTTTTAATTTCTATTGATGCCAATTTCACTATATTCAGTAATTTTAAAATTCACTGTATATGTGTATCAGCATTCATTCATCAGGTTAATGTTAGAGAAGACATAACACATGTAAAGATGAATGAATTTTCAGTTCACTTACGCCGATGATACAACTTTAAATTATTAATATCGTGGAAATGTAAGTACTGTACAAAGTAGTTTCCAGATCTTGGATTTAAGATCCAGTCTTGCAGTCTATCTGTTAAAGCTCTGAATACAATAATCTGAGATGCTCTAAATTAAATTATAATCTAAAACATGGGATTATCAAGCTTCTTAGTTGTTGGAAGAAGTTGCCAAACAAAAAAACCCACACACTTGCAATCCCAGTCACTAGTAATTACATCACCGCATAGCCCAAACAATGTGAGACTTCCCTCTTTGAGAAGCAACTCTCTGTGCACAATAACCTCAAAGTTGCGATTTAGCTAATGACTTTGGGACAACCCCAAAACTGTCCTCTTCCCAGGACTTCCCATTTCTGCTCCACTCTCTGAGCAATCAGACACTGTGAGGATGGAGGAGGAGGATCGTATGAATGCACCCGATAGCCCTAACAGGTGTGAGCCTTTCAGCACCAAGGTCACCAATCATGCAGCACAACTTTTGCGAACATGCATGTTACAGACAAGTAACACAGAGAGCAGATGCAGCACCATGAATTCACTGTTCAGGTCAGGACTGAAGGAAACTGCTACGAAGTGGTTCTATGCCTTCTTCCCACAACTACCCTTTTCAGTCTAAGAAAGGGCAATGTCAAATGACTCCATGCCCTATTCTGAAAGGGTACCAAGGCCTGAAGGCAGGACAAAGCTTCCTTGGCCTTCAGAGGGACCTCTGTATGGGAAGAAGTGCTCTTCAGGCTCCCATGAGCACCCAACAACCGCCACACTGCAAAGGGTTTGTGTCATAGAGAGTGCTGAGCACAGAGGATGCTCGTGGGTTGGACTGCCTTGCTCTGTGCCATAACCGATCCCCCTTTGGTGTGTAAGGGCAGTGGAAAACCTACTGACGCAGTATCTTCATTTCATGTAGTGCAGCTACACCAATACGGAACAACTGTTGCAAAAGGCAGCATCGTTTGGCTTTAAACAATGATGAACTGGAAGACTTACACTGAACCTTTCAGTGCAGGGGGCAAATGTTCTGTTTTGCCACTCACCAAAAAAGGGTGCTGCTTTGGTATTCTCAGGCTCTTTTTTTTTTTCCCAGAGCCTACAAAATAACTTCTAAAAGCTTGTGTCACTCACAGATTTGTTTTTTACAAGATAAATGTAAGCAATATTTAATTACACAACCCACACTGTATCCCTTTATTAGCAAGCCAAGATTATAATTGCCCTCTGCCCTTCATTTTCCTTAGGAAACACTACTCCAGCATCTATGTCTGTGTTTGCGGGGTCCTGCCCTTGTTTAATTCTGTTTAGTTGGGGCTTTTCTAAAGCAAAGTGCTGCATCACAGTAACCCTCAGCTGTCTGTACAGAGCTCAGTTAGCCAGTATTTACAACAGGCATTTCTGTGGCAGCAGTTCTTACCAGACAGCACCACTCAACAGTTACAAAGTTGATCACATACATGTACAACAAATATATTGTTAAGGTGGCATAAACTTTGCCTATGTTTGAGCTTGATACTCCCTTCCTTTGGACCTGAGCCATATTTTTATGTGTATACAGATGTGTTCAGATTGCCTTCTTTGTATTGATCTCTTTGCCCATGGTAGGGGGGTTGGAACTGGATGGACTTTAAGGTCCCTTCTTACCCAAACCATTCTGTGACTCTATGAGTATTCCATCACAAATGAGGTGTGGGGCTTATGGGGAAGAAAAAGTTTAATAAATCATCAAATTACATCTGGGAGCGCTTTTAGAGATTATTTAAAGGTGCACATTACCACCTTTTTACTGAGCACCAACCATGAAAAAACTGAATGGAAATTTTCAAGGAATTTGGGTGCTAGAAGCTAAACTTAATGTGTCCATGACCCATTTTGGGCACGGGGGTGTTACGTACCTCACAAATCTTTCCGTCAGCTGGTTCACAAAGTCAAATATCTCGTGCCAGTTCTGTGCCACGCTCCCGGATCTGGAAGAGAAAAAGAATCGCATCAGAAGGCCATGAAGAAGGACGGGTGGCAATTTTGGAGGGAAATCGGACAGTGCAGGACTGTGTGCTGTCCTGACCATTCCAGTCACTGCCACCCTCGGCACTTCCCTGGGCACCGGAGGGACCAAGCACCCTACCCTCCCCACTGCTTCCCCAGGCACGGGAGGGACTGATAGCCCTTCGCGGCCAGTAGCCCTCATGGCAGGTATCCCCGCAGTGGCCAGTAGTCCCTCTCTGCCAGTATCCCCCTGGAGTAGCTGGTAGCCCCTCACAGCCCATAGCTACTCACGGCCATTATCCATGCAGTAGCTGGTAGCCCCTGGTGGCCAGTAGGCAACAGCAGCCAGCAGCCCCCCACAGTGGCTGGTAACCCTTCACAGCCGGTAGCCTGCAATGGCTGGTAGTCCATGGCGGCCAGTGGCCCCTCACAGCCACTGCACCAAGTAGCAACTAGTGGCCAGCAGCAGCCAGTAGCCCTTCATGACCAGTAGCCAGCAGTTACCGTTACCCTGCGGCCATCAGTAGCCCTCAGAGCCTGTGGCCCGTCACAGTAGCCCGTCACGGTGGCCTGGACCCGCTCACGGCCTCTCATGCCCAGTTGCCCCTCAATGGTAACCTCTAACGGCCAGCAGCCCCTCACGGCCGTCGCCCCCTGCGCCCGGCGGCCAGCAGTGATCGTTACCCCGCGGTGGCCAGTAGCCCCTCACGGCCGGTGGCCAACACGGACCGTTACCCCGCGGTGGCCGGTGGCCCGCAGTGGCCGGTACCCCCTCAAAGCTGCTGCCCCTCCCGCTGCCCTCTCATGGCCCGCTGCCCGCGCCCCCCGCCGGCGCCCGCGCCGCCAGGGAACAAAGCCGCCCCCCCCGCCCTTACTTGTCGAGCACGAAGTAGAGATCGAAGGCGGAGCGGCAGGACGGCTCCTCGGCCGCGGGCAGGGCGGGCACGGCGAGCAGCGGCAGCAGCAGCGGCAGCAGCGCCGAGCGGGCGCGGGGCGCGGGCCCCGCCATGGGCGCTGCAGGAGACGCGGCACCGAATGGCCGTCCCCCGTCCACTCCCGCCCGGCAGCGGCACCGCCTCAGGCGGGGGCCGGGACCGCCCCTTGCGCGCACCGCCCAGGCAAGACCCGGGTTCGAGCCCCGCCCACACTGGCGCGAGGGCCAGGGCGTTCCAGTGCCGACGGAGCCTCCCTTCCGCAGCGAGGAGCGGAGGTCGAACCCTGCGGCACCCCCACTCGACGCGCCTGGCGCCTGGGCCAGGGGTCTCCAGCAGGCCCAGAGGAGGGCACGGAGATGATCCGAGCCCTGGAGCACCTCTGCTGTGAGGATAGGCTGGGAGAGTTGGAGTTGTTCAGCCTGGGGAAGAGAAGGCTCCAGGAAGACCTTAGAGCAGCGTCCCAGCACTGAAAGGGGTTCCAGGAAAGCTGGGGAGGGGCTCTTCATCAGGGAGAGCGGGGATTGGACTGGGGGTTTTCAGCTGAAAGAGGAGAGATTGAGATGAGATCTTAGGGAGAAATGTTTTCCTGTGAGGGTGGGGAGGCCATGGCCCAGGTTACCGAGGGAAGCTGTGGCTGCCCCATCTCTGGAGGTGTTCAAGGTCAGGTTGGATGAGTCTTTGAGCCCCCTGATCCAGTGGGAGGTGTCCCTGCCCATGGCAGGTGGTGGAACTGGATGGGCTTTGAGGTCCCTTCCAACCCAAACCGTGATTCCTTTTTGTTTCACTGTTTGTGTGCCCAGTGCTGTGTTTTCACAGAATCATCTTTGAGCAACATTTATTTACAGTGGGCGGTGTTCACTGCCGTGATGCACAGAAGCTCAAGAGGCAAGGCTCTCAAGCACCAGAGGCCTCAGGAGACTTGAGATTGGGAACAGAGTCAGGATTCTTTCTCCTAGGGTGTGAAGTTAAATTTTACTAGCCAAGTAGTGTGCTGGAGCTTTCAAAAGCCCATCTCCACCATTGTATCAATCCCAGGAGCACTAAGTCAATAAGGTTGTCCAACTGTGGAAAGATAAAAATCAGCTCAGAGATGCCCTGTGCCTTATGACAAAAAAAAAAACAACAACCCACCATGTTTCCTTCAGAACCTGACCAGCCTGGCTTGCAGTGGCAGTAGTCAGAAAGTGAGTAATTTACTGAGAAAGCACCCCCCCCAGAAATTATTGATTTCCTCCCATCACCTGCCGGATAAATTATTCATAAGTCAGTGTGAGTTTGTGGCTGGCAGTAAGCTGTCATGGCCCTGTGGCTTTTATTGAATTCCTGTTTTATGGGGCTGTATAGAGGATATTCCCTGGAACTCTACCATTTGTTCCCAAGATGCTGTTTCTTTTTCCTCATCGTAACTACCTCATTTCTTTGGCTGACCATCTTATTTTGATTTCCCTTTCAGCAGTCATTGCTCCGCTGTCTGGTTTTAATCTGATGAGAGTTCCTCATGCCATTAGGCATCCTGCTGGTGTTATGCAGAGGTACAGATGCTTCAGAAGCCTCTCTGCAAAGAAAATGCTGTCGGTGTGGGGATCGCAGGGCTCAGCCGAGTGTGGTATCAGGCCTGATGAACAGGGAATGCAGGTGAGAAGGAGGGTAGTTTGTATTTCTCTCTGGCAAGAACTGAAGGGATGTGGCTGTTAGAAAAGCACAGCTTACTGGAAGCTTCCATAGCAGGCGCTCTGTTTTACTGCAGATATAAAGTCTGGCTACTGCTCAGGAGAGCCCAGATAGCTTGAGAGTCATTGATAGGTGAGGAAAAATACACAGGGAAGGGGGGGTGAGCTGATATTTGTCATCCTTGTTGAGTCTCCGTCTCTTAGTAAACATCATTCTTGTTCATGCATGATAAAATACAAGAGGAATCCCGCATCAGTCATGCCAGTAGTGAGCTGGCAAAGTTGATATCTTTAACATCCATCTTCTCCTTGTCACTTCTAACAGACATGCTTCCCATGCTGAATTGCTTGTTGGAAATGACAGGACTCCATGCAGAAGTTTCAAGTATTTTCATGTTAAATTGGATCACAGCACAGCCCCAGCACAGTGAGATCAAACAAATTATTTTGTTTTCCCTGCTGCAGAATTTTGAAGAACCTTAGTCTTTAAACAAGTGCTATTTCTTATGTAAAGAATGACTTGAGGGTTGCAGATTGCTGTCAGCATTCCCCATGTGCAGTCATGTGTCATACATTAAGCCCCAAACAAATTTAATGTGTTGTCTGTATTGAGGGACCAAGACCACTGGTGTTACAATTTATTCTTTCCTTTCTGTATCATTTCATTTTGCTCTCAGTGCAAATAAAACAGTCAGATGAAGTGGCTCTGTCAGGAAGTTGGAATGGGAGAGCTGAAAAGAGCTTTACAAAATGAAGTATTTGAAATAAATCCACAAAATTTCACGCAGTTAGAATTCAGTCCTAACCAATACTGTATGTGTACATCTTAGTCTACCAGCGACTGAAAGTCTCATCTGCACAATCAGGACAGAATTGGGTTTTGGTTTTTAACCAAGACAATGACCTAACAAGGATCATGTGGTTCTCACAGGCCATGTAGGTGAATCAGACACATCATCTGCTCCAAAAAGGATTTTAAGCCTCTTCCCCCTGCAAGAAGAGCTGGGAAAGTCATAGCGAAAGGCAGCTTGCTGGAGAGCTTTCATTTCATCCCATTTTCTGCTGTCTTTGGATGGTTTCCTGCAGGCACAGTGCTCTGACCTGACACATCCATGTCAGAATGACTTCTCCGTGCCGATCCAAATGCAAAGCCAAGCCTCAGTATGATGCAAGTTGGAAATTTCACAAAAGTGCATGGTCCAACACTGATTTATGTCAGCTGAAGCTCTGCCTCATGAAGTTCTTAATGTCTTTGAGCTAGCGAGGCTGAAGGGTAAGTAAGCAGTACTTTACAGTCCTTGTGGATGCACAAAACACAGAAGATTAAGGACCAAGCAGCCTGTGCTTTGCCAGAGACCCAACAACGAGGGCTGGTAACCCATGACATCTCAGCAATGCTGTGCAGTGCCGACCTCTCCTTCTCTCTGCAGGGACAGAGCAGGCTTTCTGAGGGTTTCCAAAACAAGCTGCACTTCAGCCTCCAGAGCTACGCGAGTCAGCCCGAGCCCTTGGAGTGCTGCCGTCATCTGGGAGTACGTATCACGTTATCCAGCTGCTGGAAATTTTACTTCAAGCGCATGTGACTGAGTGTGTTTGGAACGAGCTACCCCTTCCAGTTGGAGAGCTGTGTTGGCCATGGTTTGCTCTCTTCTTGTTTCCAAGTGTGTGAATTCCTCTTTTTAGCCTGTGGTTTCTGCTGAAGTAGCAGATCAGTCGTGCCTGATTTGCTGGAGCGGTTGGAAGAGAGGGAGGTAGGCACAGAGGTGCGGGTCATGGCTGTTCACACATGTTTGGCTTCATTCACAGAAGGGCCTGGGGGCCTCCTTTCCCAGTTCTCAGAACTCATTGGACGATGCTCGCCTTTTCCCCTTCCTCCTCCGCCATAGCAGCGCTGAGCAAAGCGTGAACTGCAGCGCCCAGCCCCAGCGGTACAGGCACTTCTCACTGTACTCACACCAGCAAATGTAACGGTTTGTATACAAACCCTCGAAAAAACAGGCTCGCAGAGCTGGGCAGAGAAGTGCTGCAGAGTTGTTCCTTAAACTGGACCCTCCTGCTGCTCCCTCCTGTGCCCATGGAGATGTTTGCTGATATCGAAGGAGCCGGATGGGGCATCAGTACCTTGCCAGGGCAGAGAAAAAGATCATGTTGCAGCCGAAGGGGGGGGACTCCCCATGTTCTTGCCTGTATTGAGGGACCAAGGCCAGCTGCAGACTTGACACTGGGCAAGTCTTCTGCTGGCTCGGGGCATTGGTTCCACATCTGGAGTAGCAACAGCTTCTCTTCGCTCGCCATCCCATTGGTCTGGAATGGAGCTCACTCGAAGAAGGACCTCCATTACACTGGGTTCTTGTGTCACAGTATTCACTGGTGACCAGGAGGGGAAAAGCAAAAGAACTGGGAAGAAATCATCCCAGAGTGTGTTTCATACGTATTAGGCTGACAGCATTTGCAGAAGTTATGTAAAAGAAGTGTCTCCCAAAACATGGATACAACTAACACTTCTTGAAGTGCCTGATGACAACTGGTCCCTTTCAGAGTTTTGTTTTGTTTCTGTCCACTGTTCAGTCTGTGGAAATGTAAGTGGATCTGGCACTGTTTGTCCTGCAGACACGTAACCCAGACAGATCTCCACATCCCAGGAAGGGGCTGCAGCAATGAGTCCATGCTCCTGCCATTGCAGGACCCTCAGTTCATGCCCATCCTGGCTTTGGACAAGCAGTTTACTCAGGCAAATGCATTTATTCTTTACATCCCCACCCATCTCATAGCTGCACAGCATTTCTCAGCTTCAGGCTGTGGCCAGCTTGGCCCCGGCAGGTTATGATATCCATCATATGATGTGAGACTGTGCTGTATGTGCGTGCTTGGATGAGTAAACAGAGAACAATGACTCAGGTGGTGGTTTTTTTGGTTTGGGAGTTCCTCATATGATACTAAGGAGTGAGATTTTGGCTATGACAGCTTCACACAACAGAAAAAAGCCTTTGTACCTCCTCTGAGGACCCTTTTCTTCTGCACACAGATAACAGATAAAGAAGGTGTCAGCTATCCTAGCTATGCTAGATCAGGGAAATTTGTGGTCATTTAAAACAGAACTCATAAATACAGCTTTAAAATAACCCAGCAATAGAAGCTGAAGCCTTCACATGGAAGGCTGATGTGCAGATTAACATAGCTTTACCGCCAAGATTTACTGCAGAGAAAGTAGTAAACAGTACAGTTTACAGCACACATGGGATTATACAACTCCTTTATTTTTCTTCAGCACTTGCAGATGCTTTCCCCATGTGTTGTCCCTTAAGATCCACCCACTCCAACCTTCTTTTTGGCCCAGACTGGTGAGGAGGACTTTTAGTTGAACTGTGTTTGTGCTAAACCGAAATTAATGTGTTTCGGAAGTAAGTACTTGGAGCGAAACATCGACCCGCGACTTCAGTGTAACCTGCATGTAAGCCTGGCCCTGCCCCTGGATCTTTCTGCAGCAGAAAGATAGTGGGAAGGGCTTCATTACTGTGGTGAGGCAAAACTCAGCAGGAGGAGGAAGGACCATTGGGCTTGAGCCAAAGTCAAAGAGTGGGTTGGCAACTGCAGGGGCTGCCTTTAATATAGACTGCAAAGGATTGGTAGGTCTCTGTTGCTCGTTAAATTCAGTTCTGGTCCAGGATAGCTCTGTAGAACAACTGTGAGACAGACTGCTTCCTACAAGATGCTCAATGCTTTCCAAAATTTTGTTTAACTTGTGTATGTTTGCGGCTGCAGTTCTGATTAATTTAATATACATTCTGATTAAGGTCCAGATTTGTCATTTTGCCACATGCTGCAGGAGCAGAGTGAACAGGAGAGCTGAAGGCATCCTGGTCCTTTTCCCAGTGACGCCTGCTCGATTACAGCGTGCTGCCTGCCTGCTCCCATGCAGCGGCTGCTGCAGACATGGTGGCAGGCATCGGCCAGCACTGTGAGACACTCTGCGCTGCGTGAACCAAAGGACTGAGGTGATGCTGGTGTGAACCCTTCAGCCATTCCAGCTCTGAATAGAATTTGACTTGAGGCAGCTCACAGGGAAACATATTTCGTTTCCCATCCCAGGATACAAACAACACGTGGAAGTCTCATTTTCTGCAAAAGGAAAGAGAAGCCAGAGTGCCTCCAGGAGTTACACAATGTACAGTAGTTACTCAGGAGCTGCCTCCTGGAGAATTAGTAATACAAATCCTTTTCCCCTTTACAGATGTAGCCTCATGGTCCGTGCTCGTTCTGTAAATTAGTGTATAGATGAATAAATAAAAAGGATAGCATTAAGTAACACAGAAAATCTCGTGTTAGTTGCATGTATCGTCCAGATGGAAAGTATCTGTCTAGACAAATCTGGGAATTATGCAAGCTCAGAATTCCTGAATAGCCATTCCTTTCCAACATCATTAAACAGTTTGCAATACACACAAAAACACAGGAAAAAAACCCCAAACCCTCAATTCCAAAAACTAGAAAACCTAAATATTGGATGAGAGAAGCTATGAATGTGAGAATACAGAGTCATGCCACTAATAAATGCACATTGGCCCATTAGTTGCCCAGGTGAGCTAGGGATGATAATTGCATTCATTCCTGGCTTCAGCAAAGGAGGAGAAGGCTCTGTTATTTTTTTTTTGGCATGATTATCTGGTGGCTAATTCCCTGCACGGGGCACAGAGCTGTTTGTTTCCACTGTTCTCAGATGAGCAGAAGGAGTGAAACAAAGAAGGAAAGATGGGCTGTCCTGGTGCAAACCATCACAGAATAAAAATAAATCCATCTTGGCTCAGGAGAGGGGGAAAAAAATTCCCCACCACTATAGAAAACACTGAAGTCCTACTCTGCCTCAGGAGCTGCTGCTGGCTCAGAGCAGCTCTGAGGGACAGCTTCAGCTGGGGTTTTAGCACAACTCTAGAGTTGTAGTGACTGGTTTTGGTCTTCTTGAGAAACAACGGCCCAGCTGGAGGAGGCTGAGGAATGGAGGAGGCAGGAGCAGTGCATCCCATAAAAAGGGCAACACATTTCTGAGCAGAATATGAAGGGGGGGGAGCACAAGCAGGTGTCAAACAGGTCATGAACCTGCAGCCACCTGGTTTGTGACAGTTTTATCACTGACTCCAGGGGAAAAGTATCAAACCCCTGCGAGAGTGCATCCAAACATAAACACAACTTTTGTTCTCTTTGGTGGTGTTCTGGTTTAAAAGTGGCTAATGTTTATCTACCCACTCTGACCTCTTCAGGGCTGGAAAGGAGAAAGAGAACATTATGCTGGGAAGTTCAGTTTTGTCCTCCTAGGCCTCAGGGAGAGAGAAAAGAGCAATTGGGAGGATAAATGATAAAACAACTACTTATACCGCTGTTCAGGGGAAATTATGTAAATATTTATGCAAAGACAGCTTTTCAGGGCCTGCAGGCTGCAGCAGGACCCCCTGACAGCGCAGAAGCCGCTGCCGGAGCAACAGCCTGAAAAGCAGATGTGCCAATTTCCTGTCCTTGATGATGATGGATCCTAATTACGCCAGAGCTGTGGCAATGTCCTTTCTTATGTATGACTCTTAATTTTGTTTCATGAAGTCATCTGTGCAACCTTCTTCCGGCACAGTTGTGGCCGGTGACAGTCACGGAGAGGTTTGTTCTTAGCAACCGCAGTGGGCAGCGCCTTCCGCCAGTGATTCCCTGTTTGCACTGGGGGGGTTGGGCACCACCGGCCAGCGTGCAGACACACACGGCTGCCATTTGCCAGCGGCACCATAGCTGTGGTACAGTGTGAAATTCATTTTCATATGAGCTGTATACTCTGCCAAAGTCCCGTGTTTCTCCTTAAAAATAGGGCTTAGCAGAGCCAGGGGTCCAGCACACTGGAAGCAGTTATCTGCAGCTCCGTGTTGGGATGCAGCATCCCCAAACATCTCATCCAAGTGCTGACCAAACGTAACTCATATACAGCCCAAACCAAAGCCCACTGGGGTTTGGTTCTGTTCCCTAGCGTTCTGTACCTCCTTTAGGTTATAATGTAGGAGAGGCATCTGCTGGGGGGACAATTCAGCTGGGTGGTGGGAGCTCAGCAGAGACCAATGCTGAGAGGGGCTACTGTTTGGGGGGGTGGGGGTGTGTCAGAATTTTCCACTGTTTTTTCCTTGCTGGTGCTTTTTTCAACAACTTTTCATGGTTCCTCTCTTTCTTTTTTTTTGGAGAGTGGTCTCATTCCTTTCCATATTTTTTGCCAGTTTATTTGGATGTCTTTCCTTCCCCCTTTTTTTTTCTCCTTTTTTTTCCCCCATCCATAACTTGAGAGGTTCCTCGATTTCAGAGTTTGCAATTGCATTTGTTTATCTTATTTATATAGGGGTTTTTATAAGTTCTGGAAAGGGGTTTTTTTTGCAGCTTTTTCCTTGCATGACATTTTGAGAAAGTATATTGGGGGTTTGGCATGTTTTTTTTTTTATTTTCTCTTCCTTTGGAGTTGGCAATTTGTCTTTTAGTGTGGGTTCTCCTTTCCAGAGGTCGAGGTCACTGTTCTAAATTGCGTGTGGGGCCACCTGCAGCCACCAGCAGCTGTTAGGTGTTCCCTGATGGCGCTCTGTGATTATAAAGGCTGACACCTGAGCCTCAATTCTCTTTTGTTGGGTGTCGCTTGGGGTGCATGAGGCTGCTGCTGAGAGGCAGTCCTGCTCTAGGAGCTGAGCATATGGATAATGTGGAGGTTTGCAGTCAGGGAGAGGCGGAAATACTACTTCCAGAAGATTAGGGCTGTCCCTGCAGTTGGAGGGGCCCTAGCTGCTCTAAGGAAGACACAGAGCTGGCTGTGATCTGGCCTGCAGGAGTTCCATGGAGGAAAGAGCTGGAGGAGGTGCGGATGGGGCTGTGGAGCACCAGGAGAGGCTGCACCTTCTGTGGAGGTAGGAGCCAGAGTACACAGGAGGAAGTGGTGCTGTCAGGAGAGGTGGATGGAGGCTCCAACATGGGGCAGCTAGGGAAGGGCTCCTCTTCTGCTTTCTGGTGTTCTTGGCTGCTATGGTGGTAGCAAGGAAGGGAAGAAGCACTGCAGAGCGAGACCCTGGGTGCTGAGCATGCAGGACAGGATGCTGTCTGCTAGAGAGCCCTTGGGAGGAACAGAACACCTCAGGATACTCACCTTAAAGCCTATGAGGAGATCCTTCTGGCATGTGTGGGAGGAATAGAGCCTCCACATGTACGTGTTGGTCCAGATTGTCATGTGGGCATCTGAGACGTGGAGGGGGTGCTGCAGTGGGTGGGCAGGAGGACAGATGGGGAGAAAGGTGGGAGAAGTTGCTCTTCACACACAGAGTTAAGCAGGGTGATGGCTTCATGCCTGATACTGGGATGGGAGGGCATCGCCTTAGTGGGTGATGGCAACAGGGTAGAGGGTAACCTTATCACCACAAACCCAGCTGAGCACTGTGGCAGGGCAGCCCAGGGAGGTGCAATCTGCATACTGGAAGAACTTTAAGGCCCGATTTGTCAAAGCCCTGAGCTGTGATCTGGATGCAGTGTTCACCACGCTCTGAGCAGGAGACTGGACTGTCTGAGGTACTTTCCAACCTGATTGACTGGGGGATTTTCCTTCTTTGGCTTAAAGCTGTGATGTGCTTTGGACATGTGGGTCTCAGACTTGGTTGCTGGACTGTCTTCTGCCTTGTGTAATTTTGGGTTACTGTAAAGATTTCAACCAAAATGCAAACTTTAGTCAAGCCTTCTAAAGGCTGTGCTGGGTGAAACCTCAACTGCATAAAGTAGCCTGGGATTTCTACCCCAGTAGGAACAGTGCTTGTGGCAGTGTTTGCCAGTTGGGTTATGGCCATGCCGGATTATTTACTAGCTGAGTCAGGCTGGTAACTTGGCGTATGTCAGCCTCACTTGCCCTGTTGGTGTGAGCGGTTCCCCCAGCTGCCTGGGTGATAGGTGGGCTTTGTGCATCACTGTGACTGTGCTGGCCTTCAGACAGGAGTGAGATGGTTGTGAGATGGTTTTGATATACCTTAACTGACCAGTATTTAAATATGCATAATTCTAGATTACACTTTACTCAATTTTTCAACATAAGAAGTTAATTTATACCATATAGTGAGCAGTCCTGCTGTCTTTTTTTTTGTAGTTCCAAGATGATCCTTTTTCCCTTTCCAAGCTTGGGCAGTTGTGGAGGTGGAGCGGTGTTGTCTGGGATTCCAGATTTCATTTCAAGCAGTAGTGCTGGCAGAACAGTCAATACAATTATCTACCGTGAACAGGAGGGTAGTGTCTCTTCACCCAGAGATGAGCAGATGAGGCAGCTTTGTATGTGTTTCATTGTTTTGGTGCCTTGGAGATCATAACTCTGTTAACCACAGCTAGAGCTGAATGCAGCTCAGTGTATCGACAACTAGGATGTGGAAGATGGTGCACTTCCTGGTGTGGCTTAACCTCAGTTGACAACTCAGCCCCATGCGGCAGCTCACCTGCTCCCCCCAGGTTGGATGGGGGAGAGAATCGGAAGGTTTGATTTTGGAGAACTTGTGGGTTAAATACAGTTTTATTGGGAAAGCAAAAGCTATATCTGCAAGCAAAGCAAATCAGGGAATTCATTCACCACTTCCCATTGCTAGGCAGGTGTTCAGGCATCCCCAGGAAAGCAGGGCTTCATCACATGTAACGGTTCCTTAGGAAGACAAAAAACATCACTGTAAATGTCCTCCACCTTCCTTCTTCACCCAGCTTTATACACTGAAGGTGATGCTGTATGGTGTGGAATATCCCTTTCGTCATTTGGGATCAGTTTCCCCAGCTGTGTTCCCTCCCAGCTCCCTGTGCCCCGCCACCCCTCCCCACATGCTGGTGAGGTGAGTCAGGAGCGGCAACGGCCTGGGTGCTGTGTGAGCACTGCCTGAGAAGGACCAAAACATCCCTGTGTTATCAACGCCATTCTCAGCACAAATCCAAAACACAGCATGTACCCAGCTACTGTGGAGAAATCCAGTGCTCTCCCAGCCCCAACCAGCACGCTTCAGAGAGGTTTTGGGGAACATTTACGGATGCCCTGCAGTGTGGGTCACAGGGAAAGAGTGAGGTTGCTAAACTGACATCCTGAAATGGCAGAATTTTAGTATTCATTTAGTGTGCATGTTCCCTGGTGAGTGAGAAGTGCTCCTTAGTTTCTGTATGGAAGCAGATTTTCCTCTTTGTTACAAGGCCACTATAGCACAAAGTACCTGCTGTGAAGTGTGTTCAGAGTAGGAGGTGCTTTGGTCCCTGCTGTGGATGTGCAAATAAGACGTGGTTCGATTCATCAGCTCACTCATTTCCTGAGTTGGAGACGGTGCTGAGTCAGCATGTGTTCACCTGGAAACTCAGAGACACCTCCCCATGAGGTAGGCACAGCCGCCTTGTGGCACAGACCAGCTATGGTGTGGGCACCCCTAGCCGTTCCCTGCCAGTGCTGTCCCATCTCCCTTTGCTCAGCAGCAGTTACCTGTTTTTCTGTTTGCTCATTTACGCCTTCGTGCTCCTGACTTGGCAACAACTGCAGAACTAACTGCACCTCAGGGAGTGAGTCAGAGTCATCGCGGGCTTGGGAAGGTACCTGATGTGTGCAGAGCAAAAGAAACGGGAGATGGTGTCACCTGAGGCAAGCTCAGGCATATGTTTCAGTCAAACAGTGTTCACTGGGGACCAGTCTGCTGCTCTGTAATTGGAGTCATCCCCTTTCTTGTGCCCGTAGAAACACAATCTGTGTGGCAAGTCATTCCACATTAGATGTGTGTTAGCAATGTTTTTCCCGTTCAGGAATCCATTTGTTTTCAGCATCTTCCTTGCTCTTTGCCCAGCATTTCAGCACTTGCTAAGGCTGAAACTATGTTAAAAACCGGTCAGTTCTCTGGAGCTCAGCTGGGACTGGCGAATCGTGTGCGTCCCTCTCTCTGCAGAGGTGACTGAAGTGTGGCACCACCTAGTTGAACTTGAACTTGTCTGGGATGGTAAATGTCCATAGTGAGTTAGTCCTAGTCCTGGGTGATGGAGAAGATGGAGAGACTGATGTCTGTTCAGTGCGATGATTGCCTCCCATGGGAATCGTACAGCTTTCCATTGGGCTCAGCAGCCACGGATTAAGACTTTGTATCTGGATGCTGCAGCGTTTTGCCTGCCAAGCTGCTCCAGTGTCTGGGAGCCCAGCTGCACCACGCAAGAGTTACTCCTGTGTTTATTATACACAGGACATGTCATCCCAGTAGATTCAAAGTTGCTTTGCAGACACCATAAGGCTGGCCACAGACAGGAGTCAGAAGGAAAGCACAGCTTCTCTGAACTTGAAATGTGGGAACTGCTTATCAGTTTTTGCATCCCTATCTGCAGGAAGCAAGGAATAACTACCATAAATCGTGTCCTATAAATCAAACATTACTGATCTCTGCTCTCATGAGCCCTGTCACAGGAACCTCCACGAGTGACAGGGAAAGACACAGCTGAGTCATAGGCAGGGAGTCATCACTTCGCTGCCCACCTCATGGAAGATTATTTGTCAAAAAAATGACTTTTCTTCCATCCTTGCTTTCCAGAGGTAGGACTGGCCGAGCACACACAACCCCCTTTTTCAGATGGAGCGAGTGACAACAATGTGGGATGTGACTCTGGATATGCCTGTTTGGAGCAAGTTTTGGTAAGGGAGCTGAGCAGGACAGCTGTTTTACTGCAGGTTGTTCCATGAATTAGCAGGAACACAGATCTGAGAAATCTAAGTCATCTGGATATTGCCAGCTGGGGTACGCACACATTTGCAGGGCTTTGCCATCACAGCTGTGAAACAAATTCCTTAGAGCCAAGGTAGCAGACCTTGCTTATTAATGTTAACTTTTCCAGTGCCACTAATACTGAATTCTCCCAGTGCAGTCATTAAGGGAAAAGACTGCGTATGGAGGTGTGAAGCGTAATGCTGGGTCCTGGCAGCGCAAGGGAACTGGGTCAATACAGCATCCTGAGCACTTGTGCAGGTGACCCAAACCATTCTTCATTTTTAACCTGAAATCCACATAAAAATAATGGTAAGCTTATCTGGGGCCTTGTCTTACAGTTTTTTCCACTCTCCCACCACCTTACAGAAATGCATGACACCTCTTTGCTGGGCATCAAGAGAAAGTCCCCATCTTTACGTAAGGATTTTCAGTGTGTGAAGCAGGCAGCTTCAAATCTGTCTTATTGTTAAATTTTCTGGGTTTTCTTGTATAAGATATACTAAAAAAAAACCCCAAACCAGTTTCTCGCCTCTTGTGCTGTGGGAATTGAGAGCATTCGACATCTTGTAGGAAGTGTTTCATGTCCTGCAGGATGAAACACTTACTGAAGGCAGCTCATCAATGCAGAATGCTGTGATGTAATTTAGAAGCTCATTAGAGATCACAATCATTGTGACAGATGTTGGTGAGAAGTAGGAAACAACAAAAAGAAAAATAGGCAGCTATTTGTCATAAGGATTACAGTTACAGAAAGATCTGGGGACAAATTTTTCTGAAATGTTTAAGGGTTGTGATTATGATTTGGAAGTTTCTATCTAGGCTTCTTGGTGCATAAATCACTTGGAAAATAATGAGACTGAGTGCTCCAGTTCTGAAAGGCCTTTTGTATTGTGTTTTCATGGCAAAGTTTTGGTAGTGGGAGGCCACAGTTGTGGATGCCCAAAGGAGGCTGTGACACCATGGAAGGTCTGTGCTGGAGCAAGCTCCTCATTTCAAGCAGACCTGTGGCAAGAGGAGCCCATGCTGGAGCAGGTTTGCTATTAGGACTTGTGACCCTGTGAGGGACCCATGCTGGAGCACTGTCCCTGAAGGATTGTACCTCATGGAAAGGACTCACACTGGAGAACTGGAGGCCGTGGGGAGGCCTCACACAGGAGAAGTACCTGGAGGACTGTCTTTCATGGGAGGGACCCCACAATGGAGAGGGGGAAGAGAATGAGTCCTTCCCTTGAGGAGGAGGCAGAGTCAACGTGTGTTCAACTGACTGCAACCCCTATTCCCTGTTCCCCTGCACTGTTGCAGAAGAGGGGGAGGTAGGGAAATAGTGAGTGAAGTTAAGCCCAGGAAGAAGAGAGGGTTTGGAAGATTTAATTTTTATTTCTCATTATTCTACGCTGATTTGATTCATAATAAATTAAACTAATTTCCCCAAGTTATATGTTTTACCTGTGACTGTAATTATGTAGTGATGTCCCTGTCCTTATCTTGACCCACAAGCTTTCATTATATTTTTTCTCCCCTGCCAGCTAAGGAGAGAGTAATGGAGCATCTTCAGTGGGCACATGGTGTCCACCCAGGATCAATCCACTGCTTCTTTTCAAGAAATTACTCTTGTACCAGGAGCATAATTTGAAATCACATCTGCTAGAACGTGTTAGAGTTGGGCATGTCTTTCTCTTAAACAAGTTATTCACAACATAGTGACTTTGTGTGTTGAACGCAGCAGGAATGAGACGTGTGCTGCGAGGTGAAAGAACTGTGCCTATTCAAGGAAGAAGACTGAGCAACTTGATTGCTACTTAGCTTGAGCATAGGTTAGTGGGTGCATATTCTTAATCACAGACCTGTTAATGACTGCCAAAATCATGTTCCTTAGCCAGTTACTGAAGTAGCTTAAAATCATTAAAAGACAGATTTGGAGATGTATGCTCTTCCTTTTTGTTACCCACTTCCTTTTGGTTGCATCATCAAGACTGAGACAGATTTCACAAAAACGCATCATCTATAGAGGATTTGGCTCTTGGTTACTACACCTCTCTTTCAAGCAACTGATAAGGACTGTGTTTGGGGTGGGGGAGAAGGGGTACAGGATCTGTTGCACGCAGCCTGATGGAGAAGGAAGATAAGCACTATTGTAGTGTCAAAAGTTAAATAGAAGTCTCAATAGCAAGCATGAAGCCTTCAGTCCATTGTAACATCATGCACAGTGGTGGTTGTGACTGAGCAAATGGAGTAAAATCATCAGGTTTTTCACCTAGAATCTAAATCTCCTCCTAACTGACCTGTGCAAATTTATCAGAAATGGCCAATATAATGATTTGGTTTTGCTCAGGCTGTGAGAGCATCCTCTGATGTGGGTGTCACCATGTCCTTGCACACTGGGATGTGCAGCATCCTGCTTCCTAGGCACCTCTGCCAGCCACTGCTGCTGCTTGGGGTGTGGATGGCCTTCAAGAGAAATCCAACTGATCCTGTGTGTGGAGAGTGACTCGGATTTGAGATCCAAGATGCGAGGCTGTGTGTGAGAGGCTGTGTGTGAGTGGCTGCTCAGGAACAGAGCAGTCGTCTATTGGAAGGCTTTCTGGGTGGCAGAGCTGAAAGTGCTGTCACTGTCACTGAGGCTGTGAGCCCTGGTCTTTGCTGCTCTCTGTGCTGTGCAATTGGGGAATGCAGAGACTGTAAAATGACCTGGGTCTGTTGGCCAGCCCCAGGAAGTAAAGCTGTAGGGTTTCAGTAGTGAAAGTAGGTTAACAAAATGGTTATTAGACTGTTCTGGCATGTAGGCTTTCTGAGATCTGAAGTCACCTGATGAAAACATTGCCCAGTAACAAAAATTTCCTAGCAGAAAACGCTCTTTCTGTTGCTGCAGAGCTGTTCTTCTGAGGTTTTCCATCTGCTTTACAAACAATATCTGACTGAGCGTAGCAATGCTTCTGTGAGAACAGCATCTCTAGTGACAGTTTCCAGCTGTCTAGCAGAAGAGAGCACCCAGGTGCCACAGCAAACCAGGGATTGAGTGATAGCTGTTCCTGTTTACAGAGAGGGGGATGCTTTTGCAAGGCAGAGAGAGACCACATAGTTGTGCTGTTTTACATCTGAATGTCCCTAGGTAGGCTCTAAGGATATGAGCAGGGAGTGTGATATTAGATCATGTAAGTAAATATAAGGTAATAATTCCAAATAGTTCCATTAACTTCACCTTTGGAAATGCAGGCTATGATGTTTTAGCCAGTTGTTTCAAATGTTCCTTATGCTTCTCTGTTTTGAGAAGTCAGCACAGTCCCATAAATGGGAAAACCGCCCAGGCTTGGGGCTCAGCGTGGACATTTCCAGGTTTGCAGCCTCGTGCCAGCCCTCTGGGCTCCTGGTAGCCCTGCCAAGCCCTTCTGGGAGGGCAGGAGGGGCTGCAATGTGCCACGGGGAGCTGAAGGCAGAGCCTTGAGCTGATGCTGTAGCACAGATGATCTCCATAAACTGTGATGACATTAATCTAATGTATGCGGTCTCCTATGAATGTGAATACCAACAAATACAAATTCTATGCAAATCAGGCGATAGCACAGTATGTGCAAATGGATGAACATCTGAGGAATCAAATATCATATCAGAAGTCTTTCACAGACGTGCCTGTTCCAGAATTTGCTGTTACAGAGCCCTTCTGTGTTCCCATGGGAACTCTCAGGTGAGGGGGAGAGATGTGCCAGCCACTCCCCTCCCAGCTAAAGGGAGTACCTGCAGCAGGAGCCATCTCCTCCTAGCTGGATTCCTCCTCCTTCCCTGAGCCTGCAGCTCCTGCTGTGCAGGACTTGCACCCCTTGTTGGGAGAAAGGTGGATGTTTAGCCTTCCTCAGAAAAGGAAGTGGTACCCTTTGCCAACTGGCAAAGAGCAAGTGCTGGCAGAAGCTGCAGGAGGGAAATTATTTATTCATCCTGCAGGAGCACATTGGGAATCCCTCACCCAATCCTCCTATTACTCTTCTGGCCGTGCTTGCTGCAGCCCAAGGGGTTTAGGTGTGTAAGTGCCCCAAAGAGGGGGAGAAGCTTGTTCTGACAGCGGCTCTGCGAGGTAGGAGCCTCACCTCTCTGTCAGGAAAGTGAGAGGGAAGCAGAGGAGAGTGGGGTGGTTTGCCTGAGACTGCAGGAAGGAAAGCAGGGAGGGAGCTGAGTTCCCCTGCACTCCCATACAACACCACGGGAATTTGGTTTGCAGCAGGAAAAGAAAAAGGTAGAAACAAGTATCAAGTATGTGAGAACCTTAAGTGTAAAAACAGGATGTAGAGCCTGTACTTTTTCTTAGTTTCCTGTGAAAGCTCAGGGTCTAAAGGGAGTTTCAAAATTGAGCTAGATCTTGTTAAACAAACATACACTGGGTACAGCAGGGAATCTCCTAGGGATAACTGGGGAGGGGGGAATAACCCAGTAGTTCATGTACAGCCAGGTAGGAGACAATGCTCCAGATGGAGGGACAAGAAGAGGAGGTATAAGGAATTCAATTAAAATTGCTGGTAGAAAAAGTGCAAGACTGTGCTTTTGTAAATACAGAACTGTTCAGATTGCTCTTCCCATTTTAAGTCACTGTTGCTGTGCAATCCAGAACGGTGATTTGGGAGAGGGAGCAAGTCTGTTGAGGGGTTACATCCCTCATAGGGCTCTTCTCCCTTAAAAACAGGCCAGCCCTTGTGGTGGTGGTGTGAGCTCTGAATCGCCCTCTCTCTTGCTGTCGGCTGTGGGGTGCTCACCTGGGTCAAGAAACAGGGTGCCTGTGGAGACAGGGAGTACCTGCCATGTTCTCCATTAGTGGTGTGCCGGGTTTCTTCTGACCCTGAGCTCACAGATGCAATAAAGCAACGAAGGCAGAAGTGCCAGCACCTACGTGATACACCTTCTGCTTTCCCCTCGATGTCCACCTCTATGCCCTGAACAATTCAGATGGTTTGAAGTGAGGAAGGTTTTTGCTAACTTCTGTGCTTAAAGAAAAAACCTCTGATGTCTGGTAGACAGCAGCAAGCTCTGTGGGACAAGGACATGTTTACTCTCAACATAAGTGAGTAGCTATTACATGTATGGCCCCCCTGAATGAAAAATAAAGCCTCTGCCAGCAGGTTAAGAGTTAGGGCCAGCAACCATTGGTATGTTGATAAATCTTCATTCTTAGCCCATTAAATCACCAGCCCATTCATTCAAGAGGGTTTCGCAAGAGGTAATACAGGATTGACCTTTGCTCTGCCATAAATGCCAGTGTACATGAACCAGTTCAATCAAGGTGCTCTCTTTTTGGCTCCCTTTCCTGGGTGCAGTTTATCTCGCCATGTGGATGCGTGATTAGTGCAGTGTCAGATCAGGCGGCAGCACCGTGCGAGACGCTTGGCTTTTCCTGTTCCTTCCTTTCGCGTGGCAGCTTCGCGTGTGCCCGGCTCGCAGCGCAGCCCCTTTCACTTCTTCAGGTGGTTTTCTCAGAGTAGTCCGTAGGTTTAGCTTTCTGATTATGTTGGACTATCAGTTTTTCCCTCTCCTCATAGACATCTTATCTTTCAAAATATTCTGATGGCGGCATCGCTGATATTTACTGCAGTAAGAGGAAAATGTGGCTTTTTTTGATGGCCAGATTGTATGCTTGTTTGTTCTTTTATTTTTGGCTTCCTAGGAGCTTTTTGCCACTTTTTGCATTCTAATTGTCTCTTTTTCTAATCTGGGCACTTCTTATACTCAAAGCCAAGATCTTGTATGGTGACTTTTTATCACCTGCTGCTAGAACAGAATAGGAAAACCAGGTTCTGGTTTAAGGACCTGAGAAAGTAGGAAAACATAAATGCTAATTTTAAGTTTTTGCTGCAACAGAATAAGAGAAACCTGAGTGCTTAGAGGTGAAAGACCTGGCTGCACATAGAGCTGTAGCTTAAGATCTGTGACAGAGTATTTCCTTCAACTTCAGAGAAGGTAAGCAAGAACCTGGGTAGCATTGCCAGGGTAAAAGCTTACCAAAAAGGAATTCCTCGGGCACCCAGGATATTTGCAATTCAGGATAAGGTAGTGGGAACTTGACAGGCGATTTTAGGTAATGAGCAGATCTGGTATGTGTGTAGGAAGAAACTTAAGTAGAGGCCATGGTGGGCAGTTAAGGAGACTGTGCTTGTTGCAGTGGTATGCAAGGGTGGCAGAGAAAGGAAAAGCAGTCCCTGATCTCTTGGGAGAAAGGCATCCCTGTGTCTTGGGTAATGTGTCCACATCTGGAGATAGCAGAGATTTTTCAAGAATTTGTAGAGTGACAATATTTTGCTGAAAAAATGTGTGTGGGAGTCATTGCTTTGTTGTTTGGTTTTAACAATTCAATAATGAAAGCAATGATTGAAAAGACAAGTGTTTCTCAGAAGCAATGCTATTTTTTCCCCCTCTCTTATTTCCCCAGGCAGCTGGAGGCTGGCATTGGCCAGAGCCATGGGGGCACCAAACGCTGACTGAGGCATTGATTTACAAGAGCCTTGGTTCAGATGAGGCAGGAGGGAGCCCACAACAACTTGCTAACGTGTTTGATCACTCCCATAACTTCAGTCTCCACTTACGCTGATAAACCGAAAGACAGAGGCAATCGTGGCGACAGGGAATGTTAAAATGTTTGTTGTGAATAGTGAAGCTGAATGCTAAACAGCAACATTTTGAAGTGCTTCATCACAGCAAAATCTCAGGCGAAGCTGACAGGCGCTGTGCCGATGAGGAGCCCTGCAAAGTAACGCTGCCACGGGCAGTTAATGGGAATCCGGTGTTGATTCGTTGTTTACTTGCCCACACTGCCTCCTGAGCGGAGTGCTCCTGCCTTCCCTGGTGCGGTGTGAAGCACCTTCCCTGACGCACGAACTCTCTCCATGAGGACTGGGATGGAGTGCAGGCAAGTTATGCTCGCCCAGTGAGAGGCTGTGCAGCGCTGCCCTAATGCCTGTCTCGGACTGTCGCACAAAAAACGCCGCTGTCGGTGCCGCTGGCCCTGCTGGGGAGAACCCCCCGGCTGTGGAGCATCTCCTTTGTTCCTGGAGCCCCAGCTTGCTGGGACGGATCCCAGCCCAGGTCAGAGTTTGGCAGCTGCCGCCTACCTTTGACCACGTGTCTGAAATCATCTGTTTCCCTCACAACTATTGTTTCCTAGACCATATTCCCAAAAGATTTGTCAGCCCACTTGTTTTGCATCAGCCTGTGAGCGGGGCCAACCAACCGGTTTTCCCTGGGAGGTTATTCCTGGTTGAACAGACTTCACTCTACATAACCGATCTTGTTAAATGTGGTTTCTTTCTTGCTTCCATTCCACGAGTTAGAACAGATGTTCTTGGACCGCCAAAATATTGTCTTTGTTCTGACCCAAGACACCCCCCCCCGCAGATGCACAGTCATCCCCCCCAACTGTATCCTTTAAAATAGATAAAATGCCTTTTCTAAATTGCAATTTAAAAGGATTTTGACAGAAAGGATGGAGGAATTATGCACAGAAGGAAAAAATCTTTTAAAATGAGGACTGAAGCAAAAATAGTTTAGTAGTATACTGGTTACAGAATGAACAGCATATTGTATGTGCTGTGTTAGAGGTATGTTATGAATAACAAAAGCACTGGAGCATTTACATATTTGTTTTCAGAAATCCTGGCAGTTGGATTTCACCATTCTGTGCCTCTTTGCCAGAATCACTAAACAGTAGTACATATGGCTTCTGAAGTACCATATGCCGTAGAAAACGTTAGCTGAAGCCTATACTGATGCAACACACTATAGTCTTTACTTAGATTTTTTTGCAGTTTTGAACAAAGAATATTAGATCATGCAAAACATTGTGCAAGCAGTATGTAGTAGTACATACAGTAAAACATCATACATTTCATCCAAAGAAAAGCAAACTAAAGAAGGGCAAAAGAAACGGTAGGATTGTGGATTAGAATGAATGTGCACGTGCCAAGAAATGTATCAAATGGCGTGACACGGTTTTGTGTGGCTGAAGCAGATGATTTTTGAGTGCTTAAAGCAAAGAGTTAAGAGGCAGAGCTCTGTGAACGTGCAGATTTTGAATCAAGTCCCAGTTCTAAGAGACCCTCCCTGTTCCAAAAAGTACTTAGGCTTAAATTTAAGTACATGCTTTAAACCATTTGAGAGTGAAGGAGATGTGCACAAGTGCTTTCCTGTGCAGAGCCCTCATTGTAGGAGCAGCAACAACTCTGTTCTCTCCCACAGAGTTGTCTGAAAATAGTGACAATGAACACAATTTTAATGAGCCATGTGAGAAACACCTTGAAAATAAAACGAAATGCGGTTTTGAACAGAATGGCTACCAAGTCCAACCTGGAATTAAAAAACAAAATTGGGCTTTTTTTAGACAAGAGTTTTTAAAATACATTTTCCCCTCCATCTTGGCAGCCCTAACGATTACTGCATCGACAATGATTGCTGATGTCAACAGAAATGCCAGACCCTGAGAGGAGCCTGGTGCCAGTGCTGTAGAGCAACAGGAGCGGCTGAAGGAGAACATGCCCTGTGAGCAAGGAGAGCAAGGTAGTGTTTCTCATCTCCAGAGGTGAGTTGTGGTACAGTGCCCTGATCTCCCCTTCCCCTCTTTTCTGACTCCTCTGCACAGAGACCACTGCCTTGTGTACACTTAATGCCCTTAACCATAGGCACTGCAGTCGACCAAATGAGAATTCTTACATATTTAAGCAAAGGTAAAATGTTTTTAGATGGGGGAGAACTGTTACATCTCTTCCTCTTGCTTTGGCTCCTGCTTTTAAAGCACACCCAGTTCCAGGGCCTGAGAATGGATCCATTACAGGACCCACACAGCCTGTGCCAAAGGCGTGTTGGTGTGGTGCAGCAAGCGTTAAACCACAGAAAGTAGGAAATTGTGAAAATACCTTATAATTTGCACATACTTAGTTGGTTGAGGCCAATCAACTAACCAGAGCAGAGACAAACCCAATGGAGAAACAGAAGGTCATAAGGCTCAGCCCTGAATACAGCCGGAACAGACCGACTTCCCAGGGAGTTGGGAGCAGAAGGCTAAAATGACAAGGGCTCACAAGTGAACCTGCACCACAGATGGCCATGCCAGGGAAACTGGGGGAGCTGCAGCCACTGGCTACCAGGAGAGCTGGCTGATAAGCCTTGGGCAGAGCGTACATGGTGTTGGAGATGGGCACTGTCACCGCGCAGCGGGCGAGCCTGCTCAGGGAGGTGTGGATGTGGGGCTGTTAGGGGACTCTACAAATGTGTACGTGGACATTTCACAGCACAGGTAACTGCAGAGAGGCTAGCTCTATGGGTGGGGTGGGGAGCCTGTAGTGCCTTGACTGGCTGCAAGAAGTAGAAAAGGCGCTGCAAGCTACCGGTGATCTTTCACAGCATGAGCAGAAGTAGTGGAAGATTTAACATCCTGGGGCTGTCATAGAAATTCATCTGTGAGGCAAGGACTGAATGGTCTTGTGTGTAGGTAGCATTTTACACATTTTGTGAACCATGACTTAAATGAATGGATGTAAACAGAAATAGAAGCAGGAGTGGAAGCTGAAGGAAGGAAGACAAGCAGAGGGATGAGGGAAGCTTTCATTGAGCACCTATTTGAGGTTGCTTCCTGGGTTCACTTAAAACCACTGGCTCAAATTCAAACTTCATTAGGTTGCTGTAATTTTGTGAAAATGATAACAGGGGAAGATTAACATCTTAACATCCATCTCACCCCAATATGTTCTAATTCCTTTGTAGAAAGAAGGACCTTTACAGAACCAACAATCAGGGGGAAATGGAGCCTCCCTTCCCAGTGAAAGATGAAGCAGCAGCACTGAGCAGGTACTCCCTCACTCCATCTCTGGCCTTTACATCACTCAAAGGAGAGTGTGGCGAGTGCCCAGCTTGCCCTAGTTATGCAGCTGTCCTTTTTAGGCTGTGAACCAAAATGTCAAAACCAGCACTAAGCCCACTAAGTCACGAGCAGGGAAGTTGTCCAGATTGCAGCGGGTAGGTCTCCGGAGAGAAAGGACAACCTGAATCATGCTGACCATTGAGCAGGTCAGTGCATCTCATTCCCTGCCTAAAGAGGCTGGGCAGGAAGACAGTTCTGGGCTTGGTGTACCCAGGCAGCAGAAGTGGGTGCTGCAGCCCTGCCCTGCCTTCCCTCTCATGGAGTTTAGGAGAGTTAATACATGAAACTGGCTTCAAAGTTGGTTGGGCTTATTTTCCTCCGAAAAACCCCACTAAAATAGAGAAGAAAGCCTCTGCATAACTCAGTTACAATAGTATCTCAAAATCCACCCTGGCTGCCTCACTGTTCAATTTTCAACCCATGCACAGGGATGCCAAGGGATCTGACACTGACATATTTGCCATCCTGAGTTGTTTTCCAGGCTGTCTTGACATGCAGCCTCCTCGTGCTGAAGGTGGTATGTATCCTTTAGCGGCACAAACAGGCAGTTTGCTGGATTAGTCTCATTACCTTTGCTTTCAAAAGACATCCACCCTGTGGTTTGGAAAAGGGTTAATGCTTTTCCTTCCCAAACCTCAACCTGCTGGTACACCTTCTGTGTGCTGCAATTATTAGATGACACTTCACAACTTCATTTCCTCTTCTGCTACATCTGCTTGCTGCTCCCTTGTGCAACCTCACCCGCATCCTAAATATCTAAATGCATTGTTTCCTCTGTTTCTTCTGCCAGCATGGAAACAGGCCATCCTTGAAGCAGGGTTGCCTTTGAGCTGGCAGCAGACGAGTGATTGGCATTGGGCATTGCTGCTAAAACTCTGGCAGGCCGTTTAGCAGAGAACCTTGGCTAATGAATGTCATCCGCACCTAGCAGATGTGCCATTGGCTGCCATGCCAGATTTTTGACATAATACACTGCCTGCTGGACACGAAAGGGCTTGGGAAAAGCCACTGCGTAACTTATGCTTTCCACATAGTGTTCAATCTTGCTCGCAGTTAGCGAGAGAGAAACAAAACCTGCACAGGGGAAGGTGATGCATCGGTGCCTCCCGCTCCTTGCCCGTGTTTTGTTTTTAATTGGTGCATGATTCAAATTTGTGATGGTTTCCCTCACATGCCAGGGGGCCTTGAAAAACAAAACAGGAAACAAAAAAAAAATCCCAAAATAAATCAAATCATTTAAGGATTAAAAAACAACCAAAAAACCCCAAACAGACAAAAAAGAGCACATTCCCACCCTTTTTCCTGCGCTTTCACCGCCGGCTCCAGCTCCCTATCCCCACCCTGCCGTGTCCGGGCTGGACCTAGCGGGGATGGGGGGATGGAGGGTGGGAGGCGCCGTTCCACCCAACGCAGACCCCCGGGAGCTGGGAAGGAGCCTGTGCCGCTCATCCTGCCGCCGGCAGCATCCCGGACTTCGTCTTTCCTCTCCTGCCCTCCATCGGAGGGAAGCAGCACTCGCCCTGCGGAGCAGCCGCCCGTGCCGGGGGGAGCTGGGGCGCACCTGGGGCCACCCCCAGCCCCTCCAAACTCCCAGGGGCTCCCCCTTATCTCTCGGGGACTGCCTGCCGCCTCATCCCGGCAGTAATCCCAAAAAGCGGCGTTACAGCTCACGCCGGGTTGGAGGTTCCCATTGGGGTGGAGGTACTCCGAGCCCGCTGGAGTGTGTGGGGGTTCGGCACGGCATTTTGCTCCCCAGGCAGCAGGTGACTTGGTCGTTAAGCCTCTAATTAGCCGGTGGTGCAGGAGGGAAAGGGGTGGTGGCCGCTGCCTGTGCACATCCCCGGCTGGGTAGTCTGCTGCCCCCTCCCCAGTTCTTTCGGGGCAGGTTCTACCCTCTCCTAACCACAACCTTCTTGTATTTCTGTAGCTGAGGGAGCAACGCAAAGCGATGCCTTCCCTGCTCTGGAGGAGATGTGACCTCAAAACACTCTTGTGGGTGTCCCTGTCCCACTTCACTGTGTGCTCCCCACAGCCAGACCCGGTGTCCCGGGGTGCTGCCAGGGGCTTTGGGGATGCCCTATTCAGCTCCAGGGGGCAGGGATGGAGGGTCTTTCTCCCAACCGGATGAAAGCTAAATTCAGCCACGTTGGGATGGTTGGGATGCATCCAGGGAGCGATGCAAAGGGAGATATGGGGGATATCGTATCAAAATAAGAAATGCTGTGATTGCACGAGGCCAAGCACGAGTGTAACACAGATCACTTTGCCACTCTTCCCAGCTTTTCCCTTGGCCTCTTTATCTTTCAATTTAAAACCAATTAAAGGTTTCTATAAATCTGTTAGCACCCCTTTTACGTGGGGCCCTCTAATGCCTGCTGTGTTGCCCTTTAGATGCCTCTTCCTTTTTTTGTTTTACAATTGTTGTATCAATATAATGCTTCCTTTCTTTTTCTGTCTCTATAGATACAGATATACAAGGCAAACTGAAGGTTTCGACTGCTATTCAGTGCCTCCTCATTTGTCCCAGAGCTGTAACAGTGGTGCCCTTTCTCTTCTGGCTGCTTTTGCCTGCTTCTGAAGCAGCAGTTATGGGAGAAGCAGATGGCTACTGATTGGGTGAGCTTTGTGGCTTTAATACTGAATACTTTATGGAAAAGGACTTTATCATGCTTGGTTGGTCAGAGGAACAACGGGATGAGATTTATGACTAGAGAAAAAAAAACTTTTTAAGTTTCAAGCTCCTTCACACACCCCACATCAAGTCGTGGTAGCAGAGCTGGAGCTGAAATCCTCTGCATCTTTCTTTTTTTAACTCCCCCCTCCCCCCATCTGTCTGTCCGTTCACTGTTCTCCCCATCCCCTCTCTGCCAGGGTTTAGCAAACCTCTGCAAACTTCAGGGACTGTCAGTCACTGGAGCAGTGCGGGCCTTCACAGCCCTGCAGACTGCACAGGGAAGGGAAAAACCACCCCCAGATGCAGATCATCTGCCTCACAGGAATATGCTGGGCAGTCAGCCCATGCCAAGACTTGTCCACGTGTAATCCAGAAAGTGGCCACCCAGCATCCCGGTGGGGAGTTTTGAGGGATGTCCTCATAAACCTGACAGCACCGAGGCCACCAGAAAGATGCCCAGGTCAGGCTGCTTGCTGCTCGCCGCACATCCCAGATCTTCCAAAGGAGAGGGAGCTGCAACCCACAGTGGGCAGCAGATGGGGGCTGTGAGACTATTCCCGTCACCCGAGCAGCTCCCATCTCCTATCCACCCCATGGAGGCTCAGTCCTCGTCATGAGCCGAGGCACATCGGTTATCAACCCTTGGTTTCTGTGTGGTCTCACGCTGGAACTGGAGCATGACCGAGGGCCGTGCAGTGTGGTGGGCCCCAGCCCCACTGTGGGATGCCAGTGGTGGTACGCAGAGACAGAAAGGCCCAAGGGTGTGCAGGAGGCAGACGCAGATTTCAGTCCTTCAGGGGTTGTCTCTTTTATTTCTCTCCCTTTTCTGTCCTGCATAGCCCATCACATCCTCTGTCAGGCTCTTAAACATTTTAAAGAAGCTAAAGCTAGGTGAACACTTTCCAGCTTTTAAACCTTGTGCTTCTATCGGGTCAAATAAGGAGAAAGAGAAAGCCATGCTGAGAAAAATAATTTTCAGGTGGAAAGTCATAAGTAATTTGGGGCTATATATGAACCATTTAACCAACCATATGTTGGTTAAATTACATGAATTGCTGGATTCATACACATGAATGTATGTTATATTCTGCAGTTTGCTTTCTGGTCAGTTATAAAAGAATTCTGTGACCCTGTGGTGAATATAGAAATTAATATTTCTAACTAGTTTCTGCAAGAAGCATAGGGGAAATTCAAGCACCATCAAGGGCTGAAGAAATAGCCGAGGTGCTTATGGCATCTCTGAGTTATGAGAAAACAGGTAAAGAAGGGACTCTTATTCCCACTGAAGCTGCCGGGGGAGCAAGACTGTTTGCTCCTTTTTGGGGTGAACCACAACCAAAGCTGGTATTTTGCAAAAAGGGCATTAGAGCTTTGTAGATTGGCAGTGACTTGACCTGGGAGTTGCAGTCACTGCTACAAGCATTGGTGAGATGCAGCTGAAGGGTAGATGGAAATAGGAAGGGATGAGAAATACAGGCTTGCTTGGGAGCTGAGCTGGAAATGAGGTTGGAGAGGCACTGGTGGCATTCCCTGTTGCTAGTGAGGACCTGGTAGTGTGGAAATGTCTAGCTGGTTGTGGGGCTAGAGGAGTCCCAGCAGGATCCCCATGCCTGCTTGGAAGGGTTGGAAGCAGGTGGGAGAAATACCGCTTCTGCTTGATGCCATTTCTCACCTGCTGTGTGGTAGTGATGCTGCTGATGCCCCAGTACAGGACCCGAAGGAAAGGTGCTGTCCATGAGCCCGGTAATAATTAAATGCAGAAAGGATGATTTGTCACTCAGTTAAGTCCCCAACTTGTTTCCACTAGAGAGGCCTAGCTGCTGTCTCTGTCTCAGGGAAAGGGAACCATTCTGCCTGCATTTCTTCAGGCACTAGGAAAGCCTGTGACTCCATGTTTCATTTCGCATTGTTTTTCCATTCCACCTCATGTGCTCCCCCCCAAGGACCGCAGCCCAGCCTTGCCTCTGTCAGTGGCGGGCAGAGACTGGAGCAAGACAGCTTTGGGTATTCTTTGGTCCCTCCTGCTGGTCCCCTGGTACCACCTGAATGATGCCGGCTGGGCTTGTGCACTTCTGGGAACTTGTGTATTTTCTCATCTATTGTATTTCACGGGTGAGTTTGTACTAGAGTCACCTGTGAGGCAGCTTGGTTCTAAATGTGCCTCCCTCCTCAGAGGAGTAACTGTACATCCATAGGTCTGGTGTGTTTGTCACAACTTTGAGGCAGCATTTCCCAAGGGATACAGAAGTGTTTCCGAGCATAGGTTGCATCACCTCACCTGGCCCCTTTCCCCCTCACCTTTCTGGGTGAAATCACTAGTGCAGCTGGGAAGGTGCCCTGACATGTTCTGAGAGACAGACCCTCCATCCTTTGCAGCCATCCCCATGGTAACTCATCACAGGCAGACAACTGGCACTTCCCTCTGAGAAGTTAAGGGGCATTGGTGGCCGAGCATCACCACCCTCCTGCCCTCTTGACTCTCACAGCCTCCCTGTATCCCCACTGCAATCCCGGCTGGGAAGTGTGTCCATGGGACTCTGGCTGGCCTGCCTGGCTCCCTTCAAGCCCAGGTCCTGGTCCTGTCCTGGCTGCTGCAGGGAGGTCAGCTGTCAGTAGGCACCTCTGTACTGTTGGGAGGGACGTCGGCGGGTGCTGTGGGGCTGAGGGCAGGGCGGAGGCAGCCAGAGCTCTTCAGCCTTTGGCTCTCCACGGGAGGTTTTCCGAAAGAGCAAGCGTACATCCCACACGGTATCTTGTACGTGGTTCCTGGACTGTGATAGCAGCATCCCCGCAGTGCTGGCCCCGCAGCCCATGCCTTCACCCCAGTTAGGGCTGGGGCTCACCTTCCCTTTTTTCCCCAAAAAATCCAGATTTGGCTTTTCCCTGTGCTGTCCCGGTCCAAGGCTTGGATTCCATTCGCTTTGCATGGTGGCTCCCGGGAGCCGCGCTGTTCCCGGGATGCGGACTCAGCTACCAGTACCGGGAAGCGTGAACTTCAGAGTCCTCGCACACAAAAGTGTTCTCCTGCGGGGCCGAGGCGGCGCGGTTGCCTGGGATTCACTTTTACGGTAACATCCGAGGCTGAATAAATGCTCACAAATGCCGCCACGGTCCTGTTTAGAACCGGGGAATTTCGGTGGCTGAGATTATGCCGAAGCAATTTCGTGCCGTGGTGTCCCTTAAAATTCTGGCGAATAAAAATAACTCGTAGGTTTTCTTTCCCCCCTACCAACGACAGTCACTCGGACAATTTATATCACACAGCGAGAGCTGCAGCATTTTTAATAAAAGGGGGGGGGGCGGCAAGAAAAAAAAACACGGAAAGGGGAAAAAACCGCTTTGAAGCAGGAATTGAGCACCAAATTTTTACAGACTCCCATATTTTTAATGTTATGACAATCTCCGTTTTAAGAGACGCTATGCTTTGTCGAATTAATAAGATAAATGTTGAAAGCATATTATATGCAGTCTTTAATCCTAATGCAAGGAAAATCGTAATTATTTAGAGGATAAGTGAATTTGAAAGCCAAACATCAGCCCTCTCCCTTGATTGCAAACAACGCTCCAATCGCCTCTGGAAAACGCTTTGTTTCTTCTTTTGTTTAGTTTAGGGGGAGCTTAAATTTTATTTATATCTATTTTTTTATATCTAGGTTTTTTTTCATCTGAAATGACGGAGGTAAGGGAGGAACCGGGGGATGCTTTTCCGTGGAGTAAAACCCATCTGCGGATGCTTTCGCTTTACCGAATTCACATGCGTGCCCGCAAGGACAGGAGACCCGCATGTGCAGGGGTGCGAGCTCCGCACCCCGGGGAAGGCGAGGATGCGGTGGGGAGTGGTGGTCCTGGCCGGGGGTGCCCCCTTGGCGCCTTCCCCAGCTCGGAACCCCTCGAGGACCCCCAGGCTGCCCGCTGCCCACCCGCACGTCGAGCACCTTCCCCGCCGGCAGCCCAGAGGGACCAGGTCTGCAGAGCGAGGCGGGCGTTTGATGCCCCATCCGCACAAGCATCCCTGCCTGCCGTTATCCCGCTTCATTGCCGTGTCCGGGTCTCCCTCCTGCCCGGCGGGGGGGGGGGCAGAGGGAGAAGGCGGCTGCCGGCTCCGGAGAGAAGGTCGGGACATCCGGCTCCCCGCTCCGCACCCCCAAACCCGCTCACTGCCAGGGGAAAATGTTGGACGGGGGGTGACCCCCATCCCACCCCCTCCTCCCCATCCCGCAGGTGCCCAGTGGCGGCGGGGCCAGGTGAGGAGCGGGGGAGCAGCAGCATCGAGCGGGCATCCCCCGAAGGGGTTAAAGGGAGGGGACGTGGGCTGTCACGCGTCATTGGGCAGATTATGTGCAGCAAACAAAAAGTGTGTGTCTGTGTGCCAGTCAGTCACTGCATCGGGTCCATCTGCACCGCTCGCCTCCCGCCCCGCCGCCTCCCCGGCTATGGAGCGCCGCTGATACAATAGCGCCTGGGGCAGCCGCGCAGCAGCCCTGCTTTGTGGCACTTGGCGGGGCGAGGATCGTATTCCCACTGTCCCTGGTGAGTACCCCGCCGGCCCCGGGCACCCGGCCTGCGGGGAGCCCCGCGGGAGGGAACAAAGCCGGGGGATGCGGCTCGGGATGCGGGAGCGGCGCCGGCACCGCCCGGACACAAAGGACGGCCGGGGAGAGGCAGCGCCGCGGGGAAAACCGGGGCGGGAAGAAACCGAGGAGAAGGGAGGGATGTGGGACCGTGGGGAGTCGCGCGGGGTCCGGCGAGGGAGGGCGGAAAGTTTGGCGGGGGCCGCTCGCTGGTATTGATTTCGTTTGGAGAAATAATCCCTTCGGGGAAGGGATGCGCCGGGCGGTACCGAAACGGGGAGGGCGGCGGAGGGGGCAGTCAAAGCGCCCTCCCCGCGGGCCCCGTTCCCGGGGGAGACCCCGGACCCCCCGCCGCCCACCCCGCAGCCCCGGAGGCCGAAGTTCGGGGGACACCGAGGACTCGTTTTTCTCCCGAGAGCGGGGGTGGGGAAAGGCGTCTCGGCGGGGCCGTGTCCAGTGGGACCAGCACGCGTGCGGGCCGGCGAGCAGGGTGAAACGCAGTTTTATTCCCGAGAGAACCCAAACCGAATTATTTCGATGCCAGATGGGGTGGGGGGAAGGCAGTCTTACGCTAATCGGGTGGAGAAGGGCAAGGACACCCGCTGCGCGTTCCCTGTTCTTGCTACCTGTTCCCGCTGCCCGTTCCCATTCCCCGTTCCCATTTCCCGCACCCTATGCCCGCTGTTCCCTCTCACACCCTGTCCACATCGCCTTCGCCTGCATCCTTCTCCGCTTACAGCACGGGGAGCCGGGGCTCACCTTCCTCCATAAATAAGCGTCTCGAGGTAAAAAATAATTACCTCTGCTTGCTGCTTTTAATTAAAGTCTCGGAGGGAAAGTGCTGGATTATGGTAATGAGCAGACATACGTTCCCTCTTGTCGAGGGGAGCGGGAGGTGAGCTGACACGCAATCAGCCACAATGACAACCCACTTGAAACCAATCCTCTCTGCTCCGCTGTCACCCCCGCAGACTCGGGCCCGGAGCTCGGGAGGGCGGCGGGAGCCCGGCAGCCGGTGGCTCCCATCCATCACCGGAGCCACCGGTAACTCCTCGCCACGGTTTTCTGCACCTTGCCAAGCTCCTCGTCGCCTGTATTTTTTTTACCAGTGCTCACCTATTCCTATTTTCTTTTTGTTAATTATAATTTTTGTTAATTGCATTTTGTTTTCTGCGGAGGGTCGCGGCCGCATCGCCGCATAGCGCTGTGACGGCTCCGCTCTGCCCCTCTCCCCGACCGCAGGCATGGAGGACGCCGGCGTCCAGAGGGGAATATGGGACGGGGACGCCAAGACGGTCCAGCAGTGCTTGACTGACATTTTCACCAGCGTTTACACCACCTGCGACATTCCCGAAAATGCCATATTCGGCCCCTGTGTCCTGAGCCACACGTCCCTCTACGACAGTATCGCCTTCATCGCCCTCAAGTCCACCGACAAGCGCACCGTCCCCTACATATTCCGGGTAAGAGATGTTCGTCTGCCGCGCGAAGCCACCGCCGGGATGCTTTGCCTTTCCTCGCCACCGGGATGATTTTCGCCGCCGGTCCAGGCGGGACCTTCTGCCGCCGGGATGATTTCTCCCGCTAGTCTGGCGAGACCCCCGGCACCGCGACGCTTTGCTTTTCCCTGCCGGTCCAGGCGGGACCCCCCCGCCGCCGGGATGCTTTTCCCCGCCGCCGGGATGCTTTCCCTTGCTTGTCCAGGCGGGACCCGCTGCTGTTGGGATGCTTTCCCCCTCTCGCCGAGGTGTTTTTCACTGCTGTCCCAGCGAGACCCTCCGCCACCGGGATGCTTTTCCCCGTCACGGGGATGCTTTCACCCACCGGTCCCAGCGAGACCGTCCACTGTAGGCATTTTTTAGCCTCGCTGGTCCGGGCTGGACTCCCAGCCGTCGGGATGCTTTCCCCCGCCACTGGGACGCTTTTCCCCGCCGGTCTCGGCAGGACCATCTGCCGCTGGGATGTTTTCCTCTGCCCGTCCAGACAGGACCCCCGCCGGTATGCTCTCCCGCGCCGCTGGGATGGTCTCTCCCCCACCTCTCGCCGGGACGCCCCTCCTCCCCCCCCCATGCTCTCCCCCGCCACCGGGATGCTTTTCCCCTCTGCCAGTGAAGGCAGAGCCACTCCTGCCGTCCTTCTGTCCCCGAGTCGTCGGTCTGTCTGTCCGTGAGGGTTTATCAAGGCGCGTTTGCAGGTGGACACGTCTGCGGCGAACGGCTCGTCGGAGGGGCTGATGTGGCTGCGGCTGGTGCAATCGGCGCGGGAGCGGGAGGAGCAGAACCTGGAGGCCTACATCAAGAGCGGGCAGCTCTTCTACCGCTCCCTGCGCCGCATCGCCAAGGACGAGGAGTTACTCGTGTGGTACGGCAAGGAGCTCACCGAGCTGCTGCTGCTCAGCCCAGCCCGCGCCCCCGCCCGCGGCAACGGTGGGTGCCCCGCGGGGAGTGCAGGGAGGGGGCTGGTGGGGGTCTGCGGCGGTGGAGGGAGGAGGGGTTGGTGGGGGTCAGGGGTGATGGAGGGAGGGAGGCTGGCGGGGTTCCCCTCCCGGGGTGATAGAAGGAGGGATATGGCGGGGGTCCGGGGTAATGTGGGGCAGAGGGGGGACCACTGCCCTTTTCTTGTCTAACCGCCGCCGCGTGCCCGCGCCCGACCGCAGGCTCGCCGCCCTTTGCCTGCCCCGAGTGCAGTCAGCGCTTCCAGTTCGAGCTGCCGTTCGCCGCGCACCTGCGGTTCCGATGCCCCAAGCGCCTGCCCGGCGCCGACGCCGGCCCCGCCGAGCCCGCTGGAGGCAAGGAAGGCGCCGGCAAGGACCCGGAGCCCAGCAAGTACCGCAAGCCCGGCGCGCCGCTCCATCACCCCTTCGCGGGCGGCGGGGACGCCGGCAGCATCAAGCCCTCCACGGACTTCCACAACCTGGCCCGGGAGCTGGAGAACTCCCGCGGGGGCTCCCCGGGGCGGCCGGCGCCCGCCGAGAGCGCGGCGGGGCGAGGCAAGCGGCGCTTCCCGGAGGAGGAAGATGAGGATGGCGACGGCGAGCGGGTGCGGTTTCCGGGGCTGCCCGCGGCGCCCAAGGAGGAGCCAGTGTGCGCCCCGCAGCAGCAGTACCGCCCACGGGGCTCCTTCTGCGCCCTGGAGGAGGGGGGCCGCCTCTTCGCGCCCCCCAGCCCAGAGACGGGCGAAGCCAAGCGCAGCGCCTTCGTGGAGGTGAAGAAGGCGGCGCGGGGAGCTGAGCCCCCCGACAGCAGCGGCAGCGCCAATCACAGCCCCGGCGCCGAGGAGGGGCAGGAGCGCGCGTCCCCGGGAGCGGGGGGCGAGGCGGGGTTGTGCCCCCGCGGTGGGGCGGGGGTCCCGCTGTCAGCGCGGCTGGAGGGGGGCAGCGCTTTCACCTCCCTCCCGCAGCTCGGCGGCCCTGCAGAGGAGAGGAAGAGCGCATTCTCGCAGCCCGCCAGGAGCTTCCCGCACGCGCCTCCCCCTCTGGTGCTGGGGCAGAAGCTGCCGGCCATGGGCGAGCCCTGCCCCGACGGCGCCCCTGCCCGCCTCTACGGGGCCGAGGCCGTGAAGCTGCCGGGCGGCGGCGAGGCCGCAGCGGGTGGGGGGCTGCCCAAGCAGAGCCCCTTCCTCTACGCCACGGCGTTCTGGCCCAAAAGCTCCGCCGTGGCGGCGGGGCCGCTGCAGCTGCAACTGCCGTCGGCGCTAACGTTGCTGCCGCCGTCGTTCACTTCGCTGTGCCTGCCGGCGCAGAACTGGTGCGCCAAGTGCAACGCCTCGTTCCGCATGACCTCGGACCTGGTGTACCACATGCGCTCCCACCACAAGAAGGAGTACGCCCTCGAGCCCCTCGTCAAGCGACGTCGCGAGGAAAAGCTCAAGTGCCCCATATGCAACGAGTCCTTCCGCGAGCGGCACCACCTCTCCCGCCACATGACCTCGCACAACTAGAGGAGACACACCCCCCCCCCGCCCGGGAACACCCCCACTCCAGGGACCCCCCACGCCGGGGACTCCCGCCTGGGAACCCCCCATTCCCACGCTGAGGGGTTTCCCGCCACGGGGACCCCCCATCCCGGGGATCCTCACATCTCGGCGACGCCACCTCGGGGACCCCCGCCTGGGAACCCGCCAGCCCCACCCCGGGGACCCTCCCACCTTTGGGACCCCCGCCTGGGGATGCCCCCATCCCGGGACCCTCCCCAACCTCGGGGATCCCCACCCCAGGGACCCAGGACCGGGGACACCCCCATCCCCATTCTGCGGACCCCGTCTGGGGATTCCCCCTAACCCCCGGGGACCAACCCTACCCCGGGGGACACCCTACGTCCGGGGACACCTCCACCCGGGGGAACCCCACCGCAGGGATCTCCCCGACCCCGGGGACCCCCACGGGGGCAGCTGCCGCCCGCCGCTTTCGTTCCTTTCCTTTCGATGCACGCATTTTCACTTTCCGGGGAGGGGCGGGGAGGGGAGGGCAGCAGCGGGGAGAAGAAAAGAAGATAAAAAAGAATGAAGAAGAAGAGGAAAAAAAAATAAAAGCACCGGGGAAAAAAAAGAAGAAAAAAAAAGGCAAATGACTTAAAAAATACATTTTTTAAAATGTCATATATTGCAACATATTGATGCATTTGTCATACGTTTCTACTTAAATTATTAAGCACTTATGGTTTAGATGTAATAATAATTATATGTCGGGGTAAATTTTTATTTTCGATATGAAGCTGAGGGCGGGAGGAGCGCGGCGGGAGCTGCGGGCCGGGGTCCCGCCCGCACCGGGACCCCCGCCCGCCCGGCCCCGCCGCCCCTGGCCGCAGTGTCACTTGGTGCCCGTGAAATGGTCTCGGTAGTTCCGTGTTACCTTTCCTTTGCCGTTTGGGGTTTTTTTTTGTTTGTTTCCTCCTCCCCCCCCCCCGAAAAGATTTATTAAACTTTATAGTTTATCTGGATATGTTGGATGCTTTGACAATAAATGACTTTATTTTCTTCAAAGCACCTGACCGTTAATCGGTGACGGGGGGATGGGGGATGGGGAGAGAGTGGAAGAGCCCCCGCCGCATCTGCTCTCTGCTCTCTTTCCTTCTCTCCAACTCTCTTATATCTGTCTGTCCTTCCGTCTGCTTATCCCTCGTTTTGACCTGCATTTTATTCACCCTTTATTTCTCTTTCTTTCTTGTTATTTTTTCATCCTGTCCTTCCCTTCCTTTAGTCTTTCAAGGTTTGGGGTTTATTAATTTTTTTTTCTTTCGGTCTTTTTTATTTTTCACTTTCTCTTTGTCTATTCCTTCTTTCCCCCTTTCTTCTATTTCTCCTCCTTTATTCCTTTTCCTTTCTCTTTATTCCTTTCCATTTATTCCTTCTCCTTTTCTTTATCCTATTTCTTTCTCTTTATGTCCTTTCTTTTTATTCCTTTCCCATTATTCCTTCTTCTTTTTCCTTTTTTTGCTTTATGTCTATTCCTTTATTCCTTTCCCTTAATTCTTTTTTCCTTTTCCTATTCTTTTTCCTTTATGACTTTTCCTTTATTCCTTTCCCTTTATGTCGTCTTTTCTTTTATTCCCTCTTTTTGCTTTTCCTTCCCAGCCCCTCTTAGGCCTCCCCTTGCTCCTTTGCTCCATGCCACCCACCCACCCTCCTCACCCCTGCCAGGAGCTTTTATTGCCCCCCCCCGCCATTGGAGCTGTGTGCGGCTTCGTGGCCTGCAGTTGGGAGGACCCCTGGCCCCAGCCGACCCTGGGTAGAGACCTCGGGGGTTGTCCAGGGCCTGGGGTAACAGGACCCAGCCCAGGGTGTCCAGGGAGCACTGGGGAGCTGTGGGAAGGGCCCTCTCTGCCTCAGTGCATTATTGGGGCGATGGAACCACAGCCAGGGACGAGGGGAGGGCTGAGGAAAGAGGGGTCCTCCCTGGACACTGGAGGACAGCCTGGTCCTACAGGTAGCACCTGCATTGGGTGTGTTTTGCGTCAGACAGTTATAGTTTTGATGGAAAGGAGAGCATGAGCTGATGCAGCAGTGTGGTGATGAAGTGTTGAAACCCCATTTCCATGTGCAGTCTGGGTAACTCTGGCAAGGGCCAGATATCAAATGAACGAGGCTGCATGTGGCTCAGCAGGCTCCCCAGCAGGGAAAATGTCCCAAAGTAGGAGGTGCAAGGTGGGGCTCAAGTCAGAGCTCGGGAGATCCACAGCTCTGTGCACAGTGGGCTCAGGGTACCACCAGCATCTGCTGCCAGGTATTTCAGAGCTCACCACGAAGCACCCAGACCTGCTGCAAAGTTTTTCAGCTCTGGAGGAAGCTGACAGGAGCTTCAGGTAGGACGTACTTAAAAATTCTGCGTACTTTGACTCTTTTTGTCTGTTCCTGAGAAAAGCTGAGGTTGATGTCCAGCATCAGTCCTCCTGTACCTTAGAAGCGGTCCCTAATGTGAAACTGGTATCAGAATCAGGACTTCCCCCCCACCTCCCCCAAATATATTTTCCATTCTGATTAGTCTTCTCCCCTCCGACTCATAGTCTGTGTGGTAATTATTCATCACTCCCATCTTCCCTCCGAGGCTGTTCGCTCCGTCACCGCGCTTGTCCTGGAATGCCAAAATTTGGCTACCCCTCCCAGATTGTACGAACAACTCCCAAACAACACGTGGCTCCACCTGGATCCAATTAATTGCGGGGGCGAGCCAATAATTACTCCTCAGATTTCCTCCAGGCCAGTAGCATCCCTGCGGCTTCCCGCGCTGAGGAGCGTGGTTGCGGGGGGGGGGGAGATGGGGGTGTGTGTCTTTGAGTCCATGGGGGGGTCCAGGGCTTTGCTCGTGGCTGGAGTTGGGGATCCTGGTGGTGTTGGTGTTGGCAGCCCGGGGCGGGCGGGCAGGCAGCGCCATCTGGTGGTGCCGCCGCGGGGACAGGGGGATGCTCGGGGCTCGGAACAGGGGATGCTTCCCCCAGTCCAGCTTCCATAGAACACGGAATGGTTTGGGTTGGAAGAGACCTTAAAGATCATCCAGTTCTAACCCTCCCTGCTGTGGGGAGGTACACCTCCCACTGGATCAGGGTGCTCAATGCCTGAGTTTTAGGTCCCAGGGCTACTGGGGTGCTACTGCCTCACCTCATCTGGCCTCTAGCATTTGCCCATGGGTGAGTATTGTGGGAGCGGGCTCACACCTGTGGGGGCACGGCCACCTCAGAGAATACAGCATCTTGCAAATTAAGTCCAAATATTTTATGGCCCCCACACAGCACAGCGGTTGTGTGTGGTTCTGCTGCTGGCTGGGGCCTTGTCCTGCCTTGGCACCCCTTTGCAGCACCCTTCTCTTCCACCCTTTCGTTTCACCCCTGTCTCCAGGCGTGTTGCGAAGCCCCAGGATTTTGCCCATGTGGTCTTGCTGGGCTCATGAGTGCCTGCCTGCACAATCAGCCCCTTAAAAATGCTGTCACGCAGTGCATGCATGGCGCAGCAGGCGCCCTGCGGCATTACTGGTACACAAAGCTCGCAGTGTTCCTCTGCATAAGCACTTGTGGGCAGGAAATTTAATTCAAGTTGTCAGGCTTTATTTTGGCAAAATCTGATATTGGGATCAGAAGGGATAAATAAAAGCCCAAACCTGACTGATGCTGTCTACACAAACAGGGCATCACATAGCAAGGGCAGGCAGCACACGCCATCTGGAACAGTTGGCTATTGCAGGAAGGAGGGTGGTGAGTGTTTCCCTCAGGACACTGGGGCTGAGGATTTGGCCACAGCAGGTCCCTTGCTTCCCAGAGCCATGCTGATGTTCCTTGGGGTCAGAGTTAGCACTGCTGTAAAAACACTGATCTTTCATCACCTAACAGCCCTGCTTCATGTGAAATGGGAAGGAAGGGAATGTCCCTTTCTTTTTTTGATGCCTTTCCCTGTCTGTGGGCTAATGTCATGCATGGCAATGAGTGACGCACGGGACCCTCTTCCAGCATTGCAGTCTGGAAAAGGCACCACTGAGGCGATGGCTGGCCCTATGAGCCTGCACTGGGACATGCAGCTGCGTCTGCCACCAAAACCCACCCTGCGAGGTGCTTGTTCAACATGCTGCAGAGAAGCAGGGTGCCTGGGGGGTGAGGAAGGTCAGCCTTTAGCCTCAGCCTACCCCAGCACTGCCAGGGAAGCCCCTTGCCCACCCTCTGCAGTGCTCGAGGTAAGGCTGTTCCATCTGCGGCTGGGCCACACTGCAAATAATAAGTCAAACAAATGCAGATATTAATGCTGTTACTGCAGTGCAGCTGGCAAGCTTACACCCATAGTAGTTACTTTAAAGCAGATCTGAATTGTGGTTGTTTTAATACTAGTCAGTGATAGGCATAGGCAAAACTGTGGTTTAAAATTTTTTTTTTTTATTTTGTTGTAGTTCTTAATACAAGCAGTGGTCAGGTGGCCATGGGCAGCAGTCCTGCAGCTCACCATTCGCCAGGCTGAAGCCAAGAGCAACTGCCTGCCTTGGGGCCTGATCCTGCCCCCATGGAAGCCAGTGGGAGCTTTGCCTCTGAAGCAACAGGTTCAGCTGTGGACTGGGAGCTGTGCAGTTGGACAAAGGCAGCTGAATTCCCCAGCTGCATAAGCATAGGCTGAGTAGAACTACTTCGACCCAGATTTTTGTTTTAGGTCTGGACAGAGACCTAAAACTTAAACCTAAGACCTGTCTTAGCATTCATGGAAATGTGCTCCTGGGCTGGGCTGCTGCAGAGGAAGCTGTGCACAGGATCCTCTTAAATGAAACATCTTGGGGCCTTGGCTCAGCCTTGTCCTCTCTCAGAGCTGTCTGTATCTGTGGCCTTTCAGGAGCAGTAGCATGACAGACTAGTATTTTCCAGTGGCAAAGCTGGTGAGATGGCTGTGAGATAGTTTCCAAGTGACTTTGTGCCCATGGGGATGGGATGCATGTAACCTGGCAGCACCTGGGGGGTTCCTCACAGCACCTAGGTTACCATCTTAATTAAATTAAGCTGTTTTAATGCATGTACTAACGTATTCTGTTTCAGATCTGTGCAGAGCTGCTTTGGTGGTCAAGGGTCCCACCTTCTTCCAGGAGCAGGGACATCTCCGAAAGGGACATGTTGGACTGTCCTTGCAGTGAAACCTGGGTACAGCATCCCCCATACTCCTGCTGCAGGTAAGTCTCTTTTAGGCCATAAATTTTTACTGCAAAGTCTTTTTTTGCAAGCTCCTGGGGTGGCAGGGGGGCGTTTCCCCAGGGAGGGCTTGGTTCCAGTGTACTCTGTGCCTGCATGAGCACAGGAACACGGTGTCGCTCCTCAAGTTGAATTCATCATGCCACTGCTCCGCTAATACTATGAAATAAACCTTTCTGTGAATGAAAAAAACAAGTGATGATGAAAGCCTGGCATGTTTTTCCCGCGAGATCGTCTGGTAGGGCGCTGCTGTAGCCCAGCTTGGGGCCATCATACCCATACACGTACATCCCACAGGAAGCAGGGATGGTTCCTATAAACACAGTGCTGGTGGCTCGGGTATGGCCAAGGGCTACAGCTTCACTCACAAGCACACTGAACAGAGCTTAACTGGCTTGTTTTATGTCTTGTCACATTTTGCCTTGCATGTTTTTAAGGAACAATTAATACAGTGCTGGGCTGCCTTTCAGAGAGGGGAGTGCTCCTGCTGTGGCAGAGCATGGCGCGTGTTACGCAGCAGCTCAAGCAGAGGCTCAGAAGAGCCCGTCTCTTCAAACAAGAAATTTTACACTTGAAACTCAGCTTATCCTCTCCATTTGCTAAAAGTTTTCTCTGTAACCATGCCTTGAATAATTTAGGTAACATAACATCAGCATTAGGCTTCAGAAGCTGCTGGTGTACATGTAAGGGCTGCTACTGCCAAAGGCAATTACACTGGGTTATGCCAGGAAATTGGCTATTAGATCTATTGACTCGTTTAGATTTAAGTCTTTTTTTTTTTTTTTTAACGGAGTGATGTTACATAGATACTTGGACTGTTTGAAGTTAATGCTTAGTGTTAATTGATAGATTCAAATGAGAACAACCCAAGATGATGTAGTTTGTTTGCAAAGGGCTGCTTGAAAGCCTTCTTTCTTAGGGTTTGAAGATGAAAACATGCCACAAGGACAGTATCTTGCCCAAAGCATGTGACCAGCATGGCCGGCTGGGCCATGGCCTCAACGGGAGCACAGCATTTCCAGAGGAGGGCGATATCATCCTGCGGACGGGCAGGAACTCCCATCTCAGACAGGACCCCACCTCTCCGGCAGGGTATCCGTGTCCTTTCCCACAGCAGAGAAAAGTGGAAACTACAGTGGATGAGACCCCAAAGGACTTGTCTCTTGGTGCTCTGCAGTAGGGATGATGAACATGCAACACAGTGCAGTTGCCACAGACAGCAGGCCTGGAGAACCAGCTTGGGCAAACCCACCTGGCACATGTCACCTTCTTGGTAGCCTTTCCAACAGCCTCACCCCACAGGAATTTGAGTTTTCAGGGATTTCTTCATAGGGGAGGGGGAAATTGGTCAAGAAGCCTATTTGAGCAGAGGATGGTTGGCAGACAGAGCAGCACCAGAAAAGGTGGTGGAAACTATGGAGGTGGACACTAGGGCTAGAATATGGGAAGCAGGGCTTGCTGGTGAACCTCCAGGCAGAACAGTTTTGGGTGGACATTTCCTTCTGGACCTTGCATGTGCCTCCTTCCTGCTCCTGGGCTACTGCCATGCTCAGTCACCTCCATGATGATGACTTTAAATGTTTCTGCAATCAACTTAACTTACAGTGGCAGAAATTGTTTATGGTCTCCTTAATCTGCATGGAGAACAGTGTTTCCCAAGGGTTAATCCTTTGGCAGCTGCACCTGTTTAAATCAAGATGCAGAAGGTGAAATCATCCTCCAGTGAGGTGGCTGTGTCTCTGCATGCACCTCAGGTGTGCTGATATGCAAGGCCTATATGCAAACATCATGGTAGAGGTTCACAACCCCTTTAGGTCCTTGTGTTGCTTGCGGATCTGGATTCAGAGCCAGTGTGTGGATATAATTAAATAAACAAGATGAGGTTGGGAAGTGGAAGTCACAGATTTTACCAGGCCAACCCTTACAGCTGGAAGAAGTAAACAAGCTTCAAGTACCCTGACTCTCCTTCAGGTATGTGTATCTATATATATAGCTGTCTATATATACACATTTATACATAAGTATGTGTATATATATCTGTGCTGATAAATAGTTTGAAATTGCTGTAATGTTGTTGTGAGATCATTTCTGTTTGCACCAGAGGGTGCCAGGTGTCAGCCAGGCTAGATACAGCCCCTTAAGTGTGTGTCCCTCCATGCGCCCCTGACCTTCAGCTTCCTCTGAAGGCGAAGGTCACCCTCCTGCGTGCCACCCACTCTGCCTCCTTCCTGCTGAACCTGATCCCCGGGCATGCAGCCCAGCTGAGCCCATCAGCCAGAACCATCCCCAGCGATGGTTGCAGAACACTTTCTGGGTAGGGTTTAGGGGGAAACACCAACTTGCCAGAGCAGCAGGGGCACGTAGCTGCGGAATTTGGGCTGTGCTGGGCAGGGTGACTCTGGCCAATGTTGAATTTCATAGCTGTGAGGTTTTCCTGAGGGCTTTGGGAGGTGCACAAGGAGCCTTGAGCAGCCCTAGGAGCTGAAAAAAAAGCAGAATATGCTTGGTGCTGAGCCGGGGTGATGGATGGGCTGTCACCATGGGGTCTCCTCCTGTGCCATGGTGTGGCAGTTGTCTTTGTAATTGGGAAGAAATATGGTCTCCAGTGCTGGTGGGGCACTGGGTATGTGTCAGGGTTACTGTGCTGGCAGCAGGAGGCTGCAGGGCAGCCCCTGCACAAGAGCTGCCTGGGGATATTGTGCACAGACAAGTGTCAGTACTTCCTCGCACACCTCAAGCTGCTCTATGGCGTTTTCTGGTCGTGGCAGCGCTGAGACACCCTCCCCCCCACCCCCCCCCCATTGACCCCCGAGGGCTGTTCTCTCGGGCTGAGCACAGCAGCTGGGGCTGTTTAGCCTGAAAGGAGACTGAGGGGAGATCTCAGACTGCCTGAAAGGAAGTTGTAGAGAGGGGGGTGTTGGTCTCTTCTCCCAAGTGACAAGTGATAGGACAATAGGAAATGGCCTGAAGTTGTGCCAAGGCAGGTTCAGATTAGACATCAGGAAAAATGTCTTCATAGAAAGGGTTCTCAGGCAATGGCAGAGGCTGCCCAGGGAGGGGGTGGAGTCCCTATCCCTGGAGAGGTATAACAGACGGGCAGATGAGGTGCTCAGGGATGGTTTAGCAGTGAACAGGGACGGCTGGACTTGATGATCTCACAGTTTTTATTCCAACCGAGTGATTCTGTGATTCCGTGCCCACGCCGTGCAGGAGGGAGAGCGGGTTTCCCTCCGGGGGTGCTGCCTTCAGCCCCTAGCCCGCTCCCATGCCCCTTGCCCTGAAGCTGGGCTGTTGGAGCAGCTGCCGGCTGTCATCCCCTCCGCGCCCCCGGGCTGGGGGGCTGCAACCTAATCCCTTCCCCTTCTCAAGGGCTGCGCCGAGCCCCGTCCCAGCGGCGGGTGAAGCCGCTGACAAGGTATTTCTCGGCGGTAACCCGAGGCGCAGCCTCAGCGGGGCGGACAAGTTAATTCCCCAGATTTATGTCGTCCCCACCGAGCCCCAACATCTGCTGCGGATGGCGGCGGGGCCAGGCACAAGTGCGGGATAAATACCGGGTGTCTGCGGGGAGGGGCGTCACCTCCCCGCGCTGTGCCCGTTCCCCCCGCGCCGGAGCGGGATGCGGGATGCGCAGCGCCCGCCCTCCCTCCTGCCGACACCATGAGCCCATCCTTCCTCCTCCTCCTCCTCCTCCTCGCCCTGCCCGCCCGAGCCCGGCGGGAGCAGGTGCCCGGGGGGAACCGCAGCGCCCCCGCGCCTTCCTCCTCCTCCTTCTCTTCTTCCTCCTCTCCGGTGCCTCTGCGCTCCCCGCGGAGCCGCCCCGGGCGGCGGCGGGGCCGCCTCTACTGCCGGGTGGGCATCGGCTTCCACCTGCAGCTGCACCCCGACGGGAGGGTGGACGGAGCCCACGACGCCAGCCCGCTCAGTGAGTGCCGGGGAGGGTCCCCACGTGGGGAGGGGGCGTCTGGCCGAGCAGCGGCGCGGGGGGCGGCGGGGCGGGACCCCCGGGCTGGAGCATCCTCATCCCGGAGTGTCTCATCCGGAGCGCCTCGCTTCCTGTTTCGGAGCGATCTGCAACCCAACTGGGAAAGGTGCGTTTGAGGTGCTTGCCTCCACTGGGAGGCTGGGGGGTGCGGGGGCTGCCAAGCTCTGTGGGTGTCACGATGCCCCTGGGAGTGAGGTGAGCTCGGTCCTGCTCACTTGGGGATGTGCCACCCTGTGGGTTTCACTCGCCACGAGGAAGCAAGTCCACGAGGATCAACGTGAAGGTGCAAGGTTTGTGCTCCCACCACCATGCCTCATCAGTGTACTAGGATGCTGCAGTGGGCTCTCCTTGCACCCCTTTTTTCTTCCTTGCACCCTTTTTCCATCCTTTCCCTCTGTAACTTTTCCATCCTTCCCTCTGCATTCTCATCCTTCCAGCACAGCAATAGGATATATTCAGTTTAAAAATAGGACTGAGGCTGACGTTCCCCTGAGAGAAAGCTGTGCTAACTCATGGCTTATCCTTCGGGTCGGAGTTGCTGTAATATCCTGTTAGCAGGAATGAAATGGCAGTTGGGAATGAAAAATCACTTAAAGAGCCAGAGGGCTTGGGCCCGAGGTGACCCTGGCAGCACGCGTGGCTTCAGCTGTGTGGTGTGCACGTGGATCAACAGCCGCACCTGGCCTGGACTGTATAATTCAGGCCCTGGTCTGTGCCAAGTCTCCGTGAAGGAGGGCAGCCCATGGGCAGGAATGCTGAGAGGCCACAAACCATGCTTCGGGGTTCGGGGGTTCAAGGAACACAGTGGGTACCTGGCCAGGAGGTGGTCAGCAGCTGCAGAGGGTATGGATGGGAAAACAGAGCATCCATGCTGTGGCTGTCTTGGGAGTTGTGAGATTGGAGGGTCTGCCTGCACTGTGCCTCGCCAGACCCTGTCGAGCAGTGGCGTGGCAGAGGGGCTTCTCCTCTGGGAGACATGTGCAGCCTTTGATGCCACAGCCTCTCAAGGACTTGGTTTATGGGAAGTTCTTTCCTCTTTGATCTCAGATTTTCCCCCGGATATGTAACAGCAGCACCAGCTCCACGCTTCAGAGTGGAGCCAGCCCCAGCCACGGACATGTGCTGGAGGTGGTAGCGGTGAGCTGTGCTGGGGAGTTGCCCCGAGGAGCCATCCTCTGCATGGAAAAAGTCAGCTTTTGGCAGGGAGACCTCATCTTTTGCCCCTGGGAAACTGGGCTTGACCCAAGGCACCCCGGTAACTGGCATTATGTCCCCTAGCCAGCACAGTCATCTGCTCCAAAGGCCACAAAGTTTTGGTGCGCCCTCGAGGACAGTGAGGTTGCTGGAGAGGGTACATGCCTTGTTGCATGAGGATACACAACCCCCTGCTTCTTGGCAGTTGGAATTCCTGGGGCACATGGGGTGAGGAGGGGCAGCCCAGAAGCCCCCCAGAGTGCCCCTTAGGCCGTCGGGGTGCCAGGACCTGGGCGCCTCTGGGAGCTGTGCTTCCTCCTTAAAATAAACATGGGAAGTGGTGATCTGATCCCCTGGCCTCAGGGATTTAACAGCAGCTTCATATTTGCTTTTGGCACGTTTATCTGCACAGCCCTTCACCGAGGCTTAGTGAGATGCTCTCAAGAGCTCCTTTCCCTGGGGCCACCCCAGGGCTGCAGCTGGTGTAGCGGTGCTTTTTCCCCAGGTGGGAAGGGCAGGTTGGGGATGGCAAGGGGACACCTGACCTTTCCTCTGCCCAGGGGGACTCTGCACTGTGTGGGCAAGCAAAATGTGCCAGTGCTGTTGCTAAACAATGCTCAGAGGATGAAGTTCTTCTGTAAGATGTTATAGGTCACGCATGCCCTGCTAGGTGCTACAGCCCAATCCTATTCAGAAATTTCCTGTTTGAGGGGAAAACAGCTTGTTTTCTTGTGGCTGGACTGCTTAGTGCCCTGCGACCCAAGTCCTGCTGTCAGGAGGGGCCTAAAAAAAACATTATCAGGACTTCTAGCCCCAAATGGGATGTGTAACACCTTTACATCCAGAGTCCAGTGTCTACAGGAGGATGGGCAAGGCTGATCTCAGGCAGGCTGCCTGTAGGCACAAGGGGCTTTTCCCAACCTTGAGAGGGGTTTCCCCAGGGGTGAAACTACTCTGTCACGGCCAAATTGGAAATTGTCCTCAAAAATGCAGCTTTATTAAGAAAAAAAAAAAAAAGACAAGCTGCCACCCTGCAGCCATCCCGGAGTTGATGCAGGTCTGTCTGTGGGGCGGAGGGACGCTGCGTGGAGCCAGGCAGTCAAGGAGCAGGGTCATGTAGCAAGGAAATGTCAACGTTCAAGACTGATTCTTTTTCTTTGTCACACTGATGTGAAAAGAACTGTGATTTATTTTGGGATTTCTGTCGTCCTAGGTATTTTGGAAATATTTGCTGTGTCTCAGGGGATTGTAGGAATACGAGGAGTTTTCAGCAACAAATTTTTAGCGATGTCAAAAAAAGGAAAACTCCATGCAAGTGTAAGTAAACCCCCCCACTTATCAGTACGTATTGGTTATTAAAGGCCTTGTGACACCTTTGCGTGCACACAGCAGTGATGCTCCCAGGCAGGGCCCTGGCTTGCTGAGGCCCTTTGGCTGCCAGGAGGGCTCCATGCTGTGTGGCATCAGTGCTGCACAGACACATAGGGAACAGGTGGAGCCCCAAATCCCAAAGCCCATATCTCTACTCACTGCATTTAAACAAGAAAAATGCCTTTCTTTTTTTTCAGTTGGGTATTTGCATCAAAAGGACTTATTCTTTGAGTATTACTGGTTTATTTTTAGCAACTTCTGCAGCAGATCGCACAGACGGTTTTAGCCAAATGTCTCCTGGAGAATGGCACATGTGGTGCCGAGAGCCTGTCTGCGCCCATGTGCGTAAGGGGCTGCGGCCCAGGAGATTCAGCTGGGTGTGCCCGTGGGGGAGAGATGTTCCCTGGTGAGAGCATTTGGCTGCACATGGGGTTTTGGGCAGGTGAAGTTCAGCCCGCACAGAAGCGTTGCAGGTAGAGCAGAAAAATACCAGTAATCTTTGTTTCTGCAGTCTGTTTTCCTGAAGGTTGGGATTTCCTGCAGGTCTAATGGTGATTTTTCCAGGTGTTTTGCAGTGAATGAGTCCTGTAAGTTGATTGCACTTCTTTTTTCAACTCCAAGATGCTGCTTTGTAATTTTTTTTCCTATTAGTTCTAGAGATCATTTAAACAAATTCAAATACTGTGCTTACATGAAAGTCATAATCTTTTCAAGATGTGCATAAATGCAATGCCCAAAGAAGGGCATTTATCAGGCAGCATCTTGGATGACCTGTCATCCAACCTCGTTCCCAGGGAGCCTGTTCAGGGCTGTAGCCTGGAAGAGGGAAAAGCCCATTGCCTGCCCTGTGGTTATAAGCCAAACCTTGCAATCGCAAAGTGGATGTTGTGCTGCCTGGGACTGCAGATTGCCTTCAACTGAGATTTATGAACTCACCTGTGCCTCCTTTGAGTCTTGGAGTGTTGCTCCTGAAACCTAATGATGCTTAAAGGGTGAGCACATGGTTGCTTATTTTAGGAAACAAAGTAGGAGTGGGAACGGCTTCTAGAGGAAAGGGGGAACGGCTGTGCAGAGGACAGCATGAGGGAAGGAGATGGGGCAGGAGATGGGCAGAGAGGAAGAGAGAGGTGGAAAGGTAAAGGATGCAGAGGAGGGGGAAGCAGGCAAAGCATGATCCCTGGACCCTCCAAAGCCTCCCCTCCCTCGCAGTGTACAATGTGCCCCTTATTTGAGCTGAAGTCTAGGTTTATGCCCTGGTGCAGGCAGAAATTAAATCAAACCTCATCGATGTACGGTTAATTGTCAGCACACAAAGGGCAGTGCTGGAAAGAGACCTCAATTAGGTGGGTCAGAGCCGGGGATGAGGACACACGATGCCCCACTTGGTTGAAAGCTGTGAATTTGTAGAAACTTGACCCAAATGTCTAAAGATTGCTGGGCTAAATAACGCCGATAATGCAAACCCAGCATCTGTTGTTCTTTCCTGCCTTGGCAGGATAAAGTTATTTCATGGCCTAATGAGTTTTGAGCAGTACAAAGCGCGTCCTGTGCCCGTCACTCAGGGCAGCGCTTTGATATGGGAGTCACACTGGTGACGTTGAGCTGAACTGCAGATAAAAGTCATTCCTGCAGGGATTCAGGCTCCTTCGAAACCAGCTCTTGAGCTCCAGCTTTATCCCAGCAGTCCTCCTTTTTTTTTTTGGTGGCAACTTAATTAAATTACCAAGCAGTTCATTTTTAGAGGCACCAGCTTCAGAAAATGACAGTAATCCCAGCAATTATCAGTTGCGTGCACAGATGGCTTTTTTCCTCATTGTTAAATCCTCGGTCCCCGGTTTGTACATTTTTAGCATGGCATGGGCTGGAGGAGGTTTGGTGTCAGTCTCAGCAGGGGTTGGCATGAACCCCAGAGGAGAGATCTGTCTGTAAGAGGCTCAGGTAATTCTCCTTTCTGAGTTGACCGAACACTGCAGTCCTCAGTGGTGCAAATCTCTGTTGGATTTTGAAATTTAATTGACTTTAGGATTGCTCTTCATGATTGTTTGTGGAGCTGCTGCAGAGCAAATCCATGGCACCCCTCCATGTCCAGGGCTGGGGACCCCCCTACTTTCCCAAATCCTGTTTTGGAGGGGATGCTGCTCTGACTTGTAGGGAACAGTTTCCCCTTGACCACTTAACACAGAAACTTGTCCTGTGATGCTCCAGATGGGGAGCTGGGCAGACCTCCTTTTGCAGGGTGGGGTTGCCCTAGAAATGCTGGGCCAGATAGGAAATGCCAATTTGGCTTAGCCATGAGCAAAGCAGTGCTGAGCTTAGCTGTTTATGCAGAGACATGCATGAACAGGGCACAAGCATCTCCTACTCACAGCAGTTTCTGTAAAGCTTGCTGAAGCTGATGTCAGTACCAGGTCCCTGGCTGTGGCAAGCCTCAATGCCCGGGCCAGGGCAGCCAGCTTCACCTCCTGCATCATAACAGCCTGCTCTTGCCCAGATCCCACTGGGAAATGTAGGGCTTGTTTCAATGCCTTTTGCACTGAGAACCCTTTCAGGTGTGCATTGGTACCCCAGTCAATCCCACAACCTCACCATGTAGAGGCTGATGCAGGGACATCTTGCCCAAGCACATGGTTGGGGCTTCAGAGAGCAATGAGGGGTCAGCAAAGCCTTGCCTTGGGAGGGTGAATACTCGTGCATGGGTGAGAGAGTACTCGAGGGTGTATAGGAGACAGGGAAAGTGAAAATGAGTCATTAGAGGGTTGTATCTTCCAAGTGAAGACCAAAAGGAGACTTAATTTGAAGTGCTATGAGGAAAAAAATGCATGGCAAGCTGGGGACTCTGGCACTTCTTTTGTAGGACTTGACTTCTCTGGTTAAATTAGGAGTATAAATTAAATTATCCCAGGATTCTGTGTGGTTATAAATCAGTATTTGGGGATTTTGTCTTGTTCTCAGTTGCTGGGCATTTGGAGGGTTGAGAGCTCAGCATGCCTTTCAGGTCAGTAATTTTGAAGCATTGCTTTGCAGTCAGGCTGAGTGCACCAGGCACAGCTAGAGGAGCTGTCAGGGCACCAGATACCCTGCCCATGGGCAGATTAAAGCGTGGCAAAGGAGGTGGTGGAGGCTACAGCCAGGTGTCCCAGGGCTGTGGGTACATAGCTGGGGCAATACAGCTGTATTTTTGTACCTCTGCGTGGTTTTTTTCTCCTCCTCATTTAAAACAACACGGAGCTGTTATGGGCAGCATTTGGCCTGTCTTACTGGGTAAGGGGAAGCCTTTCTTCCCAGCCTTCTGGGAGCCAGCGTGGCCACCCTGTTTATAGGAAGTGATGCTCTTGGGCTGCAAGTAATTTCTTATCAAGGGACAAAATGCCGTGAGTTCATTTAAGACAAAGAAGAAGAAAAAAAAATCCAATATGATCAAAGCCATGTGCAGTGAAGCAATGAAAATCTGCATGCAAATTGCCTTTCCAGGTTATTAAGTGATGATTCAGTGCCCAAGCGAGGGGTGCGAGGGTGGGAATGGAGATGGAGCAGAGGGCTCAACCACAGGGTCCTAGCAGGGCTGCAGCATGGCGGGTACGGTGCTGCTGTCTCCCTGCTGTTGGTGGGAAGGGCAGGAGGAGAGCTGGGGCAGTAGGGAAGGGGTGCTGTTGGGGCAGGCCAAAATTGAGTGGCAAGCATCTATTGAAAGTATATGTTGGAGGTTTTCCAAATTGTGGGGTGCTGGTGGCCTTGGAGTGGGATTCCCAGCTGCTCTGTGTGGTGCTCACCCCTTTGGATCTGGTTGTGGGAGACTAAAACACCCAGCAAGTGCTGCATGGCAGGGGATGGGTAAAACCAGCCCTTTGGTGACAGTACACTCTACTCTGTCCCTGCAGGCCCGCTTCACGGCAGACTGCCATTTTCGGGAGCGCTTCCAGGAGAACAGCTACAACACCTACGCCTCGGTTGTGCACCGCAGCCCACGCTCGGGCCGCCAGTGGTACGTGGCACTCAACAAGCGCGGCAAAGCCAAGCGGGGCTGCAGCCCCCGTGCCCGGCCCCAGCACGTCTCCACGCACTTTCTCCCCCGCTTTCGGCAGCCCCAGCCCCCTGAGCTCGCCTTCACTGTCACTCTCCCAGAAATCCCCCCCCCACCGAAACCGAAGGCTGCCCCATCCCTGCCTCGGAAAAATCCTGGTCCCATCAAATACCGTCTGAAGTTTCGCTTCGGGTAATGTGCCACAGCGGCGACGCTGGCACAGGAGAGACTGGGCTCCTGGGCAGCTTCTGGGGATGACCCGGTGGGAGATCAGCATCCCCCCTCCCTGGACGGATGCAGGGAGGCTTCAGGTAGCCGTGTTGGGCTTGGGGTCTTCTCTTCATCCCGCAAAATGGATGGCATCCTCAGAGGAGTGCACTGGGATGACTTAACTTGGGCTTTCCAAAGAGTTTTCCTCTGGTGAACAGAAAACCCTTGATGGACCTTGGGTTAATTTTCTGTTGAGAGAAGCAAAGAATTACCTCTATGGCGAACATATTTCCTTACCTTATTTTCACTAGTGACTCTTTTGACAATCTTTTTCATACAAGAGATATGTTCAGAGCCAACCTATTAAGTGCTTTTTTTTCCTTTTTCCTTTTGTTTTTTAATCTCCTTTTTGTTGCACTTTTTTCCTCCATTCATACCTCAGACACTGTATATCCCTCTCTGCCCCTTCTCTTTCTCTTACAAACCAGTTCCTCCCTTACACAGCAAAACAACAAGACAAAGCTGCACAAATCATTCACCTTACCTGTGATGCAAGGGGGTCTTAAAACTCTTTGTTGGCAATAATACATATTCTTTTTTTTAAAGGTTGCAGGATTGGGGAGGGCACTGTTTGCAGCCCCATTCCTGGTGGTCTCTCCGTTCCTCCCTGGACAGCTGGAGTCTCCTTCTGTCCATCAAAGTATGGCTTCGATATCTGTGTTTAAAATACCTCTTCGTCAGCCCTGGGGCATCCCTGCTCGTATGGGGAGGGAGCCGTGCCAAGACCCCTCCCCAGGAGGATCCCTTCTCCCTGGGAACAGGAGTGCCTTTGGGCCCCTGGGTTCCTGTTTTTTCTGACAGTTTGTGCTGCTGATTTATTTTATCATTCACAATACACTTACAGAGAGGTGTGTAAGGGTTCTATTTTATAGCAAGTGTGGTGAAGTGGCAATAAATACTATTACAGTTTCTTGTACCTTTGGAAGTGTTTTTTCCCACCCAGGTTGCCTGATGGCCCTGGCTGTCAACTTGTTTCTCCCTTGTGGTGTTATCTGTGGTGTAATTGCGTGTATGGAGTTTTTGAGCAGCATTTAGCTGTGTAATATATGTGCAGAAAATGGTAGCATTGGACCTCACCAGTGAAGCCTTAATAGTAGCCCAGGTGGGCTCGTGATAGCAACCCCTGCCCTGACCTACGCCCTGCTAGTGTGGAGGAGCAATAACAAGGGCGGGCGGCACTGCTGAGCCTTTTCTCCAAATCTGATGATGGTACGAATGGTTGTTTCCATTGAAGTAAGTCATGATTCTTTGCTCATTGTCCTTGTGAGCAGCCCCTGGCTGGAAACATCTACTTCATGCAGCAGCAAATGATTTTGCAAAAGGGCATATGCTCCACGTGCAGGTATAGACAGGGATGCAGGAATAAAATATAATCATGTTTCACTTGAAAACCTGGTTGTGTAATCTCTTGCTTGTCTGTGCTTTTTTTTCTTTCCCTTCCCCTGAAAGAGAAAAATGAGTGCTAAATTAGCTGCCGCACGTGTTTCTGTCAGGGGGTTTGGCTGGCATGGTACTGCCAATAGGGTGGAGAGAGGCAAAATTGGTGCACGTGATTCCTTTGTAGGCCGTGCTCTGCATCCTGTGCATCAAGACCAACCTCCTGAAGTCTCCTCTGCAGTTGTGGGGGTTTGAGTCAGAGCAGGGGAGTGCAAACCAAACGTGGGTGCATTGTGCACCCTGGCCAGTGAGACAGCTTAGCTGCAAATTGACAAAACTCAAATCATGCTACTTATCTGCCGTTCAGCAGCCAGGCACAATTAGGTGTAATTAATGCTCAGCGAAGCATGGGCCTCCTAAATGAACTAGCTGAATGAAAGCATTTGCCAGAGCTGTGTAGGAGGGTGCCTAGATCTCCCTGGGCAAGTAAGAGAAGAACCAAAGTGCTGGACCCTTGCTGCCACCGCTTTCCCTCAGAGGGAAAAGGTTTGGTTTTAGTCTTATTTTAAGGAAAATTCCTGTCAATACCTAGCCTGTATGACAAAAGCCCCCACTTTGATCCATGTGTTTCTGGGCAAAAAACGATCTTGAACTGAGCTGCGATGGCAGCATCCAGTGTTTGCCATAGCAACTGCCAGGAAGTGCTGCTTGCTTTGTGGTGGTTGCTGGGAGGGATGGGAGCACAGGAGCCATGGTGCCAGCACGTCACCCTTGGGGCTCACCTGAGAAAGGAGGGGTGCTCCTAATAGTAGGGTTCTCCCCCAAGCCAGCCCTCCTGCCGTCCCCATCCCCGCAGGGGATGAGCACTGCTGTCACCTTGTGCTTGAGGATCTGATTGACTCTTATTTCTCCTGACGCCCCTTACTGCTCCCGCTGAGGAGAAAAGGAACATTTATCATGGTTTGGAGCTGTACCAAGGAGAAAGAGCAGCATTTACCAAGTTTCAAAGCTGTTGGGTGAAATTTGGCTGAGGCAGCAGCCCGGGCGTCTCCTCCCACCAGGGGCTGGTGAAACCTGTGGTCCCCTGCCCAGGGTGGCTGAGGACTAGGGCAGGCTGGAGGGTGATGATGCTTTCCCCTCTTGCACCTCCTTTCCCAAGGTGTGTGTGGGGCTGCTGCTGAAACACTGTTTTACTTGAGGTTTCTGGCAACTAAGGGGTACTAGCGGGTACAGGACGTTGTCATGGGGAGGCTGGTGCTTTAACATTACAGTTAATATTAAAATGCCGTCATGCTATTGCAATGAAGAGGTCTGTGCCATGGCAGAAAGTAGCCCACTAGCAACCTCAGCAGAGAGCCTAAGGTGAGTAAATCTAAGTGGTGTGGACTGACAAATCCTTCCTGTTCCTTTCTGGCCACTCTTGTGAAAGGAAATTAAATAGGTGTGCTCATCAGGAAGAGACTGGAGATATTTAATAATGGATAACTATCTCTGTTAACTTTAATAATAGCCTATGGACAATTTCAGAGACTTCTAAGGAACAAAGGTAACTTTTTCAAGTGTGTTGTTGCATTTCAGAAGTGGTTCTGGTGTTGTCTTACCTTTATTTACAGCTGTTGATGGCTTTTAAACCATTCTGGCTACTACTTTTGCAAGCAGAGTGAAGGCCATGTTGTACGGGCCAACTGCTCCCCAAGCACGATAAGAATCCCAAAACCCTGGGCTTCAACAGCAACAGCACCGATTGCTGGACTCTTAAACAGAGTTTTGTGCTTATTTTACATAAACACTCTTCATATTGCCTTTAAATCTTGTTGCACACAGAGGCAAAATCTTCTGGGAAAATCAAAGGGGGGCTGTTTCCTATCCCTTTTTTTTGGGGGGTGCTGAGGGTATGCTGTGTTTGGGGACCAGAGGGAGGTTTGGGGAGCAAGCAGGGAGGAGGGTCCTGCATTAGCCAATTAGGTGGCCTTTGGTAAGGGACTAACAGCCTCTCAGGCAATTTTAATTGTGGAGTAGGTTGTGAACAGAACTGGTACAGTGCGTGGCATATGGGGAGCCAGGACATATGAAGGTAATGTGGATGTATGAAATTAACAGTCATAAGACACCAGCATGATGCCTCCAACCTCTTTGTCAGCAAGGCTAAAACTGCTCAATTGCACAATGTGGACCAATAACTAAAATTTGCTCTTTTTTATTCTCTACTGTTTGCTTTTTGAGTCATCTTTCCCTGCAGGCTTTGCAGATATAAAAAGTCTCAGACGTTGATTAGATGAAGTACTACTGCACAAGGAGAGATGCGGTGCCTCTGGAAGCTCAGCTCAAAGCACAAAGTTAGGAAGTGTTGGAATAAACATAAAGTCTCCTGGGAGCACCTGACTCCCTTTTTTTTCTCTGTAGAGCTGTGTTCTACCATGCCAGCCTACTTCGCCATGGTTGGGTGGCCACCATGGGCTGTAAGAGTCCAAAAGAAGTTGGTCTGTGGTTTGTTCCCCCCCCCGGCCCCGTTCTACCACCCCTGATTTGCCACCGTGGTGCAGGGGAGAAAAAAACTGTAAACGAAACATACAAAGATGATTCCTTTCCAAACAACTGCCATGTTCAAAGGAGGCACAAACCCATGTGGAGCTGAGCAAGGACTGTGGGGAGCACACCGAGCTGCAGGTCCTGCCCCAGCTCTGCATCGTTGGGTGCGTTTGTTAAAATTCTGAAAGGAAAAAAAAAGCCCCCCCCACTCCCTGTCTCCCCATCACATCCTGTTTTTAACCTTTCAGACATCCCTGCAGAGATCCATCATAGAATGGTTTGGATTGGAAGGGACCCTAAAGATCATCCTTTTCTCTCCAGCTTAGCTTTTTTGCTGTTATTGGACAACAATCTTGTCTGGTAATATTTCTTTCAGAAATAAAACCTTTATTGATTTGAGAATTTAGTCCAGATTTAGAGGTGCTCTGAGTGCATGGATAGTGTCCCAGTTTTCAGATACTCTCCTCCTTGGCTTTTCCAAATGGACATAAAAAGCTTACTGACAGAAACTAATCCAAACCTGTCCCTCAAGAAAACCTGAAGTGTCCTAACCTGGGATACTTCAAATTAGTCGGCTCTGGTCACCGGCGGTAGGGATTCGTCGCACCGGACCAGACGTTCTGCATCCCTGGAAACGTCTGCCCCAGCACTGATGGATAGCAGCTCGGGGCTGCGCGCGGAGCCCGGGGCGCGGGGGCTGTGGGGCTCCTGTCCCCTGCCTCCCCACGGAGCTCCCTGAGGCTGTGCTCCCCTTCTAAGCGGGACAACAAAACCCTCAAACCATGGCCAAAATTATACCTTAAAAGCCAGTGCGGGCAGGTGCGGAGCTGCCCGCACATACTTGCAGTACCGGGCGGGATGGGCCACCTAGGCGCGCCCCAGGAGGCGCGGAGCATCCGGCTGCGCGGGGAACCGCTCCTCCGACACCGACTCCTCCAACACCTCAGTAAGGTAAACACTTTACTTCCACCCCCTGCGCGACCCCCCCCACCCGCCAATCCCGCCAATCCCGCCAATCCCGCCAATCCCACTCCGCACGTACCCCAGTCCCGCCCCGCGCGCCGCCGCGTGCGCTCTGCGCTCGCCAACTCCACCAATCGCCATGCCGCGGCATGCGCAGCCGCCCCGTGTCCCCTCCGCATGCCGCACCCCGCCAATTCCTCCCCCAACGCCCCGGCGCGCGCTCCCCTCACCCCGTGCCCTCCTCCCGCACCCCGCGCCATGGCGCGCGCCGGAGGCCCCTCGCGTGTCCTCCGCGCGCCGCCGCCCCTCCAGCCCCACGTGCCCGCCGCGCGCTCCGATACCCGTACCACGCCTCCCTCCCCCCTTCCCCTAACGCGTGGCGCGAGCCACCGCCTCCCCTCGCGTGCCCGCTGCGGGCCTCTGCCCCTCCCGCCAATCACGCCACGCGCCCCCCTCGCGGGCTGGCCGGGGAGGGGGGGAGGGGCGGTGCGTGTCTCTGAGGGGGGAGGGAAAAAGGGGCGGCCATGACAGCGCCTGCCTCCGCTCTACGCCCGCCGGGGCGAGCTGCGGCCGGCGTGGGACCTGCGGGACTAGGCGGTCAGCGGGAGGCGGGAGAGCGCCCCGGGGCTCTCGCGGCGAGGGAGGGCCGGGGGAACCGCTCTGTGCTGCGGGGGGCGGGGACGGCGTGTTCTGGGGGGCGGCGGTGGGGCAGCCCCTCCGCGCTGCAGCAGCCGGGGTGGGCGCGGTGTCGGGGGCTGAGCCCCCCCTCCGCGATGGGGCAGCCCGTCTGTGCTCTGGGAACTGAGCTGGGAGCGCTTTGAGGGGCGGCGGTGGGGCAGTCCCTCCGTGCTGCCGCAGAAGTAGTTACTACTGCAAAAAGTGTAATATTTAAGGTAAAATTTCACTTAAGGAATTGTATTTTTTGAAAGTTAGACAGAATGTCTATCTGATAGCGTGTTATTTTTACAACATTTTTTTTTCCAAACAGTGTTTTTCCAGATACTGCTTTTTGAGAAATTGCAAGGTCTTATGTTAGGTATGATATGTGCTGAACAGATGTGTCTTCTATAATCTCTGCAGTTTTATCTAAAAACGCAAGGTCATACAGAGAACTTGGTCCAGTTAGCAGAGTTTTGGCTCTTGTGATGTTCCTAATAACATTGAAATTAATAGAATATACATAAGATTTCTGGGAAAATCTTTACATATGCATGTAAGTGGGAAATATTCTGTAACCAGCTCTTGTCTCGTTAAACATGATTGACAGAAATAATTCTGTCATGCATCCAGTGCTGAAATAAAGGATGCTGGCTTTCTAAAACTCCAAAACGACTCTCAGAGAGTTTATTCGCTGGCTTTTTCGGTATCAGGGCCGCCGCTCTCTGCTGCGGGAGCTGGGATGGGACTGGTGTGAGGGAATGTGGGTCGGTGCTTTGCTCCGGGTGGGGGTGGGGTGTGTCAGCCACGGGATCACCTTGAGAAGCCTCAGGCGCCTGCTGAGTGCAAGGGGCTCTTCAGTGAACACCGCCTCCTCTGGAACAAACTGTCCCACTCCTCTGCATGTGAACCGTCTCCACCGGGGCAGAGAGGCAGCACGGGGCTCTCTTGCAGATGAATCGCAGGGTGGGCTGCAGCCAGAGGACTGTGAAGCAGGGGAGGTGTCACAGAAGCGGTGTTTGCGTTGTCATGGGCACGGGAAGGCCAGCAGGACTAGCAGAAACAGTGCTCTGCGAACCAGCAAGCTTTGAAGTGTGGGTCTGGACCAGAAAGTCTTTTGTGTGAACAGGTATTTGTTTTGTAGCGTTTGCTGTTTGTATTCACGCAAGGAAACAATGTTTCACCCAGGGAAACAAACTCCCTGTCTGTCCAGAGGTATGTGATGAAATGGACACAGTGGGGCTGGCATTGATGAAGGCAGCTTCGTGCTAGTGCTGGCCTGATTTGTAACCAAAGGTGGAGGGTGGAACTAGGCGATTTTTAAGGTCCCTTCCAACCCAAACCATTTTAGGATTATATAATAAAGTGATCTTATCATAAAGCTAAATCATTCCAAGGGATGGGTTTGGCCAAGCAAGTTGCATCACAGTGATATTCCAAGGGTGCTGACTGCTGAAATTTTGACTTCTGAAAATGGTAGTGCACATCACTTGGTGGAAAACATTTTGGGGAAAGTTACAGGTTTTCTGTCTCGCGCTTAGAAGGCAGGTGGCATTGAAAATATTTGCTGTTTCATGAGAGCAGGGAGCTGCAGCTGTGAGCAGAAGTGTGTCTCGGCTGACTACCTCAAGGCGAGCACATCCCTAATGTCCTGGCAATAACAGGGCTTTCTGCCCATCTTTTCCTTTCTGCAGAGCAAGGCTGTGGGGTGGCAGCTGGTGGAGCTGGGCTTCCACAGTTCTGAAGATGTGCTGCAAAAGGAGGAGGTTGAGGCCTGGGTGGCAGCAGCAGCAGGACCGACAGCAGTGGCAGCCCCCAGAAGTAAGTGCCTGCCTGCCCGAGGGCCTCTGGGCCCTTAGACTCGCCTACGCTGCAGCCTTTTGGACCAGGGACCATGCCTGCATCATGACCTGCAAGCCTCCATTGATTTCCTTCCCCCCGCTCAAATGTATTTTACCACCAGCTGCCCATCCCCAAAAGCTGAGTCCTGGCTGTCAGGGTTGCTTCATGGCTTGTGTGCGTTTGTGCTGTTCTTTCTTGTCACCCTGCCATAGGCTCAAATACCAGTGTAAGAGGCATGAGACAGCCATGTTTCTTAGGTGGTAGATGTGATTGAGATGCCTAAATACTGTTGCTTGGTTAAAAAATAATGACCTTTAATACCCCGGTCATCCTTTCAAAATTATAGCCAATTGTAATGCTTCAGACTCCTGGGATTGATGGTTCCAAGACAGGAACACGGCTGACATAAGAAGGGAAGATGCTCTTTCTCTGCTGATCAGTCGTTAGGCTTTGAGGACCGAGTTTGAGTAATATAGTCTAGAGTTCCTTTCCTGCCAACAGCAAAGGGCAAGCTCATCTTCGTTCCTTGGAGTGCCTCTGTGGGTCAGGGAGGTGGGGGTTGCTGTGGGAGTGCTCTCTGCGTGTCAGGTAACTGAAGCATGTCATGCAAAGGTCTATGAGAACTAGCACTTGAGATTTAAGTGGCTCGGACTGGATGAGGGTCTCTTTGGATATTGTTAGAAGGTGTCTGCTCTTTCAGCTAGACTTTTTCACTTGCCTTTCCAAAGTCTTTGAGGGGAGGACTGATTTACTCTCCAAAAGTCTCTGACAAAGGAAGTTAAATCCGTGCATATGCATTTCTTTTTTTAGGCTTTTGTTTTGACCTCTGCTGTCTGGTACTTGTAACAGCATGTTAACAGCATGCACTTCCCATGAAGACTTGCCTTGCACTGAGAATTCAGTGCAAATCTCAAAACATTTAACTGTTTACTTTTCTCGGTTTTTCTTTTCTTTACCTCTTGAGAAAAATAAATAGATAACCTCTGAAATAGCAAACTTTTTTTTGGTGCCTTCCTACAAGAAGCTTAATTTACAATACTTACTTTCTCAGCATGGTTGGTGAATAATAGAGCCACTGAACAGTTTTATTCTCCTGTGATGCTGTTTCCTTTTATGCTGTGGTGAAATTATCATCTAATAATTTGACAGCATGCATCAAATGACTTTTATAGCTTTTGTGGGCCGGGATCATGTACTGTGTAGTTAAGCCACTGCCATACTTCAGGTGTAGTCCTATAGCAAACTTCTATTCCAGGCATAAGATGACTTAATTTTTAGTTAAAGAATTAACTGACTAGATGGAGAAATGAATTTGGCAAAACCAAAGGCTTAATTATTTGAATAAAGACAAAAAGAACTGACTTTTTTCATACATGCTTAGGCTTATAACATTCTGTGGCTTATGCCCAGGCATTCTCCACAGTGAGATGAAGTTGATGGTGACAGTGCTGATGACATTCAGGAGAGTAAGAACGGAACTCAAATGACTGACTGGTTGGTCTTGTAATGTTCTTGTATGTTTCCAAATCACTGGTCATTATTAATTATTCTTTTAGTGATTCCATGCATGGACATGAGTGAAAATGAACTACAGCCAGAACTTTTCATGCAGTTTTCTCTGTCCTTTATGTCTTGAGTGGGTGTTCTGTCCTACTGTCCTATTTTTGTTTGATTATTCTTCATTTAATTTTGCATTACTTTGAGTTTGTTGGTGGAGATGTCAGGGCTGACTTGCAGGGTGAAGTGGCCTATTTCAGTTGTATTGGGTTGAGCAGATTATCCAAAGGTCAATGTCGGGAGTCACTGCTGTCAGGTCTTCTGAATAGTCTGCTTGCAAAGATTTATCTGTGGTTTTCTCTGAGCAGAAAAAAATTTCCTCAAGGTGGACTTGGCTGCACAGGTCTCCAAAATTGTCGCTGTTAATTTTTACTGCCCAGATTGTTTTTGCATATGAGAGCAAATTCTGTAGGCAGGTGCCTTCAGGGTTTCTGCTTTGATGCTCCTCTCCATTCCTTGCCTACTTTCTGTCCCATACAAAAGGGTTGACAGGGTGACTTCCCTTCCACAATAACTTTCTTTGTAAAAGGAAAATGAAGGTCTTTTAAGTCAGAGCTGGGATATATGGCTCATGATTTCCATGAGCGAGAGGTTAATTGGATCAGAGGAGTTAGCTGTTTGACTTCTTATGTTCTCTTTGGGAAACAAACTGGTGTTTAATGGTTTTGGAAATACTGCAAGGGACAAGTATTCATGGCAATGCGGTTTCCACAGCCAGAGTGCTTCTCCTTTGCATTGCTGATAGAAATTTTGGACTTGGCCTTTTTTGGACAAAGAAGTGAGATGATAAAAAAAAGTGAACTGCGGACTGAGAGACAAATAAGCACAACATGCCATTACTTTTTGTGACAGGGATATATATGTATATCTTTGGGATCCGAAATGAAGGGGCTTGAGCCTAGGGTTCTGTTTTATTTTTTTTTAACAGAAAGCAAGTTGGAAATACAGATTATTTTTTTTTTAAAAGACTGCTTATTCTTTCTGTTGTCCAGAGAGACAAGAGGTGGAAAAAATCTCACCTTCCTCAAAAGCATCCTGTAACTTGCATAGCCTTGATGCTTGAGAAGAGCTGTGTTTTTTTTCAACTGAGCATGCTCAGAATAAATAAAACTGGTTGACATCAGGACAGGAAACAACTTGCTGTCAGTTGTCTCAACTGGAAGTACAGTTTTGCCTGATGATGCTTTAAGCTCCTATTCTGACCAAACAACCTGAGGCAGCAGCAGTTTGTAAGTGCTTTTGTATTTTGAAGCCTGGATCCAGGCTGCGTGGACTTTGACATCCATGCAGCACCTATATGTGTGTTTCACTGTGTGAGTGCTGTGGCTTTTGGGTACCTACGGTACTTTCAAATGGATTTTGAGTGACTTCAGAATGCATATTCCCCACCCACGAGATTGAGTGCTAAGCACTTAGTGCTAAGCACAAAGCTCCTGTTCCGCTGAATTCCACGTTGCAGAAGTGTGTTTGGTAATGCCCCGGTCGCTGCAGTGGTGTCCGTGGCGGTGGGCCGTCTGTCCCTGCCTGCAGTCAGAGCAGCAGTGGCTGGGATGGGGAGGGTGCTCCGGACAGGGATCTTGTCTCCGCTACAGGGATTGGTGCCTTAGCCGATGTAACCAGCAGAGGGCTCCCTCCGTTTAGGAATCGCAGCCTTCGAGGCCTTCCCCGGGTCCCCCGACAGCTTCGTGGCACGAGTGGACCAGGATAAGGGGGAAACCACAACAGAGCTGGAGCCCTCGTTGTGAAGACTTTGCTCTGCAGGACACTCAGAGTGTCAGGGCTGTATCACTCAGGCAGGGGCTGGGAATGCTGTGTAGCTGCCTCTATGCAGGGATGTTGACAGCTGCGCAAGAACAGTCCAGCTGCAAGCTGCTCTGGAGCAGAGTGCTGGATCTTTCTGCTCTGAAACTTGTCCATTTAATATGTAAAATGCCCATTGTGGTTGTTTTGGTATTGCCTAGGAGGAGCGGAGGGTGACCAGTTAGCCCATCCATTGGGGAGCGTGTACACCAGAGGTGTCAAACTCACAGCCTGCGGGCTGAATCCAGCCCTCCACCTCATTTTATCTGGCCTGGTACCTTTTTTCTACCCAGCAGCAGTGCGGAGCTCCTTGCCCCTGCACTCCTGTCAGTGCTGGTCATGTGTGCAGCGTGTGATGCACGTTGCGCTGCAGAAGCAGGAGACTGGTGGGAGCTGTGAGTTTGACACTCCTGGTGTACAGCTTCGCTCTCGGGGCTGCTTTTCTGTGGGTCAAGATACCAACACTGGCTTTTGCTCCAGGGACCAGAACCCAGAAATATGTCTGCTCTGCAAATGCAGGTGAGAGAAGAACAGCAAATAGCAAAGCTGGGCTTTGCTCCAGGGTGGCAGAAAACCTGAATTTGAGTTTCATCAGACCGAGGAGGGAATGAAACCCTGGTGCCAGCCCTCCTGGGAGCATGTGTTAAACCATTGTCAGGTGTTACCATCTTGACTTTCATCTTCTGCACAAACTGATTTGGGAGGTACCTTACAAACTGCCCCTTTATCAGAGAAAGCAGAAAATGAAGCAGAAGGGGGAGCTCATTTTGTTTCTGCAAACTCTACGCTTGAGACAGTTGCAGAACAGTTTGCTTTCAAATGTTCGGTGAATGTCTTGCCAAACACAGTGAACTTTAACCTGTCTGTATTTGACCCCTGATCCTTTTGTGCTACAATTCCTCTGATCCCAGCAGGTGTGAGCTCAGAAACACCTCTGTCTACTGGACGTGTCTTTAAGCACAGAAATATTTCTCTTAGAGAAACAGTTGGGTTTAATTAAAACACATTCCTTTCACAAACTGTATGGAAAAAATGTATTTTGATACGTGGGCAACAGCAGGTCTTTGGCTGTACTCTTTCTTTAATGCATTCTTGAGCAGGCCACTAAAACAAAACATTAAAAGTGAGAGAAGGAATGTTGCTTATTTTTAATTTTAATTTCAGTATTGCAAGTGATCCTACTGAAATATGATGGAAAGAATTAAACTTTAGGACTCGTCACTTAATGGTAGCCTAATTCTTTTAATGTATTTCAGTGACTGGAGATGCAGGAAATGCTAAATCCCCGAAGTCATATGCCTATAAGGTGAAGTGCAGCATCTTTAAAATAAAATCATTGGTTAGTGGTTTTCAAGTGTGTGCACATATTGTCTAAAGGCTTTCTTATGTACAGAAAGAGAAAAGACATCTGCTGAAAGCAGGCCTTCAGTCAGTATCTAGGATTTGAATTTGTAATGTAATTCTTCCTTCAAATCTTCTTTCTGATTCTTGTGCTAGAATGGCTCTGTCCCCAGTACAAGCCCTGTGGCCTCTGCTGTGGATGTAGGGTAGGCTCTTGGTGGTTAAATGATGACCTGTGGGTTGGAATTTCTTTGAAAGTACTTTTCTTTGTATGAATCAAGTTAAGGCTGAGTATTATGTGGATATTCCTTCAGAAGGAAAGTGTGAGAAGAAATGAATATGTTTATTCTTGGAGGAATGTAACAAGTGACCATATTTTAATACACCTAAGGATTGTGGAGAAAGTGGCATGGTTTTAGTCCTTGCCTTTCCCATTTTAGCTAATAAATTAATTTCAACTTTGACATGGACTATACCTTCATTGAGGAGGGAAGAGCGAAAGGAACCATCTGTACTAGCAAGTGCATGGGACTGCTTCGGTGGGAGAATGTGGGGAGCGTGCAATGCTCTCAGTTTGCTGGGTGGGCTAGTGTCTTACAGCCAACGATAGATAAGGGATGGCTGTTTTAAACACTTGTGCCTTTTTAGGTAGCATAAAAAAATAGGGAGTGAACCTATTCATTCCTAGGCTGGAAGGCACTGAAGGCAGCCAAGTGCCCCGTTTCCAGTGAGTGAACTTGCTAACTCCCTCTGAGGTTTTGAAGAGCCAAATCCCTGTGGGTGCTGTAGAGCCACTCTTGGTTTTGTTCCCTGCCAAATCTCCCCCAGAGCTAGTGCTAAACTCCAATAGAATTTTTTTTCTGTGATGTTATGGAAAAAGTGTGGTTAATTATATTTCATTTCAACGTACCTCTGTGCTCTTAGCACTTGCTGGGACTGGAGTCCAAATAGCTTGAGTCATGTGGCCGACAATCTGGTTTTTGGCTCGATCAGAATGAGAATTGGAGAATGTGCAAGCAAATCCACAGCAGGAATATCTTAGAGCTTTTCTTTTCTTTCCCCTTTTTATAAGCCCATAATGTATAGACAACATTTAGATTGATAATAACGTTGGAAGGCTTCTCTGAGCTGAATTTTTTGAAGCTTGCATATGTCTCAGTAATTCAAGATTAGGTAAACAGAGCAAACTGGAACAGCCTTAAGAATGTTTTGTGGTGGCCCTTCTGCCCCAGCAAAATAGCTTTTTTGGACATCTTCCTGTTCAGTCTGTGTTTTTCTCCCTTCTTCTCAGCACCGTCCCTTTGAGTCTTTTAAACGAGTACCTTAGTGCGAAGGGGAGGATAACACATTCCTGACCCTAAAACTAATAGCAGGATTGAGACCAGGTTTTTCCCCTCTCTTAATTTTTATTGCTTGTTGTGCTGTTAAAATAGCAGCATGTTTTTCTCAACAATTTAGTTTCTCAGACTAATGAAAGAAGGAGACATATGCACTGTTGTTGGAAGACTGACTCTGACAGTCGTTTGCTGATGACAGAGAGATCTGGTAGTTCTTTCTGCTTCTGTCATGGTTTGAAACTCCTGAGATTCAGCCATAGAAAGGAGTGGGCTTGAGAATTGCTTCTTACCCATGATGCAGTATGGTGCAGAAATTGCTAGAAGATGGATTAGTTGGTTAAGTTTTAGGATTGTACTAGTTGATAGCATCAGTGCTAGGTACTGATAATCCCGGACTCTTTCCTTTCCGATATTTAAAACTTTTATGAGTTTCCTGTTAAATTTTGCTGCCTACATCTGTCTCTGAGTTAGTGTTTTTCCACAGTCTTTACAACTCTGTATCTCTTTAGGAAAATAAAACCTCTTTGACCTAGCTCCACTCTTTTCTTTTGTGCAAATAGCAGCTCTGACTTTGTAAATGGTCGTGTAACCATAATGCTGCTCTTTTTTCTTATATGTTCTGGTAAGGAAAGAAATAATTACTGATGCTGTATTGCCTCTCCTTGTTTTGGGTTAATTAGCCCCAAGTCGAGTGTGATAGGGCAGATATCCATAAGTTTCTTAGGGTTTCTACACACACGAGTAGACACTTAAATTAGCTCCTCACATTCCTTCTGGGATTTCCCCAAATATGTGATGAAAAATACAGAGGTGGTAATCTGAGACTGCAGAGACCAGTTTCTTTCTACTTCTGCTTGTTTGTCTAACACCATAGGAATCAGTGTGCCAAATGGTGTCTTCAGCATAAGCTTCTTGAAGAGATAAAACAATAACTTCCTTTCTCGACGGTGGGCCTAGGACATATTTGGTCATCTTGAGCAGGAAAATGATGAATTTACATTTCCTTGAGAAATGTAAATGAAATTTATGAAACCTGGCAGGGAAACAAGAAGATCTACAGAGATGTTAAATTGTACAGTCCAGAACTGGGAGAACTGTGAAGAACAAGATTTCTCTTTCTGTCCATCACTGGGCAGAATTTTAAGATGGTATTGCAGTAAGCTCTTTATTTTGTGGTTTGGATTTTTGGGGTTTTTGTAATGTCTTTTCAGTGGTACAGTGAGGAGCAAGTCAATAGGTCAGATGAATTCTGATTGACGTTTCGCAGAAGTAAGCGTACATACCTGCTTTCCGGCAAATCAAATTATGATGTGGAAAATATAAATAAGCATTTGCAGCCTTTACTCTACCGGTTATGACATTGGCTTCTGAAAAAGCTAAGTAGCTGAACTTGTGCTTAATACAGCTTTTGAGTGGCATATATTTATATCTGGGGACCATTCAATTAGCTGTACATGAAAATTGCATCCCAAGTAGCACACAAACCTGAGTAGTTTTTGATAAATCAAAGTGTTACATCCTTAATGTTCTTAATACAATATTAAGTGTTTTTTGAAGAGGTCCAGGTGTGTTTGGGTGCCTTTCTACTCTAGGTGGTGAATTTGTTAGACTAGCAGAAATGTTTTTTCACCTGGAAGTGTGTTGCAATAATGAACATTCGTTGCTTTGGAATAAATCAATCCTCATCTTTTAACTTTTTTTTTCTTTATAAATTGTAAATGGTTTGGGGAAAATATTTGGAATAAATAAATGAAATGTGTTTAAGTAGGTGCTGAAAGGTATTTCTAGAGGAACGGTTTGTTATTTTGCCGATAATCTTCAAGCAAATGAAACCAGAGTTCGGGAAATGGATTTACCTCTGGATTCCTGCAGTTCATAATCTGCTGGTTCAGATTTCTTTTGGACAGGATAGATATTAAAAAAGTGCAAAATCTATCAAAGATGAGCTAAATACCTGGAAAAGAGAAATGGTTTAAAAATACTAGTGTGTCTATTTCTTTTTGGTACAATTTTGCCTAAGGCAGGGATGCTCAAATGCCTGTGTTTCCTTCTAGCGTCTTCCCACTAATGTGCCATGTGAACACGTATCTTCAAAGAGCTGAAATTCAGATGTTCTATGTTAAGTGAGAAGCAAAGCAGCTTTCCTTCCCTGAAATATATCAAGGATTGCAGTCTTTTGCAAAACAGTAGTTCTGAGTTGAAATATTTCTCGGTACCAAAGTAAAGTGAGGACTGCAGGCCCACATCAAAGAATAGATGGACTTTTCTGCCTGGCCACCTCCACCTCGCAGTGGATGGCGAGTTGTGAAAAAGCTTTTGTCAGGAGCTCTGTTGTGGTAAGGATGTGGCTTTCACAAATATATGTACAGGAGTTAAAGATCGGCCAAGGCTTCTTGCTTAAATTTTTCAATGTCTGTCTGTCTCGGCTGCACAACCCCCAAATTTCTTTGGAGTGCAAATCTATTTGAGGCTAGCAGATACCTCAGCATTTCTTGTTGAGAGGTTTTGATGTGTAAATCTTGATGGTATATTGGCATTTTTCCTGTGCAGGAGCTGGCACCCACTGGGGGCATATTCTTGTGAGGTTATAGTAGACAACATCACTTGGCTTCTATGGAACAGATGTAGCACTTGGGCTGAACAGTGCTTCCTCACCTGAGAACTCAGTTTGTGCGTTAGTGCTGCCTACTGGAAGAGGAGTTGCATCATATTTTCATGTGTCTCCCAGACATACAAAACATCTCTTAATGTAGCTGTGCATGCTTTCTCAGAATGTTTGCGACACGGTTGTCTAGTTCATCTTCTGGGATCTTATTCTTCTCTGAAACATTCTGGTGCATTTCTTCAAACTTTGTGTGTGAGTAACTTGCTAAGAAGGCCACATTTTTCTCTGGCTTACACCCCTGTGGATGATTGCAGTGTTAGTGGGAACAGTGGGAACTGTCAGCTGGGAGTAGCTTGTATGTGGAAGATGCCTGTACCGAATTATATAGTAGCATGAAAATGGGGATATTGTATTAGTCTCTATAGGAACTTGAGACATGCCATGGCCCACAAATAGGCCCTATTTTCACATAGTATCATTCCCTATACTCCAACTAAAGCAAATAAATACTCACAGAGTTCAGTATGCTGATTTCTAAAAGGCAAATAGTAATAATTGTGTGCCTATCCAAATTTTAACACTGTGCAAGCTTCTCTTAAGCAAGCATCGGGTTTGATGCCAGCATATGGATTCTTATCTTTAGGTTTAATAAAAGAACAAGGATACTATGATGAATGATTTTAAGCAGAAACCCAAAACTGCTGTTAAAACTGTTTGGAATAAAAACAAACAGGAAAATAGCAACTAGGGTCTGTGTGTGAATCCATGGAATTGTAGATGAGAGCTTGTAGCAGGTGATTTAGGAGCCCCATTGCGCTTTGGTTTTGTGTGATTTTCCACATAGAACGGTGTGAGGAGAATTTTCCTCTAGTGCTTCAGTGGCTAGATTTTCTCAGGCTTTCTAAGCTGCCCCGTACAGACATCTCTGTACTGTTCTTGCAGGGCATTTGCTGCTGTTGGAGTGCTGGCACACCTACCGTCTCATGCTGAGCAGCTCTAACAACCACTGACTTCCTCCCAAGTCGAGGGAGAAGGCTCAGCAGCAAGGTGTTTGTTACAGTGAGTGGTTCCTCCTCATGCATTCTCATGCCCCAGCTGAATTTTACCTAGTCACATGGCTTTCAGTTGAGGATTGTGTTACAGAAGTACTTTCTGTCTGGTGTTGTGTTAAAAGCCGGAGATCTCAGAGTGTCTGTTTCAATGAAGAGAGGAGGTAATAGAGGAAGGATTTAAGTCTTTGGGGTTTAGTGAATGAATCTGGCATTTACAAACACTTTAAATTTTCCTTTGAATCATGTTGCAAAAACAAGCGTTCCCTGCTACCTTTTTTTTCTAGGTAAAGATGAGAACCTGTCTGTAGCATTAGTGCTGTACTTCTCCTGTAGCAAGGCATCTTAAATTCCAAAACATTTTTTGCTTATCTTGTCTGCGTTCATAATATTTTTTTTCTTATGGTATTTGCAGGCTAAAACTTTACATTTTTAAAAATGACTTTTCAGTTTGGTAACTGGAAAGCAATGAGGTGTGAATGTTCATGTTACATTGGGATACTAAATTAGTAAATATCCGAGTTGCATGTTCTTTGGACTTACAAGGATGTGGTACATAGCAGTCAGTGAGTTCTTTGTTTTAGGCTGGCCTTGAAATAACAATATTAAATCTTGTGTGAAAACAATTAAAATGAACAAACAGGACTGGCTTGGAAGCAGCCAAACTGCCCAGAGTGTGTATCATCATGTAGAGGTCTCTCTCTCTTCTGAACAATAATAACCAGTTTGAAGCTTAGCATTTCATCTCTGAAGGTAGGATTCTGTTTGTTTTTTTTTCACCATAGAGATCTGTTTGTATTTTTCTCCACTGTTTGTCCCTTGGCCTTTTATTATCCATCCACAAAGCTTCATGATGTCATTCTGTAGCTTGTTGTCATGGTGTCTAGACTCATCCCTGCACTGAACCATTTGAGTTCATCATCAAGCTTTCTCTTGTAATTGCTCCTTCCCTTTTTGCTAGTGCATCTCCAGCCAGCTGTCTACTGTTGCCCCCTTTTTTTAAAAGATAGAAGACAGAGGGTAGAAGTGGTCAGTTTCTGCAATGTTTGTCCTTTCAGGGTACTTCACCATGCGTTTGTTTACTTAGGAGCCTTCACTGATGAGCTTTCAAAAATCCAATCACACTGTGTGCACCAGATCATCTGTATGCAGATGCTTGTTGGTCTGTCAGAGAAGTCTGTGGTTTGTAATGCAGGATTCCCTTCACAGAAGCTGTCCTGGGTCTTTTCAGATAGATCATATTTGTGCCTTTATTCACAAATTCTTAAGTTTATACCAGTATGATTCTTAGCTAGAGATCTCTGTCTGCTTCTCTGTGGTGTGGCACTTGCCTGTAAATGCTTGCTTTTTGTCACCTTTATTGCTATGTCCACTCAATCGTGGGTTTAAAATAATACAATTTATAAGAGCACTTGTCACATGCTTTGCTTTTGCTTGTGTGGGTTTTCCAAACCTAAAGAATTACTTGTTAGCTTGAATGTTCTAGCACCACTTAGCCTAGAGGAGGCCTCTCCTAATATTTAATTTTTTCCTTTTGGTATTTGGTAAGAGTGGTTTATTAATAGTAGCCTTGTATGTCATGGAGCCAGAGGCATCTGTCTTTGGGCTTTTTAATAAGCATCTTCCTAGAGGTAGCTTTTACATATTTTCACTCGTCTGTTAAATAATTATGTGATGAGTTTGAGAGAATTTTTAATACAAACAATTGTGTATGTATTAGTTTTCATTTTTAGTTGCATCTTCTCAGTGCAGAGCAGTGTATGAGAAGTAATTAAACTCAGATGCCTTTGTATCTCCTGGCTTCCTGTCTGTAAGCTCACAGACCTGGTGATTTTGCGTCTCCTTAGGTCACAACTGTAGCACTTTGCAAGTGTCTGAGGACTGCTAAGGAATTATCAGGACGCTATAAATTCTGAATGAGTACTTCCTTGATGATAGGAAATGAGCTGAACAGCTTTTGGCTTTAGCTTAGATAAAGGTGCTCCCAGATCTGAGAGTCCATAAACTTCAGGAGCTTCTTACTGTTCAGTTTTGTTAGTGATAGGATTGACAGCACTTTGCTAACCCTGAACTTAGTAAGAACTGTTTGGGGACTTATTTACATGTCAGTGTTAGAAGGGCCAAATGAGAAGACAGGTGCCAGAGATTACACTTGAAAGGATGCTGGGTTTTGTGAAGAAATTGGAAGCTGAGATGATGTGACTGAAGATGTGGCCTGACTTCACGCTTGTTGTTGGATGGTGTTGTGTGCAGTGTTGTCCTGGCACACACTGCTTTGTCCCTTCTTGCTCCACATGTACATGTCTATGCTTTCTTGTCATGACAACATTTTCATCACTGTTACCTACCAGTCACACCCAAATTTCAGTATGCTTTCCACTGTGATGTGCAATCAGAGACGTTAGTAAGAAGTCTCTTCTGTAGCTGAGTCATTGCATGCCATGCATTCTGTTGTATGTAGGTATCTTCATATATTTTCTCCTCTCTCTCAGCTCTCGGTGTTATTTCATTTCAAGTGTGAGATAATCTCGTGAGCCATCTCACTTTGGGATCCAGGGAATTGTCATAGTAAAACTAGCAACTAGAGAAGATCCTGGACTGAGTTGAAGCCTCTTGCAGTGTTCTGACTTGAAGTGACTGCAACACTGGCTTATTTTGTTATCTGAGGGTTCTTTCAGTATAGGGAGAGTCATCTGAATTTGGGCATATGTAGAGCTGGTGAGTGGAAGCTTTAGTTGTGGCAATCACTGTGTCAGCAGAAGGCTGACACGGCTTGAGTGAACAGCCAAAGGCAAAGATAGGAACAGTGTTTTACTACTATACAGATAAAAGAGTATGCCTACAGAAGAATACACCTTGGTTAATGATGTAAAGTAGTAATTTTCAGGTGCTAGGTAATGTTTTTCCATTGATGATTCACTACAAAATATAGTGGGAAGGGTATGTTCTTTTTCTGGTGGTAAAGATTGAAAATGGTATTGAAAAATGTCCTGGAAACAAGTGAAAAATGTTATCAAGCGGTATCACAAAGTCCAATCCGTGTTCTCACTGGAATCCAGGAGCAGTCAGTAATGAAGTGATGCATCTTATGACATCAGTTGTTAAAAGCTGTTTCTCTCCTGCCTCTGTTAGGAATACCAAATACTGCATTTTTTAGAAATACTTTAAGGGAGAGGTAGAGAATTGCGTATTAGTGAGTGTTTACATAGGAATGTATTTAATTGGTCACAGAATAAATAATTAAACACCTGGAAAGTTATGATAACATAGTTTTGGCAAAGGTCAAGGTTTTTTTCCTTGATGTCTTGTCCCTCTCCAAACAAGTTGGTAAGAGGGAAAGAAGAGAAACAGTTTGACACAACACGCTGAAACTTTACAAATGTCTTTGACAATAATTCTTCTTTGGGTGAGTAAAGTAAGGGACTGTCTTGGTATGCATTAAAACAGCTTAAAAACCCCCCAAATGTAAGAATCTTTCATCTTGGCAAAGGAAAAACAGCATGGTGGCATGGTCGTCCTTCCTTACGTCAGTGGTGTTTACATCTATTAGTTCCTGGGAAGGCTGAAATACTTCTGAGGAATTTAAATGGACTATATGTATTTGACCAGTGAAATTCAGTGCTGAAAAAAGCCAAGTTTCAGGCAGCAGCAGAAATTTTTCTGAAGTCCTGAAAGAAAAAGAATAGGAGAAGGCTAGAAATGTTAAGTACCTTTAATTGCTGTATATATCCATTCACACTTGCTGTAGGAGCAAGCTGTCACTAGACCTACTAGATGGTGCAATTAACTGGATTGTGTGAGTTGTAGATATTATTTGTAGATTTAAGTTCCTTAATATGTGGTCCAGGCACTGACTGAAATCAATGGGTGAGGTGGTGTTGCTGCACAAATGACAGGAATAAAAAGATACCATTTGGGATAGTGTTTGTGCTCTTAAGATGATTTTCCACATTATGGAGTAAAATGAAGTGCCATATGTTCAATGCCCTTAAAAGAACTAAGCTCAAGGTTCATTAAAAATAATGGCGATAATAATAAAATTATAGCATTTGTGTTAAAATGAGTTGGCTTTGCTACCCTGTGTCAACGTTAACCTTAAAGCTTCTAGAGTGTATTTCAATCTAAAGAGGGTGTGCAGAACAGCATTAAGTGTTTTGTGTGAAGGAAAGGTCTCCCTTCTCTCTGAATGTAGAGAGCACAGTTGACTGCCTTAAGTTAGCTGTAAGGGAGCAGAGCATGGTGTACTCCTCCCTGTGATGCCTGTGCTTACTTAGAACCCTTGGTAGGATGTGACCTTGTAGCCATCGTTTGCACAGACTTGGTTTGCTTTCAGCCATCGCGAGAAACACTCTTTCTACTTTTTCACTAGTAAACACATAAACTAGTTGATTTAGGAGTTTTCAGTTTGAAAGGTGATGTAAACTAACTTGCTGAGTACTCACCTATATGGGAAACATGGTCTGATTGTCTCTCAAAATCATGACCTGGAGTCAGTTATGGTTTAGGACTAGTGTTGAACTTTTCCCTTCTTTTCCAGCGGGACTTTCTGTCCGTCAATTCCTTTGGACAGTCTTTGTGTTGTGTGTTTGTTTTTTCCCCTCAACATTTACCAGGTTTATGTGGAGAGAAAGATAAAATCTGAAAGCTGTTATAAAAAGGCAGTAAAAGAAATAGAGATGGGTCAAATCTTCCTCCTTATTAGTCAAACGACAAATAACTGAAACAAGGGTACAGTGGATAAGCTGCCCTGAGTCACTGGTCTCCTTACTTTTGCGTGTTGGGGCATACTGGGCTTAATCACAGGAGTAGAATGGGTTAGGGTTTTCACATCTGGTAGGCTTTGAGGGCTCTGTAGGAAGGGAAGTTGCACTTGGTCGCTTGAGGATCTGTTCTGAAGACTGCAGCTACCTTTGGCTCCTGCTGCTCCACAGGCCGCTTTATTCCACGGAAAAGGAAATTGGAAGGCATGTGTTAAAAGACCCTGTTTTTCCATCATGGGTGAAGCATAGCTACCTGACAGATTTAGAGTGAGAACATGAACAAAGAAACCATCTTTAAGTAAAACAAGTGGTGGCCATATCTATCCTCATCGTCTATAATGAATATTTTTACTTTACGGTTTGTACTATTTCAGAGGCCTTTGAACGGGACACCTATGTTTGTCTTTTTGTCTTGGCTGTCTGTCTCTGAAGTTTTCATGTTATTAGTCTCTGGTTTTGTGTTGCTGCCACATATAGCCTGATAGATAAGACAAATCACACAAAAAATTACTTTGATGTGTAGCTATTCTGTGAGCTGCATGTGTTTATCAATCTATCTGAACCCTTCCCTCCCAAGTACAGTGCCACCAGTGAGCTTGAATATGTTAACCTGGCACTGTTTTGCTGTTGCTGCAGTGCATTGTGTGAGCGGGCAGTCAGACAGATGTTCAGGAGCTGGATCTCTCCAGATGTTCTGGCATATGGATCAGAATTGAAGTGCACGGCTCATCATTGCAGAATCTAGTTGTGTTTTCAGTAGAAGGAGCCGCTCGCCTGGCCCCCTTTGAATCTAGCTGTTGGACTATCAGCAGCATGGACACCACTGACATGAGCAAACTGGGAGGGGCCAGTCGTGGGCAGCCTGTAAGCAGGTCTTGCCAGCTGTCTGTCAGTTGTTATTTCCAGGTTCCTTGCTATTGCAGCTCCAGCCAGCTCTGCCAGCCTGTCTGTATTTATAGTCTACTCACAGATGGAAACCAGTTGATTTTGTTCTAACTATTGCTGCTTAGTGACAAGCTGTAGAAAAAAACGAATGCACGGAGAATGGTCATGCATTATTTTTTCCCTGTTCTCTCTTACAAATTTCTAGATTTCTCATATTCTCCAGAGAAGCAAACTATTTCTTTATCAACCTTCCATTTGTTTGGTACTTAGATGAACTTGCATGTGGGCATTTGTGCTTAGTCCTAGCTGGGTCCTGCTGTGGTGTCAGGAAGGGTTCCGGAGGACTTGTAATACTGAGAATGATTCCCCACTCCCCTCAAAAAAAATCAAACAAACCCTTCATGTGCAGTGCAGGTGGTGAGCCTGCAGCATCCTGCAGCAAAACAAAGCAGCAGTGACTCAACTTGTTACTGCTGAGCAATGCTGGGCTCATGCCTGTGTGTGAAAAGTCAGCCAAAGGCATAATCACGTTCTGTAGCGTCCACCAAATGCAGTCTGGACAGGAATACAAAACCATTATCCCAGATGTCCCGTGGTTATGTGGAATGAACTATTGTGGATCTGGCTCTTGAGCAGTGTCCAAAAATAGCATAAATGTCCTTTCTGAGGGCACAGATGGTGGTATTGTGGCTTCATGCACTGTTGCACTATGTGAATTATAGGAGAATGGTATTGTCAATTATATTGCTTTAAATAAGGAAAATGGAAAAGAAGCCTCTTTCTGCTGCTTAATTTTAGTCTAGTGTCTCCTGGAGAGGGGTTTTGATATCTACAACACTCCTTGCAAGTCTACTCATTGTCCCGTTTACAATGCAAAAATGTGTTTCATCCTGTAACCTTATAGAGCAGGGTATTTCTCACCTGAAGGGATTTAAAACTGTTTGCTTCGCTGAACTTTATGGGATAAGTCATCTGTCAGTTTGTATCCATGAGAAAGATGAGCTTTGTATCTTTCCTTTATAATTTGTTAGAATTCACCTGTTCTCGTTTACTAATTCAGCGATTGTTGAAGTACTTGGTGAAGTTCATCCTTATGGATGTCACTGTTAATGATCTTTTCAGATCAGTAAAAATAAGCTCATTGCATAGTCTTCAGGTAAAATCTGAAATAGGAAAACAATAGGTTGGCAAGCAGTCCTTTTTTCCGTGGTGAGTGAACATTTTTTTTTTTAATTTTAAATATCCACGTTGTTTCTTGAAGTCTGTCTTGTATATTTTTATTGTAGTCCTCACTAACTTTCTCCTTGTGTGTCCCTGACAGAACTTTCAGGAGTGAATCCTGGAGGGAGGTTTACATTTCTGGAGTGAAATGATGACCTTGTTGATTTTCACTGGGGTTGGATTTCACTTGGTGATGTGAACATAACATTCTCTTCAAAAGACTCCCATTTTGTTTACTCCCTGTACACATGGCTGTCAGTTGAGATGGCTTGGTAGATAGTTGATGCTTTAGCACAGCTGTGCTCTTGGATGCTCTCTCTGGGTGCAAGGGCTGCTGTAGAGTGTGCTGTCGCACATATCCAATTTCATTCTTGCAGGATGTTTTGTGTGGGTAGCCAGAGTATTGTGTACCTTCCTCCTTTCATTCTCGGCAGCTCTGTAAGTGGAGATTCATCTTCAATGTGGATAATACATTCACAGTATCCAGGAAGCCCCAGGCGAGCTGTGTGAACTCTGCCCAGCATAGTTAGGTGCAGCACATGCATAACACCTAACTTCGATTTCCCAGGAAATTCACATGAAAAATAAAACTTGTCTTGGCTCTTTTGGGAGGTCAAGAGGCTGCACCCAGCTGAAAGTTCCAGTGCAGAACTGAGTGTACTAGTGTACTCATTTAACTCCTTAATACTCCTAATACTGATATTGTGCCTGTCTATGCTGGCCTTAGTTTACAGCTGTGAGTACGTATGGAAGGTAGATGTGCTGTATGTGAACGGCAGAGTAGCTTTTCTTCTTAGTATCTATTTCTAGAGGATGAATGTGTGTGTGTTTAAAAGAATACCTAAAGCTTAGATACACTGGTATTATTGGAAAAAAATAAGGGCTACACTCTGAATAATAATAAAAACCACAAATAAACAAACCAAAGGATCAAAAAAAATCAGCTGGAGTTCTGTCCATCAATCCTAAAGGATTATTTTAAAAATTGTGCTATTTTTTACTTCCACCAACTTTTTTAACCAAAGGCCTGGTACATTTGATGGTTTTTTGAGGATGCCTTAGTGATTTAAGGAACCTTTTGTTCTCTTGTGAAAACATTACTCTACACTTCAATGTACTTGATTGTTCAAGCTGCTCTTTCATTGTTTGCTTATTTTTGTACCAATGTAAAAATATTTTGGTCAGACTGGACTTGATATTTTTTTAAAAGATAGGTGAGAAACTTAGGAGCATCCTTTGCACTTGTGGTATTAGATGAGACCTGGCTTATGACAGGACTGCAAATGATGCTAACCTGGCAGGCACAGTATCCCTTCCATGGATCAAGATACTTTGTTCCACTGAGCAGTTTCCCCTCCAGCAACACTATTGGCTACTGCTCTGTTTTTGAAGTGCTGCTTTGCTGTTTGTACTACTGTCCTTTGTGTAGGTTGCAGAATTTTATTTTTTCAAACATTCTAAGAAGAAATTGAAAGAGTACCAAATGCATGTAAAATATTGAAACAATACTGTGGTTAGGAAACTTATATTATAATCTTTGTTCAGCTGCAGGAAGAATTCTTGCTTGTTATTGTGTGATGTGGTTACATGAAGGGGAGCTCCTCTTGGAACGCATCTGGAATTTTCGCCCGAGGGTGCAAGAAGTATTAAAGGATTCATTGCCCTCGGGCATGTGGAAGACAGCCACCTCGGAATTCACAAATTATATTCCTGTATTATCTTCTATCATAGGAAAGGAAGTGTTTGGTGTCTGAATAGTATATTGCAACACATTAACCTCAAGTTTTGCTGTGGAGATAATTGTGTGGGGCACCAGAATTTTGTAATGCTTCTCAGATGTGTTTTAATAGTTCTTTTTGAAGCTCAAGTAACTGATACACAGCACAGTGAATAACTGAAGAAAATATAAACATCTAGTAGCGTCTGTTCAAATATCTTGTTCCCTTTTTTAACCCTTTTTCTGAATTGTGTTTTCAATGTTTTGCCTGTCGTGGAACTGGTTCTTGCCGTTGCTTCTTGGACAGAGATGATACTCTCTGGCCTGTCACTGTTGCTTCTGAGGGCAATGTTCATCAGATGCCTTTGAGTTCTGGCCAAGTGTGGTTTCTGTAGCTTTTAATGTTCCCAGGCGGTGGTAAATGACTGCATACCTGCAAGGCTTTGTTACAGCAGTCCTTCTGAGAATGGTTCTCAGCTTATAACAAACTGGTTAAGTCTGATAACTCTAAGTTCCTACTAAGTGAGTTTTTACATCCTGTTAGGATTGCAGTTGGGCTGGATGCTGTATTGAAATTTAACATGAGTTGGCAGCTGCTTTGGAGAGCTTAGAGTTGAGCAGGTCAGACCAAGCAAATAAGCAATGTGAAGTCTGTCCCATATTCTGGGGCTGTGTGTGGATTTTTTTAGTATGTTTTTTTATTCTCTGTGCATCTTCTTGTTCCTTTTTTATCTTTTAGTTTCTGGAGATGTGGCCATCCCTGTTCACAGACAATCCTGCAGAGGTTTTGGTGCAGCTAAGCTTAGAATGTTGTAGAGTCTTAAGTGTGGGTGGCTGGATGGGCAGATGGGGAAGACTTGTGCGGAAGTTGACTACACCAGATACCTTATCTGAGGTGTGATGTACAGATTTCACTTAAATTCGCTGTCTGTAGATTTTTTTCCTGGTTTGCATTGTATATTGGAAACACAGCTTTAGCTGAGAGACGTAAAATCTGTATGTCTGTGCTGCACCACTGAGAAGGTTTCCTTTGGAGTAAAACCAGTCCAGAATTGTTTTAATGGCACAGTGTGCAATTTCAATGACAATATATATTAAAACCTCCCAGTGTAGTGAAGTGATCCTGCTAAGGTGAATATTTGGAAAAGTCACGAAGAAGGGATGTTGTGAGAAAGCAAAGCTAGTCAAAGAATGATGAAATTATAAACACAGACATGTGGTGTTTTCCTCCAATACTGGATCCTGTTAAGAGAAAGAGGGAGCCTGTGTTCAACTGGAGCTTTTATGAATTTCATTTGCCATCAAGCGCTCTATAGAAACCCCAGCAATGTAAGCTTTCTGAGAAGCCAAAGCAAAAAAAGCTCAGAACTGGGCAGTTTGCTTGGGCCCTTGCTGAAACCTAGACTTGAACTTAAAATCTAATGGATGGCACCAAAGGAACATTTCAGATTGTGTTCCGGAGTTTGCCGCAGGCCTTCAGTTGGAAAACTTTCTTTTGTGTGTTAATGAAATTCAGAAAGCAAACTCTGACGCTGTACCTATTTGTTTTAAAATCATCAGAAAACTATGACTAATCATACAGCAACAGGCAGGTAATATCACAAATGTTGCCATTTTGAATCTTGCATATGTGTGGGAAAATATGTAGCAATATAAGCAATGATACCTGTGAAAATATGTGAGCCCAGGATTTTATCTCCTGCGTCTATAAGGATTATGAGCTATTACAAATTAACTGTATTAGTGAAATGGAAGCAGTTGCATATGGTTTGAAGAACAGCTGATGCCATAGCGAGGTCTCTCTCAATGATTTTCCAATGCTCTTGGGAATCTGGGGAGGTACCACTTGTCTGGAAGCTGGCAAACGTTGTCCCAATCTTGAAGAAGGGTAGCAGGAGTAATCCCAGTAATTACAGTCCTGTCAGTCGCACTTCAGTGCCTGGTGAGATTATTGAAACGATTATTCTGGGAGCTACTGAAAAACGCCTCAAAGACAATGCAGTCATTGGTCCCAGCCATCACAAGTTTATGAAGGGAAGGTCCTGCCTGACAAACTTAATTTCCTTCTATGACAGGATCTCCCCCTGGCTGACCAAGGAAAACCAGTTGATGTGATCTTTCTAGATTTCAGCAAGGCCTTTGAACCTGTCTCTCATAGTATCCTCATAAACAAAATGTTCAGCATCCAGCTGGTAAACACACAGTGCAGTGGGTGAGCAATTGGCTGATGGGTTGGGCTCAAAGGGTCACAGTGAATGGGGTCACATCGGGCTGGCAACCCGTCCTTAGCGGAGTTCCACAGGGATCCACCTTGGGGCCAGTACTATTCAATGTCTTCATAAATGACCTAGATGCAGGACTCGAGGGTTTACCAAGATTGTCAATGACACAAAACTGGGGGGAAAAGTTGACACTCTGGAGGGCAGGGAGGCCCTGCAGAGTAATCTGGACAGATTGGAGAGCTGGGCAATCATCAATTGCATGGCCGCAAGGTCAAGTGCTGAGTGTTGCACCTGGGACACGGCAACCCTGGATATCCACACAGACTGGGGATTGAGAAGCTGGAGAGGAGCCCTGCAGAGAGGGACCTGGGGTTCTGGTGGACAGCAAGTTGAACATGAACCAACAGTGCCCTGGCAACCGTGTCCTGGGGGGCATCAAGCACGTCATCACCAGCCGATCGAGGGAGGTGATTGTCCCACTCTGCTCTGCACTTGTGAGACCCCACCTTGAACATTGTGTTCAGTTTTGGGCGCCACAGTATAAAAAGGACATCAAACTACTGGAGAGTGTCCAGACGAGGCCACAAAGCTGGTGAAGGGTCTAGAGGAGAAATCGCATGAGGAGAGGCTGAAGTCACTTGATCTGTTCAGTCTGGAGAAGAGGAGACTGAGCGGGGGACCTCAGAGCTGTCTATTATTTCCTCACAAGGGAAGGAGGAGGAGCAGGCACTGATCTCTTCTCACTAGTGACCAATGATAGGACTGGAGGGAATGGCAGGAAGATGTGCCAGGGGAGGTTTCGGTTAGATATTAGGAAGATGTTCTTCCCCCAGAGGGTGGTGGAGCACTGGAACAGCTCCCCAGGAAAGCAGTCATGGCGCCAAGTTTGACAATATTCCAGAAGCATTTGGAGAATGCCCTCAGACACATGGGGTAAATTTTGGGGTGTCCTATATAGAGATAAGAGTTGGACTTGATGATTCTTTTGGGTCCCTTGCAACTCAGGTGGTTCTATGACTCTATGGGTGTTTCAAAAACATTTCCTATATGATAATTATATATATATATATATATATATATATATATACACACCATTTTTTTTCCCTGCAGTATTCCTAGTATTACTTGGCATTGTTTACTTTTATGATTGCCTTGCTTTCTGTGGCAGAAATTCATATATTAATATTAAGAAAACCACAAAAATTCATATCATTATGTCTTTGAAAATGACATCACCTTCTTTTCTCTTTTGAAAAATTGATGCGTATGCAGTTGGAGGACAGCCACAATCAAGAAATGCTATATACCCACTGTAAACTCCTAACCAGTAAGTGGGTGTGAGGCACAGTAAGTGTGTTAAACTTTGGCAAGGTTTTAGAGGACTGGACATAGCATTAAATACAACTGTGAGAAGGAAGTGAGATCAAATGGATCAACTGGTCTGCAGCTCTTGCCTTCTGCTACACACACTTGTTGAAAGAAAATAATACAGATGATTTTGTAATGCAGTAGAAATGCAGTAGAAGTTGATACTGCGGTCATCTGGAATCCTTGAAAGATACTGCTGGTTATAGCTAGATTTAGGACTGTCTGTATGAGAAAAGCGTATGACGTAAGCAAAGCTACCTGAAGAAGAACTACCTGTAAAGATTTCATAATTTAAGGAACAGTTTTCTTCTAGCAGCTGCTTTTCTTTATAAGAAAGCGTTTGAAAATGTTTATCGGAATCACAGAAACGCTGTCAGCCCTTATTTAAGTACAAATTAGTAAGATGAAGCCATAAAGAATAGTAGTGAGGTGCAGTCTTGAGACCTAGGGTCTCGATCTCTTTTCATTTGTTATTCTTTTGGCAGAAATGATTGAGGGAAAAGGTAGTGGAACATGCTGTTTGCAAGGCAGAAGGCAAGATTCAGTGACATGTTGGGGGGGAGGATGAGGATTTGGGGCTTTATTTGGTGCTAGAATTGATCATAAATACATTTGTGATTCTGGTAGTCTCACTGAGAGCATTTGATGCTTACTGTCGACAGAGTGAATAGGCACTGATGTGCACCAATCACTCAAGTACTGGGCATAAAGCTTCTGAAAGCAGACATTTGCCAGCAGATGTCCTGTCCTGCTCTCTCCTCCAGGCCCTCAGACATCTGTGTTAGTAAAAAGAATATACAGTATAGCCCTGAAATATTCTGTACGTGTATGATTTCATGTTGAGATCTCATGGGTGTCAAAGTGATGCTAATTTACTGGTAAAATTCCAAGTCTGTGAGCACTGCTACAGCTCATCCAAACTTGTGAGTACTGTGCAGTTGGTTTTCTTTCCTGAGCTGGCCATGGGCATCAGAAGTATCTTCCATGTCTTGTGCAAACCATAGGGCCACTAAAGGAATTGACCATGTAAGAAGGTGAAGGATTTCCCTTTGCTGAGGACATTTTTGCCTCCCATTATTGACTGGTCTGTCAGCATCAGTATGTTTGCTCTTAGATCTCATCTCTTACTGAAATTGAACTCCTGGTAATATGAGACATACGGACAAATGACTGTCGTCTTCATCATGTTCAGTCTGCCCTTTTGCTTCTTAGCTCTAGGGAACTGTGGAGTGATTTCTTGTCTTAGCTTATTCCTAGAATGTCCCTTTTTCATTTTTCAGTTATGTTGCATTGTGCATGTAGCTAACTGATTGTGGGAAGTCAAGAGACAAGTTACTGATCACACAACCTGAAAATATCGGAAAATCAAATCTTTTATCTGAAGATTTCACAGTAATAATAAGAGATAAAATGATGGCTGCACATTCCTTAAGCATTTATGTTGTATTTATTAGGAAACAAAGATGAAATATTTGAATTTCAAGAGGTTTGCACTGCACTTTATAGCCAGGTGGCTTGGATTTGAATTCTTGTGGTGGCAAATCTCCAAAATTAGATACTGTGTGTAACTATAGCCACTTAGTGTTGCAGTGTAATCCCCCAAAAGGCTTAATTTAATTGGAGATTTCACTTTCCTTCATAGAAGCTTCAAGGCAGTGTAAAAGCATTATATTTTTACTCACATTCTAACATTTGCTTTTAATAGATTTCAGCTCTGATCAAAAGCCACGGTTCCTGTTTACCAAGAAGTCTTATTTCATGACCTCAACACCTGATACCTTGTTTAAAGCATTCCTGTTATTGGGTTTAGCCTGGTTTTTCTAAGCAGGCTATAACATAACATTATGATAATTTTTATGTAAAACTCAATTCCATGTGCTTTTTCCAAGTTCAGTTTTCATGATAGCTGCAAAGGTGCACATTGTGCTATACTTACATTGTAGCTTGGTCTTCCAGAACAAGAATCTAGGAACAGTCTACCTGATGACGAGGTTATTTTAATTATAGACAGCAACTTGGGGCTTGGGCCATCTATGCACTCTATAAGCTTTCACACTGGTTTTCTGGCACAACTGGTGTAAGATTCTGCCCATGCACCACTCACGTATGTGGAGTGTGATGGTCAGTCCACTGAAGAAGGCACCTGCACATAACGAGTCAGCCTTAGGTGCCTGAGTGCCTGTCAGCACCGTTATGCATAGGCTGTTCTAAAACCAAATGCTCTTGGCAAACTCCCTCTCTGTGGGCCAGGTCTGGGAGTTCCCCTGAGTGTTTCTTCTGAATCCATTGTTTTGGGAGATATGTCCACGAGATGCAAGTAAGATAAAGGCAGCTTGCCGTAAGGTGAAGGGTGAAAGCACCAAACAAGCCACATTACTATTTTCGCCACTACTTCCCCCTGCAGAATCATGGAATTGCAGAATCACAGAATCATTTATGTTGGAAAAGATCTTTAACTTCATCAAGTCCAACCCTTAACCTCACACTGCCAAGTTCAACACTAAACCATGTCCCTAAGCACCACATTCACATGTCTTTGAAATACCTGTAAGGATGGTGACTCCACCACTTCCCTGGGCAGCCTGTGCCAATGCTTCACCACTCTTTCAGCAAAGAAAGTTTTCCTAATATCCAGTCTAAACTTCCAGGCCATTTCCTCTCATCACTTGTCACTTGGGAGAAGAGAATGACATTTGCATGACTCTAACCTCCTCTCGGGGAGCTGCAAAGAGCGATAAGATCTCCCCTCAGCCTTGTTTTCTCCAGCCTGAACAGTTCCAGTTCCCTCAGCTGCTCCCCTTCATCGGCTTTGTTGCCCTTCTCTGGATGCGCTCCAGCCCTTCCATGTCTGTCTTGTACTGAGGGGTCCAAAATTGAACACAATATTCAAAGTGCAGCCTCACCAGCTCTGAGTACAGGGGGATGATCCCTTTCCGGGTCCTACTGACCTCATTGTTCTGATCCGAGCCAGATTGCTGTTGGCCTTCTTGGCCACCCAGGCACACCGCTGGCTCATGTTCAGCGGCTGCCAGCCAGCACCCCCAGGTCCTTTTCTGCTGGGCAGCTCTCCAGCCGCTATTCCTCAAGACTTGCATGGGGTGGCTGTGACCCACTGCGCAGGACCCACCACTGAGCCTTGTTGAACCTATGTGAGCTGATGACTGGATTATCCGCTTTCAGGTTGCAATAAAATCTCTCCTTGTTTCTGAATTAGCCATCTAAGTAAATATTATCTTAAATTTTGCAAGAAATCTTTGAATGTTTCCAAGTGATTGGTTTGGATTTCAATTTTTACCCTTGCACACCTAGGAAAAGTCCTGGCTCGATTAGTGGTGCCCTATTTGTTAAGATTTCCCAACGTACCATTTCAGCTACGTAAGATCACTGCTTTTCCTTCATGACATTGCCACATGAGTCTTTTCTTAATAGCAGTCCACATTGTTGTGCTGCAGGTCCCAGGCGTGTGTGTGTGTGTGTGTGTATTCATTTAGCTTTCAAGCCTTCAGTTAGCACTTAAAGGTGAAAAGTTATTTTTAAAAAGTGAAAAATAACACTTCATGAATTGTTACTTTGCTGTTTTAACTTTTCCCCATTCTTTTACTAGGAGGAAATAATTAGGTTAAAAAAATAGACAGCATGAAGGAAAAATGGGTCTTTTGCCTCTCTTCTTGCATGAAAAAGAGTCCCACTGAAAATATATTAAGAAAGCTTTTTCTTTTTTCATTAAACGTTTCAGCTGGAATTATAAACGAAACAGTGACAAAATAAACATGTTTCTTTTCATGTAAACTTTCTGTCCATAAATTTATTGGTTTGGTAATTGGACTTGATACATGATTTCTTTCTGTCTGGTTCTACGGAAAGCTATATGTCACTCTAGCAGAAAATGGGAGAACTGATTCATAGACAAGCTGTAAGACTGAGGGATGTCTGGACACAAGTATTTTCAACATTTACCTTTTGTTGCACTAGGAATGCATTTTGCTTTTTCAGTGATCGAGCAAGTCACTTTCTAAAACTTTCAGTTGTGTTCACAGCCTGGAAGATACTAGTAATTTAAGGGCGGACAAAGGTGAATTTGGATTCACACCTGCCCAAGTAAAAATAATAATTCTTACTTGCTCAGCAGCCTGAGTGATTTGTCATTTAATATCAATGATGTTATGCGATAATTGTCTTTCTCACAAAGAATTTCAGTTATTTTTGTACTAAATGCAGTACAAACACAGTACTATTGATTTAAATAGAAACACATTTTTATTAAGCTTGGAGAAGCTGAATCTCTTTTGACTTGATAAGTTCAGGAATTCTTTTTTCTGTTGGTCAAGAATAGTTTGATTCTTCGGGGGATCCGCTGTCTGCTGTCTTGATACTTGAACCCTATCCTTCAGAGAAGAAATTTTGAAATTTGTTTGAAGGGGAAATGTTGATTTACCTTTTAAAAAAATATAGCTAAATACAGTGCATTAAAACACTGGCTCAGTGTTTAAATTCTTAAATGGAAGTGATCTGAGTGGCTTTGGTGAGATGTCCTGTACTGTTGAAGCTTTGTTGACTTTGGCTTCAGCTGCTAGCTGTTGGTTTTGGTGAGGTCTTTCCCTGCTAAAATAATGAGCTTGACAATATCCGGTATTTTCTTCACATAAAGATATTTATAACTCTATCACCTCTTCATCTTTTTGATAAGTGATTCCTACCATACCCATGTACCAGGCTTTGAAGTACATCTTTTGAGGCATGCGCTTCCTGGTTTCGCAGTGCAGTGAAATATGCTTGGCCCTTGCTAACCAGTCATTGGGTTTCATAAGGATGGAGGAAGCTTGGAGGCTATAGTGGTCCTTCAGCACTCATCCAGTGCTCATTAGGGGCATGTAATTAATAATGAGTTCCTGTGCAGTTTCATGTGCTTATAACGATCCACTTACATCCCTCAGTCCCGATGGTTTTACAATCTTAAATAGCAGTAGAATAGAATGTTTACATACAAAACAATGTGATGGTGTCTGATCAAGAGTGAGAAATGAAAAAAGCCAAGATTAAGGAATGTGTTGCATTATAACACCAGATGTGTAAAACCTGACTCTGACATGCTGGCTGACATGTGCCCAGATAACAGGTAGACGGTGCAGAGTCAGTGTGAACATCAGACCATCTGAGTTTGAGGATGTTTGGATTCCGACTGTTCTTTAAGGAAAGAAGTTGTTGAAGTGTTTAAAGAAGCCTTAATTCTGGCATAGTGCATACCCAATTACTAATATATCTGCCGTAAATTAGTTTGAATAAATAGACATCTGTTCATAAAAAGAGGTTATGAGTGACCTCAGTAAGAGAAATATCTCTGTGGATAGGCTGAATTCCTTCTCTTTGTTAGTGTGGCCTGTAATTTTGTTGGAAAGTGCTGTCGCTGCAACAGCAAATTCTGTTCTTCTGGAAACTGTTTAGTTTTTGTTGCATCTGGCAGCATCTTCAATGTGAATCTTCAGTTGTATTTGATGGAAATATAACCAAGCTCCATATGTTTAACACATGGCTTTTACTGAAAGTGGAGCACACATGCAAGTTTGTTTCTGATATTCATAAATAAGATACCAGCGAAACCCACAGTATCAACCCAGACACTCCTGCAGTGAATTTTAACATCTTAACCACGAGAAGCAATTGAGCCCCCTCCTTATCCCTACTTCGTTTTTCCTGCCACCCTGCCCACATGCTTGTTGCAGTGCATTAGGTTTTGGAGCTCCTTTTTAAAGCCTTCTTTTTTTTTCCTGAAAAACCATATGAAAATGGATCATAGAGACTTGAAAGAAAACAGGAAAATTGCTAATGATACTGCAGCTAGGCAGGCAGGGGTTAGTCTCTTCTCTCAGGTGACCAGTGACAGAACAAGAAGACATGGTCTCAAGCTTCGTCAGGGGAGGTTTAGGCTTGATATTAGGAAAAAATTTTTCACTGAAAGGGTGATCTGCCATTGGAATGCACTGCCCAGGGAGGTGGTGGAGTCATTGTCTCTGGAGGTGTTTAGAAACAGATTGGATGAGGCACTTAGTGCCATGGTTTAAACAATGAGTAGGTGTTGGTGTTGGGTCATAGGTTGGACTAGATGATCTCAGAGGTCTTTTCCAATCTTGTGATACTGTAATACTGTAACTATCCAGTTCTGCTTACAGTACACGAGTGCATTGAAAATGGTCTGCTGAAGACATGTAGACATTTAGCCCACAGAAATGTAAAAGGCTTAGAGAGGCAGCGGAGTTAACTGGAGCACTAGGAGATATTGCACCATCTAGGGAATATAGCTTGAATGTGCAGCAGTGGCTTCAGAGATTCTTGTCCTCCAAGGTTTTCTGGTGAACTCCTGCTGATCTTGGTGCCCGCAGGGAGTGTGCCGACTGCCTCGCTGCTGGCAGTGAGAGTTCCCCACCCTTTCATGGGTTTGCTGAGTCCTCTGCTCTTCTTGGACTGCCTGCTTCGTAGAAAGCCTCCCAGTCTTGAGGAAAATCTGACCGTCTCCGCAACATCGAGGATCTGTAGCAGTTGTTTCAAGTAAAGGCTCCTAGGAATTAAAAAAGCACAGTTAAGTGGTTCAGAGCAGTTCTAAAAAAATCTTAGCACCCCATATAGCAATCATCACAGAAGCTTAAATAAATAACAACTTATTTCCTAATATCAGTCCATTTCTTTGTTGGGCTTGGAATGGCTTTCCTAATCAAGCTGGTCAGAAGGCAGAACTCAAGTTTGTTGCTAGTGTAGAAATAACAGGTGTTAACTTTCACAGTGGGTTTCTGTGGTTTTCAGTAGTTATCGTGTGATAATAATAATTCTAGGAAAAGCTGTTAATGTGAAGCCAGTGGAGAAGCTTGGTTTCTACAGACTTAACTAAGTCTGCTCCCAGTTTGTGACGAAGTGCTGCTTCACCTGCAACCTCCTCTTTGTCAAAGGGTTGTTCAGAACTTCCCAGGCTCCAGTGGTCTTGCATAATCCACATGTGTTAAAGAAATGATAATTTTTCTTATCCTACAAATATTTTAATTGCTCTCTGAAGCAAGTAGGCAGTATTTTGCTCAATGTTTTGGAGTTGGGTGATAGAGTCCTGTAATACAGAAAGTTCTCACCGCAATGTCTGCTAATGGAGTAGTCCCTGCCTGATTCTGGATTCAAGCTGCTGCTCCAGTCAGGTTCAAGTTTCTGGGGAATTGGTGTAATATCTTCCAGCCTGGTGTCTCTGAAATGCTCCAGGATATCTAAAATGGCACGGTATGCCTGTGTTTGGGTATAATCAAATTTCAGGCTGTGAAACAGTAAGACAGTCTAGTTCAGCAAGACCATGGGATATGCCAGAGGTTTTGTGGTTATGAAAAGTCTCCTCTGCAAAGCATTCACATGTTGCAGTGATCAGTATCAGGGTAAGCATAGAAACACCTTGGTGACAGATGGGTAGGTTGTACTACCAGGTAAGAACAGGGGTGCTGTTAAACCCACAATACGCACTTTGAAAACATTTGTTTTATTCTGTTCTCGTCCTGCATTTGAAGGACTGGGAGGAGATGAAAGATGTGTCCACTCCTGAGTTCCAAAACCATTTTAGGGACACTGAATTTCACCACAGTTGTGCCCGTGAGGCTGCCACATTATCCTTGCTTGGTTTGTAAGCGTCGTTCTTCAGCGGTCCTGAGCCTCTTGGTGACAGTCCTGATACTAGAAAGGTAGTTCTCTTCTCCCTCCTCAGAGGTTTTTTAACCTTGGAAGTGCCTTTTGAAGGAATTTTGCCAGTCCTTATTGAGTTTGGTTTTTTCTCCCTTGGTTCCTTATGTTTGCTCTGTGAAGGTGATTAACTATAACTTTCCGTAGCCAATGTCCTTGAAGGTACCATTCCTGTTTTTGCAGATTTTACTGTAATTGCTCCCTTTTGGAAGTGGCAGGGATACAATTCTATGAGAAGGGAGATTTTTGATCCCACACTGCTGGCTGTCATATTATCTAACTCCTAACCCTTTTTAGCAGTAGGTAACTGAAGAGAGGGTTCTGTCATCTCCCATGTGCCTCACGAAGATGAGAACAGCTTCTTACACAGAGATCAAATACTTCCTGATGGAGGAGTGCTGAGGAGTGTTCTGCATGCGAAGGACAGCTGCTTGGTACCACCGCAGCTTGACTGGGTTTAGTCTTGTTAGACAGTTCATTGAGTAAAGTGGTGTTCTTAACACATGGCATTATAAGATTCCTACCTACACTGGAATTTTCTTATAAGTTCCCGCTCAGAGAAGCATTGGTGAAAACATCTGCATGTGTTGGTAGCCTCAGGATGTCTTGATCGGCAGCGCTGTATTGTGTTTGCTCTCCCCCCCCCCCCCCCCCCCAACTTAGAAGCACTGGACCCTAGATAGCTTTTTTTCGTATATGCCTGGGATTCACAGATACCTGCAATTGGAGCCTGACTAACGATGTTACAACAGTGATCATAATTATTTACTTCCGTGATAGGAAGGGGTGCAATTCAGCTGATAGAAGAAAAGATTGTACCCGTATCTGACATAATACAGAAGCTTTACAGCCTTTCCTTTTATGTCTTAGTTCTGCTTTTCTTTTTATCTTCTCTATAACAGCTTTATTGCACTTGGCAGCCTTGACGTTTTAGCCTTGTGACTACATGTAAGACATAGCTGTACATAAGGGTAGGACTGCTGGGAAAATGACAAGAGGAGGATCAACAAGAAACAGTGGAAAAAGTCCTTTGCTTCTTCAGCTGTTGAGAATAGAAGAGTCTGTGATTTTGCTACTGTATGAGACAGACTGAAGAAGTTTAATAAAAGTTCAGTTCTATCTAAGCAGTAGATGACAATATACTTTTGTAAAACTTCTTATATGTAACTGTTATCAAGACGCTTCTGAGCACTGTTTCTCAGTGACTATGGAAGGAATCTTTTAATCTGGACAGCTTTTAACAAGAATAAATGGCCTTTTAGTGGCTTAATAATGTATGTGCAGTTAACTTACATACTTTAAATCAAGCCTGGCTGTCTTACTGATATATTGAACTTTCAGTAAACCACAAACATCTTATATTTAGGAGTAATTTCTTATTACCCATCCTAAGTAGGATGCTAGATTTGGCATTAAAAGGGTGGGTGTTATTCAAAAATCTCTGAAGGTAACAAGTGGGTTTGTTAAGTATGTGCTACATCTGTGGTCAGCAATTGGGTACAGGTGAAGAGTTTGCCCCTTAAAAGACCTCCTGATTGAGAACTGACTCTCATCTGCTGGTAGAAGGTCAGGTGAAGGTAGGGATCAGAGCAGCTTTTGTCTTTGTTCTGTTTTGGACAGATGTGTGCTTTTCTTCGTGGTGGATTTGAGCCTATTGTGGTCACTCCTTCGGTAAGTTTCAGATAAAAATTTTGCTTGTGGGTTTACATTTTAATCTTGGAGTAAAATTGGTTTGGAATGCGGCAACTTCAGAGACATGTTACCACGAATATTTCAGTCAATGCTATTTTGTCTTTCTTTCTTCTCATTTTATTATTAGAAGTAGGAAATTTTTTGTTTATTTTTTCTTTTGAATCCATAGGGGCACAAAGGATTTAGGCTCAGCCTCAATGAGATTTCCAGTGTAGTTTTAGTGATAGCTGTTAACTGGATTTCCCCGAGCTGGTTTGTTTAATTTAGGATGTGTGTGGTAAGCAATTGAAAATTATATTCTCCCTGAATTTTTGAAAGAAATCCTTAGCAAAACCATTGCCTATATTTCTGGGAATATTCTTGCTTAATCTATCTCAGTACCTGAGGGACTCCAAGGTGTTAAATATGGCAGCAGTGTTAAAAACGTATTCAGAGAAAAGTCAGTAAACTCTTTACTAATAAGGTGTGACAAGTGCAAATTATTAGAAATGGTTATGAAGAGTGGAATTAGAGGGTGTGGGTAAGTGTGCATGCTGGTGAACAAGCATGCTATTTCTATGGGGAAATCCTGCTGCACATGTTTGTCAGTTACTTGAAGAGAACTGCAACCATGTAAATTAAAGTGATTTGATTCACCTAGTGTATCTACTGTTTATATAGTGCTTTCCAACAAGTAGGAAGAACAAGCTATTCCAGTAAACTAGCTAAACCTATAAATAGATTTTTGCCCTCAGATAGAAATTTTGAGTTCTGTTGACTTACTGAATGAGGATATTGGCATGGGGAGGAGGGTTTCTGCCCTGTTTTGTGTTTTTCTGATGTTGTTTTTCTAAATCTTTGCTCAGAACTTGAAAATGTCTGAAGTACTGGAATTGTAACAGATTTTATATCTAGAGCCTGTTTATCCAAGAACTGTATTTTTATCTTATTTTTTAGAAAATGTCTTCACTTGTGGGGTGACTGTTCCAAATAGTTTTATATAGAAAGGATTTTGTAAAAAGCAATGAATAGTAAGCCCTTGCAAAGGGACTTAAGGATGTTCAGACAGGGTGAGTGAATTTGGTTCAGAAATGCTGCTTTTTGGCCAACTGAGCAAAATAGAAACTGAATTATGCTGTTCCTCACCAAGCTGTGCTCTGCCATGTGTTCCGTTATGGTATTTCCAGTGGTGTGGTTTCTTTTTAGAAAAACAGATAATTTAGCACGCACTTCAATCCAAATACTTTTCTGAGCTGGTTTTCTGATAGTAGTCTCAGGATAAAAATCTGAGGATTTTCTTTATGGTTTTCAGGCTTTCTATTTTATACATCTCATTACATGAAATTCCAGAATGTGATGCAGAACAAAATTGCTGCAATTTTACTGTAAATATAGTTCAGCCATAATTTGGTTTTTACCAACTCTAGAAGTTGTCGCAAAACCATCACGTGTGGCCGGGCACAGCTTAATACAATTGGCAATCTCTGTTCCATAAAGGCACTTAATGGAGCTATTGTGCAGGATGAACTGCTTTTCACCTTGTCATGCAGTGATGATTTTGCAAGTCAGCGTGGAGGCCGCTGCTGGACCCGCTTAGTGTCTGTGCTGGAGTTGCAGGGTATTGCAGTTCAGGTTGGAAGTGCCCTTAGTTAGGTTCTGGATGATTTGAAGAAAAATAACAGAAAAATAACAGGAGGGGGATTTATGTGCACAAAAACCCCTTGTACTGAAACATGATGTTTCAGTGTTCAGAATTAGTGTTTTATGCGATGCTTTCTGCACTTGGAGGGCTGAGGGTGAAAGCTAGAGAGGGGTTATAGAAACATAAACTCAGATATTGACATTCAGCATTAGGCCAATACTACAATCTAAATTTATACCTAACTAATAATTTCTTAGGCACATTAACAAAGCTTTGGAAGGTCTTGAAATATGTGGGGGGTTCATTCTAGTTCTGATTTCAATAAATTTTCTGTTATAAACAAACTGTACATGCTAGAACTGGCAGATTACTTTTTCATTTCCTTCAAAATGTTTAGAGTGCTCTGCACCTGATTTGTTGATATTAATATCTGCAACAGTTTTTCTCTAAGGAATGTAATTAATATTATTCCACAGAAAATTAAACGTCCGTCCAATTACTTATGACCTGATGAACTGTTTTTTGAACCAATACTCACACTCAAGGGTCAGGGTTCGCAACCTGAATTATGTTAGCAATGCCCTTTCAAAGGCAGAATCTTTGTAGTTGGGCACTTCTAGCTGTATAGCATGTTTTATAAATAAGATACTTGTGAATCTCTGTGGCCTTGACTCATATAACTAAATGCATTAATGGATATGACTTTGCAACATCGCTTATAGTATTGCTTGTTTAAAAGAATTATTTCACTATCAAGTACATCTTTTCTCTCTTTTCTCTGTATTTGCCAGATTTTAAATCAGTTTTAGTATTTACTTCTTTCTTTAAGCTCAAACTTGCCTCAAAATACATAGAAAAAACCCAGTGAATTACCCAAACACTTGAGCACTCATGAAAGGCAAATAAGAGGCTTATTTCAAAAGGCCTTCAAAGAAAAATCTCAACTGACTTACTTGGAAGCTTCAAAAATCATTAATCTTTTTCTCATAATTAATGACGTAATGAAAGTAAACAGAATAATTGAATTGCTTTCGATATAATTTTCAAAAGTAGCTTAGAAAGTACGAACCGCACATTTACATTGCCAAGATATAAAAAAATACTTCTTCGCATTTAAATTACGTCTTTACTATGTTTCTAAACAGTTTTTCAACTTTAAAGGGAATCTTTTAAGATACATTGAGATCTAATGTGACACTTTCTAGCTCAAACCACCTGTAAAGTAAGAAGCTTATGTCTATATTTTCATGTTATTTTTCTTAGAGAAAAATAACCTAATGCTTTTCTCTCTGGGTGTTGCAGTGCAGACTCTTCCTTCTTCAGATGTTACAGTGTATAGGACTGTTAGTTTTCAGGTATTTCAGTAAGTAATGGGCATGAATTCAGCCTGTTTACAACAGGTAAACCAGTAACTCTTTATTCGTCAATGTCAGCTTCCAGTGCACATGTTGGAAATCTGTTAGGAAGAGCTAATTACAGGAAACTGGCACATATAACTGGTTTCTTAGCTAGCCCTGAATGACAAACATGGGAAGGCATACGGCAGTTGTCCATCTTCTCTTCTTGCTGACCCAGCTAAATTGTAGTTCCTAATCCCACATCCTACTCCTTCCTACTGTTTTTTTGGGGCTTTCTGAAACAGTTAAAACTCTTTTTTCCTAAAAATCCCTACATAGTCCCAAGGAATCACAAGGAGATATCAGTGTACAGCTTGTGCGATGAGCTCCCGTGAGAACAGTAGTTGCTCTGTGCAAGGAGAACTCTACTTGTGCTTTGCAGCTCTCAATGAGGCTGCAGAGGTGTAACTGTCTCCATGGTTCCTCCTTTAGTTCTGTGACAATGGAAACCCATATTTCTGTAGAGGTGTAACTGTTTCCATGGTTCCTCTTTTAGTTCTGTTACAGTGGAAATCCATCTTTCCTTTACAGCCAGCCCTGTGAGAAGCTAATAGAAATTACATGAACGAACAGACAATGGCTATTTAGACGGCTCCCAGAGCATGAATTTTCACAGATTTCATCATAAAATTGTGCGATTCGCAATATCAGTTAGATTTTGAAAGAAGTACTAACCTAAGAGTAAACCAAAGCACAATCATGCCTGTCTGGGCAATACTTACTTGTTTGTTTTCTGCTTAAACATTTTAACATAATGATTCCTGTAAGTGGGTTCAGAAAGGCTGAAGAACTGTGAACAGGAACGATGTGCTACAAAACCTTAATTTATAACTTTTATATTCCTTTTAAAAATACTGCAAGTTTTATAAATTACAGAGAACTTCCCACTACTATTTAACTATTTAGAATTATGTGCATAGTAAAATGGATGAAGTATGAGGTATTATGTTAGGGCAAGAACTACGTCTTGGCAAAATTTCAGATTCTTGGATTAACTAATTGCCAGTGAGCTTGTTTGGGGATATTTATGGAAGCTGAGTACTGTGCTATCTTTCATCAAGTGTAATAAAACTACTACGTTATACTTGCATGCATGCAGCAGAATTTAAATCAATAATAATAGAATTTTTGTTTAATATTGTCATTTTTAAATTGTTATATATTTCAGATGTTGGGCCAGACCCACAACTGTTGTCATCTGTGTAGCTCTACTGAAGTCAATGAAGCTTTCCTGAGAGGAATGACATCTTTGTGTGTTTGTGTGTGTTTCTGAGCTGGAAATGTAGTTCACACCCCGCCCCAAGCGCGTCTCATGTTCTTCCCTGTTTGTGTGGTTAGGACCAAAAATATTTTAATAATTGTAAGTTGCAACATGGGTGGGTGCATTCAGCTAATGGGATAATTATTATATCTGGAGTTAAATGAATTCAGGCATGAAAGGTTAAGGAGCTGATTATTCCAAGATAACAGCATTGCCATATTTACCGGAATGCTGGTAGCTTTTTTTTAAAGTTTATACTTGTGCTCTCCATTTTCCTTTGTTAGCTACTAAAACTCTCCTTCAGTACATGTGGTTGTGTTTTTACAAAATGTTCATCCATGTTTCCTCATATATGGACATAGCAATATTTACCTTGAAAATTCCATAAAGAATTCAATGGCTTTTATATCTCAACAAAGATAAATTCCACATGCTTTCAGTAAGGGTAGAATGCTTGCTCATTCATTAGCTTTGACAGGTCAACTGCTTGTACAAAGATTTACTGGAACAATTCTGACTAAGTTGAGCATCAACATGCTTTTGAGGTAATGTGAGTTTTTTCTCTTGGGAACATAGTGGAGTTAACCAAAATAAGTGATTTGATACCTCAATGGAAGAGAAAATACACAACCTTGTTTTACTGTAAGCAAAGCGTTCTCTGGCAGCAGAGGAAGACCTTTTCTGCAATAGCTAAGTAACTATAATTGGGCAAAAGCGTACAATACAAATACATGCAGAGAAATATTTTCTTCAGTCAATTTGTGCCAAAAGATTTTTCTTTTGTACCTTGGAATTCAGATCTAAACAAAAAGATTAACAAACCCCCTCAAGCTTCTCTGAATTCTCTTGTAATGATAGGTAGCTTGCCTAGAAATCCACTCTCGAGCCTTGCAGTGTATGGCATTTGGTTTGGCACCAGTCTCAAAGCTTTCACAAATTTCTGGAACATTTTGGTGGTAATATGGTGGTAATGATATCAAGTCGTAGCTCGTAATCTGCTCTTTTTCTTCCATTTCCATTATTTTCTTTAACTGTTATTTGATGCATTGCTTGAAAAATCTCGTTGCTCATAACCCTAAAATGTGAATGTATTAAGGAATAACTGGTACATGGGGTCAGGGTTCAGCCTGCTATCTGAAATAAATAATCCATTTTTCTGGTATAGTGTTAAGTCCATGAGTTGAGGCTATCTGTGCTTTTCCACTTGGCAGATTGCAAATATCTGTAACGTTCCTCTAGAAAGTCTCAGGCACGTATCCCACCTTTTATAGTGGTCCTGAGTGTTTCTAGACAAGCTCCAGATGCTTTTACTTGCTACCACCTGACTGCCATAACTTATCTATGTCAATGTGTCCACTGGCCTTAGAGGAAATTTGGATAGGTCAGAATCCATCAAATAAACTGTTGTCTCCCTCTTTGGATGCTTTTAAGGACAAGGCTTTCGCGCAGCTTTGGAACTCTAAGCAGCCTTGGCATATTGAGATGGTGCCAGCTCATTAGAGGGATTACAGTGTGTTTTGGGGACCTGAGACCTCTTGGCAAGGGGAATGTTTTAGTCTAGCTCTGCTGCATTTTGGCAGCCTAATCTTGTGCTGGCATCCTGGTGCCTCAGGACATTCTTTTTGGCTGAGTCTCTATTTGGGTTGTCTCTGTGCTGAGCAATAAAGCAGTGCCAAAGCCTGCACACTGGCACAGAAATTTGGTCATCCTGTCATGGAAATGTTGGACTGGTCCTTGATACTGGTACTTTGGTTCTTGGCCCAAAGACCTATCAGTGGCAATTCTGGAGTTAAGCTGATCCTGGAACAAGTCCCAGTAGGCAGCTTAGGTGCAAGGACCTATTCCTTAAAACCCTGTGTATTCAGTGGTCATATGTGTAGCTGTACTGGTTGGCTACTGGAACTATTTTGGTTATTATACAGATGTCACCTTTTGGTTTCTCCTCTGCTCCAGGTGGGAATGTTGGACAAGGTCCTTGTGGCTCATTCCTGCTGGTTCCTCAGCACATGGCTGTCCAGCTCCTCCAGTTGCAGTTTTTGACTTTCTGCTTTGAGCAACTTTCTTCATAGTTTGTTACAGTGCTTGAGGCTAGTTCAGCTTTGTGTGTTCTTGGGTCTCAACTCTTGTGCTTAAGCCTCTTTGTGAAAAAGCCATAAGCTGTTGCACTTCCCATCCACCCTCGGGGGCTGGAATGAAAATGCGAACTTTTTTTTCTTCTGAAACTTTGGGTTTTCCAAGAGGGAAAAAACCCAAACATGTTGGGAGGAAGGGTTAGAAGGTAAGAGTGGCTCCAGCCCTTTTGTGTGTTGTCAACAGTTCTTACTTTGCTTGTCTGGACAAGGTGACCAATGTTGGGAAGCAGGCTCACTGACCTCTTCTCCATTGCGGGTGGACGAGACAGTCCCTAGAGTTGTGTTTTATTGCCAGGCCGTTAGCAAATATGTCAGTTACTGATCCAAACAATAAAAGATCAGATTTTTTTTTTCTGTCACTTTGGTGGAAAACCAGTTTCCAAACAGAAAATTATTTCTATGTGATAGAAAGGAGGTTTGATGTCTTCTGACCACTCTCAGTATGTAAGACAGATTTTTTGCAGTGTTGATGGATTAGAGAAATAAGACAGAGGAAGCACAGGGTTTCATTGTTCTCCTCTACAGTTAACCTAGTAAAGTGCAGAAACCCTATCCTAAATAGCTATTTTGTGAAATAACGGGGATTGTTGTGCCACGTGCAGGTTAGAAAAAATTAGCTGTGTTATCCATTTGGCTGTATGGAACTTGGCCTTGAGAAGCTATGGAGATGGATGTATTGAACGCTCAGCACTTGCTGAAAATAAGGGTCGCTTGAAAAGAACACCTTGATTTCTGCAGTCACTTCAAGCAATGTATGCTGCTGTAGCTTTAAATCCCAGAACATTGCCAACAGATAACTAGATCTGTTTATTTTAAATGCCTTGTTATTTGGGTTTTTGAAGTCAGCTTATGTAATGTTACAAGTGACATTTGCTTACAGTTCGCAACCCTGCTGTATGGCAGACTTGTTGTGTGAAAACTTGTCATGCACAGTGCTTTCCACTTGCTTTGTTGCTCTGAGAAATATCTCTGTGCTGGCTCAGAGGGGCTTCTTGTGATTGGGTCTTTGGGCTGTAGTTGATGTGAATGGGGCTCAAGCAAAGACTAGAGTATCCAAAGCAAAATGATGTATTTTGCTTCAGGCGTGTAGGCTGCTGATGGCCGGCGTCTTAAAGTGAGATTTGTGTTCTAGCTTTTGTGTTCTCTCCTATTATTATGTCAGAAATGAAGGCTATTAAAAGTGCCTCCTTCCTGTAGTCTCTGAGAGTGTTTATTTTTAATCTTTGCTTAAGGAATAGCTTGGAGGATTGGTGCGAATGTGCAAAATTAACTTATTAATGTACTGTGATAGTTTCTGTGGTCACTTTTCTTGGTCGCAATGCATCTTTGAAAGGATCAAAAAATAAATCCAGTTTAGAGCTGCATAAAAAGGTTACCTAGAACTTTCATAGTAAAAATAACTAATGTCACAGTGTACCACTGGGGAAACATGGCATATGCTCATGGTTGTGAAGCAAGGTAGTAAAATTTGCAAAAGTATTATCTGTTAGATAGGAGCCTGTAGTCTTGTTGCAAATCCCACTGGATCTAAATAAATGGAACTTTAGCCCAAGAGAGGCATAATTGTATCCATTATCTTTTTAGAAAATTTTATGCATGGAATATCTTGCTTTTAGACTTTTTTTTCAGTCTCTTTTTAATGGTATGCTTGCTAAGACTTTACAAATAATTGACTGTGTCAGTGTAATCCAATAAAAGTATGCTAAATCCTGTCCCCAGAATGCTGAGGTTTGCTTGCATTTACTTGCCAGACTTTGTGCAGGTCCATGTGAAGTTATTTCTGTCATTGTTTACTTTTACTTCTGTAAATTCTGTTTGCTTGAGAAGATACCTACAGTGAGGTAATGAGTATTTTCATAGAACTTACTGTTGTTTAATTAACATGAGTATCAGTATTTCAAAATGAAAATCTATCTTCTTTTACCCATGGGTAAATTCTAACCCAGCTGCTAACTCCACTCCAAAATGGACACCCCCCCCCTACTTTCATCTCTGTTGGGACCATTTTACTCCCACAAAATATACAGGACAATTCATATGTACACATTATCTTTGAAAATCCTGAGCAAAACATGATGTAAGTCTGTAACGTAAGGGAAATTTATTTAATTGATTATTGTTTCCACTTTTGTCTGTTGCCTTGAGAATGTGGCTTGTGGAGGGGAAGACTGTGTACTTGTATGTCCATCAAGCACTGCTGGATATTATTTCAAGCTGTAGATTCCTGCACAAGGCCCATGCAGGTGAGGTTCAGGATAGGGAAACTGTCCTCCACCACCAGAGGGGTGAGCAAGTGCTGCTGGTGCTTGTGGGGAGGGGACCAGGCTGCGCCACCACCTTTTCCATACCGCTTTGTTGTCCCTCTGTGGGAAGGCAAAGGGGTGCCTGGAACAGGAGAGTTGAATAAGGACCGGGTATGCTTGATGTATGGCTTCTAGATAAACATCTCGGTTGTCCTTTTCAAGTGCTTATGGTTTCAGTAATTTTAACAGAGCCCTATCAGAATTTTCAGACAGCTGAAAACAAATTAAGTGTCCTGATGGGCACCACCTAGCTGCCAGCTGCAGCTCCAGCTGCTACCAGACAGCCTTCAGTAGAGGTGACTGAGCCTTGATGTCTGAGAGGAAAGGGTGGTGGTGTTGTTGCAGCTAATGTGCAGGTTTTTTGAGAAGTATTGCAAGGAAGGTGTGATTGCAAACCCTCGATGTGGTAATGTCCTTCAGCTTTGTGTTTTGCCAGTATTGGCAACTACCCATATAAGAAAGGCGAAAGAGTGAAACAGCAAAGATGTTTTGTGTAGCACTTGCATACAAAGGGTTTGGTTGAGGCCAACTCTGAGTGTTGAAAACCACTAAAAGTATTCCTATCAGAAGCGAGGAGGAAAAAGAGGGAATCATGATCTGTTATTACGGATTTGAATTTTTCATTGTTTTTTCCTACCGTAAACATGTTTGTGAATCCCCATGTCAGGTAGTTTCTGTGCATCAAGGACCTTAGCTGGACTTCAACCAGTAAATTTCCTAAGTCTAGAAAATGTTTGATTTCCTTGGCAAATTGAAACTGGGGGCTGAGCTTTCTTGAAAAGGTCAGGTTTTTTGTTTTGTTTTTGTTTTTTTTTTTTCAGTACACAGCAGTGTTTCACTACTGTGTGTATTTTTTTATACTGTATGTTAGCAATTTTTTTTAATAATACCAATAGCAAAATATCAATGCATCAATACATCAGTGCAACAGTGCATGTACTATTAATTAGTGCTGACTTCTTAAATCTTCTCCACTGAAACAGTTATGAAAGCTGGTCATCTTGATAAAACCTTCAGTGAGCTCCCAAGAAATCAAAGTTTCACAGCAATGGAGGTTGGAATCGGTGACTAAATAACATCCTGGGAAATGTTCACAACACTCGGTTGATTCTTGGCCTAGTCTTGCTTAGGAGTTGCTTGCTGATGTTAATAAAGGTTTATTTAAGTCTGGGCTAAAGCCCATTTCTTTCTTGCTCTTTCCAGAGACTTCTTCATTTCCTTATCCATTGCTAGACTTCAAGAAATCTTCTAATCATCAGATTCACAGCCAAACAGCTGCATACAGGTGGAAGTTCAGGTGACATATTAGTAATTTAGAGGTAAGAATTTCTCCAGAAACAAAATGTTTTTTTGATGCAGCTCAAAGGAAAACAAATAGCTAAAGGAATGTCTGCTAGCAGAAAAAGGAATACACGTCCATCTAAACTCTGCCCTGGTGCTGGCACTTGGAGTAAAGAGCTCTACAGCGCTGTAGCTGAGCAGAACTGCCTAACCTCCTGAGTGGCCAGAAAAGTTGAAATGCTGCGTGTTAGCTTTTGGTTGTTGTTTGCTAGCAAGTTTTCAGGTGGATCCGGACAAAACGGACTGTCCTCTCTCCCAAAACCCCAGTCTTGAGAGCAGCCCAGAAGAACAACTGATGGGTTCTCAGTTTGCTGAGCATGCACCACTCGGACCACACAGAAGTGCCTGCTGATTGCATCTACCGTTTAGGATCTTTCTTTGTGGGCTGGGAGCTTCTTGCCAAACATGACCCCTTGGTTGCCAGTGTGTTGCTGCTTTCCCCATGACTTTCCGTGCTTGCTAGCCTTCCAGCAGCACAACTGATATTGTCTCAATTTCTTTTTGATATATCAGGTGCAGCAGAGCTGTACCATATAATGTTTTGTTTATTCCTGCCTATTTGATATGAATCATAGCAGGTCTTCAGTGAACTGTCTTCTACTGCCTAACTTACCGTTCAGGTGCTGTTTGGTAACACGTTTTCTGACTTCTGCCTTTTTCCCAGAGCCGTTCTATTAGTAAGATGTCTCTCACAAAGTTTTTGTTTACACCAGATTGAAAGGTCAGGTTGATATTCCACTGGAACTCCAGCTCTACTTTTTGTTTCCTTTTATATAAGATGGTAACTTTTAAGGTTAATTTGTAGATGTGCAGCTGTTGATCACTGCTTCAGAAACTGAACTTTCAAATATATGTAATGGTGTATGTATGCTGCTCACTGTTTCCTCCAGTATGGGAAGCTTACTGCAGAGTTTCAGCTTTATACAGAATAACTTGTATATACAAGGCAAAATCTGTGTTCATCGTAAGTTTGTTAAAAAGCTAGATTCTCATGAAGTAGAAAGTACTTTTTTAATAACCGAAAGTTGGAACAGCTAGGACTGAACCTTGTGATACCTTTTTTACAGTGAAGCAGATCTACCAAAGTGCTAGAAGAAAGTTCCTTTTGGCACTACAAACTATGTAAAGCCTTCATACTGCAAACCATACTATACATTATCTTAGCTTAATATCTGAGTGGACTTGTGTTTGACGGTAGGCCTGCTGGGTTCAGACCTTGCTTATTTGCTCACACCTAAAATAACCTGTGTGCACAGTAGCAGCTGTAATAAATGCTATGTTTTCAGAAGTATTCGGTGTTTTTCTCGTCTGTGAGGCCAAGCCTAACTGCTGTGTTGTCTTGAATTCTTTGTAGCTATCTTGAGCTTAAAAAGCCCTTCACCTGCCTTACTGTTAACCAGAGTTGAGTAATCCTGCTTCCCTGTCTACCACCTAATAAGGCTTTAGGACTTAATAGGAATATTGAATACAGGGGCAAACACGGATGCTAACTCCTGGTTTCCTTCTCATTTGCATAACAGCAGCCAAGTAATTGAAGTGGAGAATGGTCAGGCAGCCAATCACAAAAAAGATGAGTACTTCATTTAAGTGTGCTGCCTTAAATCTTTTTGCTTTAGAAGTATATTTCCCCCCCAACACGCTTAGAAAAGTTGGACATGGGAAATGGAGCATTTGTGAGGTGGAGCAAGCAGGTGTGTGCTGGCTCTCCCCATTCCACTTGAACCTGCACTTGCCAGCTGTTTGTGTCTGTCAGCCGTTGCTCAGCCTTATTCTTAACAGTAGAGTCTGGTTTTGTCAGTTATTTGGAGGAAATGGGAAGCAGTTTCTGGCCGTTGCTCATGTTTCTCAACCTCTTCTCATCCCTCCTACATTCAGCTCTCCAGTGTGGCATCTCTCTGTCTAAAGCAGCTATATTTTTGTAAGAAAGCGAAGGAAGAAGGGGAGCAACTAAGAGTCTTCAGCATGTGTTATATTAAAGCGCTGGCTGTCATGGGCACTGATTCAATCTGCAAGGTTATTAGGATTTACTTAAAAGCAGCAAATACAGAGGACCCAATTTAGTCTATGGGAAAAGCTAGGAGTGATACCTGTGTTCTCAGTTACTACAGCAGGCATGGAGAGTGGGTCTGGGGAAAGAGCATAAATCTGATGAGTTGTGCCCGGTGGCTGGGTGGTTACAACATTATGGTAGTCAGCAGCAAAAGTTGGACAGACTGTGGGGCCGGAGTGGAGCAGAAGCAGTTTCTTTAAAGATTATTTCTCTGTTATTGCTTTGCCCAGAAGAGAAGCAGACTTTTCATTTGGTTGTTATGGTGGATTCTGTGTTGTACTGGAAATAGACATTATCTGACTTTCACCCTTACTGTTGCACCTGTTGGTAAAGCATTAATATATTCTTAATAAATCAATTTTAAAAGCCATCTCTTCTTGGCAAATAGCTAGCGAATCTTGACTTCTGTGACCCTGATCTGTCTGTGCACTTAAGTAACCATATGACCAATGCCTGGAAGCGTTCCTGGGCGCTCCTCTTCTCTGTGGAAGGCACTGCTGTGAAACCAGGAGAGCTGTGTGTGTGAGCCAGAAGGTGAGGGGATTCAGCGACTGTCAATTTGGTGCTGTGCAGCTTCTGCTAAGTGGCAACAGCTCCTTGTAGCTCACTTTCCTCAGTCAGAAATGAAGGACTGGACTGTAACACAAAGCGTAAAAAGGGTTGTGGTGTACATTATTTCTTGGAGTTGGAAGTAAGAGTTTTTGTCTAAGAACTATGACTTTGGGGCATGGTTTTCACAATTTAAGTTAGTTTATTATTTGGCTTCATAGGATAAACATTGTAAATGTGTTTGGGTATCTCATTAAATCTGCTTGGCTTATCCCACGAACGGCCTCTTGATAAGTATCTTTATTGCCGTCTGCAAATTTCTCCATTATTAATAACATCCCAATTCCAAGTTCTGCCGAGTTTCCAGAAATGTAGTTGCATACAATAAAATTACAGTTGCTTTATTTTCTTTATACTGAAGTTATTTTGTGACCAGAAAGGTAAATATTGTAAAATATGTGTTATGTAGCTGGTTAGGGGTTTCTGCTGTGCTTTGGCACATCTGGTACTGCAGTTGTGTAGTTCTGCGTCTCAAGTCCTGTTTTGTAACCACTTGAGAAAAATTAATTCTTAGTGACATCGCACAACCATCTCTAGACTGTTTTTATTGAACAGGAAATCTTTAGTTCTGCATGTGACTTGGAAACTACAGGCCCGAATGTGGCAGGTGATTCTCTTAGCCTTGCATCTTAAGCAGGTGCTCCCAGGGGTTGCTGATGGCTGTGAGAGGTCGTTCCATCATTTAGGCAATTCATTGTTACCTGGATGCTCCCAACAAGGCCAAGACTTTGGTGCTTTTTGTGGCTTCTCACAGACTCTCATGGTATAGAGGGAGTCACTGAGCACTGGGCATCTCCGAGCTGGCTGCTGCACTGATCTGCTCCCAGCCTCCACTCAGTGTGTGGGAAAGGGAAGTTCACATGCAGCTGTGCCGGGAGCATCCTGGTAGAACAGTGTGTGAATGGCCTGTCAGTGTGCCCCAGCTGCCCTCAGCCTCCCTCACTTTTATCTTACTTGTTAAATGCAAAATCAGAAAGAAACATTTTTCTTATGGGGAATATAATTCTGCACTGTTTTGGGGAAGCTGGGTCTTTTCCTTGCTACCTTCATAAGCAGAAGACTTGCAGCCTGAAGCACTTCCTTTTCCTGTAGCAGTGGCTGCAGCGTCTGTGCTGTCTGAGAGTAACCCCTGGCAGTACAGCAGTCTCTGCAGTCCGAGTCTGCTTTTGACACAGGTGCTTTGAGAAGTCCTCCACCTCTGCAGTGCTATGTAAATTGTGAATCTGTTTGGAAAATTATCTTGTTTTTCTTATCTACAATTGTAATTTTCCTGTTTGACAGAGCTGTTCTGTAAGATACAGTTTGTAAATCCCATTTTGCTTATTACAAAATGTTAACATTACTTTTGTGTTACTTCTAAATTCTGTGTTTTCAGGTCAGTTTCTCAGTAGTAAGCAAAAGCAAGAATTAGACTGAAGCAGGATGAATTTTGTTGTGCGTCTGTGACGCAATTCCCTAAGGTCTCGTTGTTTTCACAAAGGAATTAGAGGGAATTTTTTCTCCCGATTCTACGTCTGGTTGTTGTCTTGTTCTACCTTACCAGCCAAACTGTTTGACATGAGTTTTGGAGGAGCTATTGGTCATGGAGATAACTGAGCTGGGGGGAGGGAAGGTAGGGAAGAAATGGAATTTTATTGCTCAACAGTTGTGACTAAGGTGTGATACTAACAAATCTCTAGATGCCAGGTTCTCTTCTAGGTGCTGGGAAAAGAGGGATGTGTTTCTCTTCTAGCTTTTTGATGCCTTTCTGCAATGCAAACCCATGACAGAATTTAATCTGTTTAATACCTGTGGCCTTGCAGCCACTGAAATCTGAATCCAGACCAGGCGGCTGCTCTGGTGTATGTGAGGACACCAACTCAGCCTGCTGCTGGTCCAGCTTGGAGCAAAAAGGTTCCTTATAGCCCAACTGAAATACGTGTCCTTGTCAAGAGCTGTGGCCTGGGTGTGCAGTGAGCCTCCCAAAGGCAGCTGAGCGGTTGGCTCTGGTTAAAGGCTGCAAGTTCAGTTCTTTCATGCAAAAGGCACAACACGTAGGATGTACAGTTGTCTTTTCTTATAGATGGTGAGCTATGACAGTAGCACTAGGAAAGATCCCTGGATTTCCTCCCTTCCTTATTTTAAATCGGTATCAGCGTGTGTATTCTAGGGCGTCAACCAGAGCTGATAAAGGAACTTTTTTTAAGTTTGTGAATGTTGGATGAGTGACAGGACCATGTCACTTGGTAGCTTGGGCTGTTTGAAATATAGTTGCAGTGTTTTGTCAGGTGTGGACTTCTCAACACAAGCCAAATCTGTTATAGCTCTGGAAAGCATTTCAGAGAAATGCATAAGCAATGTTTTTTTCTTAAAATTAATTTATTCTATGGAGTTTCAAATGTCATATAGTAAGTATAATTGTTACTATTCCTTGTTCATTTTATCAAACAATGAAAATGTACGGTATTAAGGTCCTTGGAAAGGTATTCCTTGTATGTTCAATTATGTAATCAGCAATCAAATATTTTATAGCAAATTTTACAAATGTTTATATGCCCCCAAATGTCCAAATAGTTGAAAGATTAATCATCTCTTTACTTATACTTCCTCATCTAATTCCTTCATATCAGGAATGGTTCTCTTTTTATGCAGACATGCTTGCAATCAAAATATTTTTAAAATGAAGTTGCACAAGTAACAATACTGTACATACCGTGCACCTCGGTGTCACTGTGCCCTGAGCTGTTCGTGTTGAGATCTTGGGGTTAGGAAGCTCAGTGGGAGCTTTGTGGAGGGCTTTCATGGGAGTACATTTAGGTTTCAGAGACCTCTGAAAATGTTAAAAGGACTTGGTGAACCGGGGCGCAGTCACCCTGTCCCAGTGCTGATCATGTGTATGCTCCCTTCTCTTGAGGTCAACATTAACCTCCTCGCTCGCTGTGCCCTTACAGCCAGAGCTTGTTCTTGCTGTTACTGAGAGGTTTTGAAGCTGTTTTTGAGATGTAACCCTTTTTTACAGTACACAAGGTCATGAACAGAGACAAGAGGTTTTAAGTTTATTTATATTACACTATTAACCATGCCTTCCTGCTGACTTCCTGTGCTGTTATGCTGCACACCTTATATAATGAAATTGCAGACCGACAGACGGAAACTCTTCATACAAATGCTCTTTGCCCTGATGCCATTATTTTCAGTTCAAAGGAAGGTAAATAATTGTCTGCTTCTTGCATCATTGCCTTTGTAAAATATAAGAAAGATCCCATGATGGCTTTACCTTTTGGTATGGCTTATAGCAGCTCCAGGGAAGTTAAACAATACGTCAGGTTGGATGGAAGGATCAGCACGCTTTTTTTTGGTTCAGCTTTGTAAAATAGTGCTTTTAAAAAAACGTACATCTCCCTTCCATGCAGCACCATATCATGTTTGTTTAGAAATAAAGTGCTTTCTCTTTATCTCTATATGTGTGCGCAGTAGTCCAGATCCAGTTTGTGGTTTCAGTTGATATTCTGGGTGCCTGTTTTTGCCTCATTGCTCGAACACAGTGGAGGTATTACTGGAGAGTAGTGGACCCTGAGGGTCAGACTCAGACAGCTCTCTGTACATCAGGGATGATTTTTTCACTTTTTTTACCTGTTTAATTTTACCTTTTTAGAATGGAGGCAAACTTGTAGATGGATTTAGGTAATTATGGTTTGAAGAGTTATGGTTGTCATTACCTGGTATTTTTGCAGTTTGAAGACACTGTATATTGTTTTGTTAAAATCAGAAAAAGATGGCACTGTGCAGTAAAATTCAGTCATACCTTTATCCTTCTGTATCAGTCTTGGGAAATGCTGATGTACTGCCTTTGTTCTTCCTTTATCTTAACCTGGCAGCATGTGGTAGGTCAGCCAGAAACTGCTTTCTTACTTTGCTAATTTTCAGTAGGTTTTTTGTGGGTGCTGGCTACCCTTTGCATGAGTTTTTTTGAACCACTCATCCTGTTTGAGGTGGGTTAGCTGAAAGGGGCAAGTGTGCCTGCAGGGTTAGGTCTGTCAGGAGGGGAGGAAGGCCAGAGAACTTGAATGAATAGGTCTGATACTCCGACCAGGCTGCCTGCAGAACCACACTGACATTTGATGAAAATAATAATTCACTGTACAGGTAGTGCCTTTTCTCAGCCTTGCAGGGCAGGCTGGCTAGTGACAAGTGGGTTATCTGATCTTCCAGTCCATGTGACAAAACATAAACCAGCGAGTATTAGTCCACATTGCTACAGTGTCTGAATGTTTCCTAGTGCCTTTTTAAGTGTTTGCCAGCGGTGGCCTTGCTGTGTTTGGCCATGTTGAGCTGGAGCAGTAGAGTCATCCTGGCTTTTCAGGCTGGAAGCTGAGGCTTAAGGAAACTGAGGAAATCACCAAGCTTGCACTGCTATTCGTGACAGTGAGGTAGAGAGCTTGCATCTTTCCAGTCCCAGTCTTACACACTGGTCTTTAAGGAACAATTTTGTACTGTAGTCCCTCCCTTCTTTTTAAGGCGTGCATACATCACGTAGAGAAAGCAAACACCCATCTGATGTCTTGGAACAGCGCTCGATAGTCTTGCCTCAGGACCCAATGCCGTGAGTGCGTGGCACTGGGAGGCTGAGAATTCAAGTTTAGCCTGTCTCCCTGCTAATCCTGGGGCAAGTGTTTGCAAAACACAGCTGCTTTGCAGAAGTGAGGTGAGAATGTACATTCCAGTCTGCTTTCTGCTGAACTGGAACATGGAGCGCCCTTTTGGAAGAATAACAATGTGACTGTTAGATGTTCTTACCATTATCTATCTCTGTTTGATAAAAAGTATTCTTCCGGTCAACAAGGCACTCTCAAAATTAAACTATGTTGTTCTGTTTCCAAATGTAACTCCAGTGCTCTCAGGGAAAGCCCACAGGGTAGAAGATGTAGGAAAATTGAGGGCAACAAAGATGGTAAAGGGGCTGGAGCATAAGCCCTATGAGGAGCGACTGAGTGAGTTGGGGCTGTTTAGTCTAAAGAAGAGGAGGCTCAGGGGAGACCTCATTGCTCTCTACAACTACCTAAAAGGATGTTGTAGTCGGGCAGGGGTTGGTCTCTTCTCTCAGGTGACCAGCGACAGAACTAGAGGGCATGGACTCAAGCTTCGTCAGGGAAAGTTTAGGCTTGATGTGAGGAAGAAGTTCTTTACTGACAGGGTGATCGGCCATTGGAATGCGTTGCCCAGGGAGGTGGTGGAGTCGCCGACCCTGGAGGTGTTTAAGGGGAGATTGGATGTGGCACTGAGTGCCATGGTTTAGATGATGGTTGGTGTTAGTGTTGGGTTATAGGTTGGACTTGATGATCTCAGAGGTCCTTTCCAACCTTGTGATACTGTGATACTGTGAAAATAAAGTAAATGAAGACCTAGGGAACCATAACAAAATTGAAAAAAAAGGAGCATAGCCTGTCAAAATAAGAATCAAGGAGCTTCAAACCAAGTTCAAAATGAGCTTGCTTTCTTTCTGCTTCACTAATACCTACCAGTGAAGACATAAAATGCATGCTGCAATCAAACACTATCTGAACTGGGAATGTGTGTGGGATGGTGGTAGATACCAGGAGCTCTTGGAAGGAGGAGAGCAGCTTGGAAGGAAAAATACAGTGTGGATATGTACGGTTTCGTAAGTGAAACTATGCGCATCATAGAGTTGTATTTCTCGAATTAAAACCATCAACTACCAGTTACTAATCTTACCATGATCAGGAGTTTCTGTACCCAAACAGAAACGTATTCTGTACCCTTCAGAAACGTATCCCTTCTGTGTCTGCGAAACTCTTATACTACTTTTCATTATTGCGTCTGTTGGAGAACAGTGTGGTGAGGAGCCTTGTTGAGTGTTACTGTGAAGAAGCATATCTTCAGAAGGGGAGAAGTTAATGTAAAAATTCATGTCCAACATAGTTATGGAGCCTTTGCAACCAAATTAGTGACAATAATAAAATGTTTGAAGAAGCATTGTGCTACCTTTGGGTGCATTGCTTAATCTTTGCATGTCTGATTCTCATTTGAGAAATGAGAATAGTAACCTCCTGTATTTTACTTTTTCTAAGAGGCTTTTCCATGCCTGAGTGTTTTCTTTCAAAGTTCACTAAGATGCGAGGGTTGTGTGGCACCTCGCACAGTAACGTCCTGCTCGTGGTGTAGGCCTCTGCCCATGTGGTGCAGATAATAATTAAAAATATCAGTCAGAAATGTACAGTGATGAGTACAGGTGACTGCAGCCAGGATCAGAATGCCTTATACAGAGATAATCCTGCCTTGTAAATTGGGGTTTCACTCTAAAGCATCGTTCAGTGCGTATGCTGAGGCATGAAGTGAATAATGGTGGTAGTGCTGGGCAAATGCATCCATGTTGCAATTACGTATGTGATGCTGGAGGTGCATGAATTTGTGCTAATAATGAAATATTTGTTCTCTCCTTCTCAAAGGTGGTTGTAACCTGAAGGCATGTTTTCTATACTGGTGTTTATTATAATTTGTAATCCCCTAGCTTTGTGAAGAACCTAATGCAGATTTTAGGAAATTACTTTAAAAAACCCCCTCATTTAAATGGCAATTTTTGGATCATGACAAGTTAGGTACCCCTAATTAGACAGCAAGCAGTGTTCAGTGGCTGCTAGAGGATTACTCGCTGCTGCTCCCTGCTCGGAGAACTCCCTCATCTCACCTGGTGGGAAGCTGGAACAAACGTTTATGTGGCCTACCTGAATTCCTAACTAGTCATGCCCCAAAATTTCAGTTTATATGGGAGGGAACTTATGCAGGATGGAATGCCTTGATCTTTGCTTCTCACTCTGTGATGGTAAACTGGAGTGCAGAGAGTGTATGTGCTGCTGTAGTAGGGAAAGAAAAACCTCTTTCCTGTCTCAAAGACTGGCTGATAACAAATGCTTCTACGATGTTCCTGTAAATGGTGCATCTTCCTGGTGAATGTGTGACCTTATTCCAATGAGAACTGTACAGAATTGATGCTCTAGAAGCTTACAGTTCTTCATGTATAGTTTATTACAGTCAAACTGATTTTTATAAACCAGTTCAATGTGAATATATGTTTGAAGAAGCTTGCAGTTCCTCATGGACAGCTTAAGTCAGGTCACTTACTAATTGATTACATTTGATACTGAGACGAGTCTGGTTTAAGCCAGGCTTAAGAACATTCACATGACCTATTTCATTGTTTTAACTGCCTTAGTTGAAAATCTTCCTTAAGGTAAATGGATGCACTTTTCCTCTGTGGACAAATCCCAAGAGGAAAAATAGATATCTGACCTGGGATAGTGAGGTGGGGGATGTGCATCCCAGGGGCAAAGAAGTGAAAAAGACCAAGGCTCAAATAACACAGCCACTTGTGCAGGAAATAAAGGAGTAAATTCTTGCCAGTTAAGCGAAAGTGGAAGTCTACCAAGAAGCTCTTTCTTCCTACCTCAGCAAATACTTGCTTATGTGCTGTGGGTTGCTTGCAGATCCTGGAGTTTCAGAATTCAGGTTTATTTTTAAGTTCCTTGTTCTTTCTAACACTCTCTTTTTCTTAAATTTATAAAGAGTTACCTCAGAATAGCCTGAGCCTATTGCTGCTTTCTTTGTTGTTCAAATTTGGCAACGATACATTCTGTTATTCTTTATCTAGTAATAGTACATATGGTAATAATATCTGTTTTAAATAGGATTTCAAAGAGGTTAAGGGTCTGATACAGAGGACGCATCCCATGTTTTGTTTCTGCACTCACTGGGCCCAGGCTATTACAGACACTGTCATGAAGGTAAAATGCTGTTGGTGTATTTCCAGAAACCTTTCTCTACAAGAGCAAATGTCGTGTGTTTCACTGATGTGACTCAAGAACAATTTTGCTTGATTATTCTGTGTCATCCCCCTCAATTACAAAAAGCAGCCAGTGAATACTAAGCGCTGCTCCAAGTGATCTTGCTTCTGTGTTGCTTCAGCCGTGAGGTGTTGGATTCCTAATGATTTATTCAGCTGTAATATTGTTGTTGATGTCTTTCTTGCAGGGCATTGGAGAATGAATTTATTTTAGTCAAATCCAGGTGCTTTTTTTCTTATTTTGTACATGATAAAGCATCTCTACAGAGCAAGGGGGACTTTGTCAGTGACAACAGCGTATAGAAAATACATAGGTGTTAGATGATGCTTGTTCTTGTTTTGCATCTTTCGGAAATTAGACTTGGTGAAATAGACCCCGAGTAGTCAACACAGCAAGTAAGGCACAGTAATGCCCTTTTGGGATTATCTCAAGGATTGTTTAAAGGTGCTGCCTTATGCCTGTGATCTGCGATGGACCTGTGATATTTTAGCTTTGTGTTTTAATGCTCTGTGATTTTTGACCAGGACAGGACCCTGCCTCATATTTTTCAGAAACCATGAGCTTGATTTCAGGCTTGACTCACTGTGCTCAGATGCAGAAGTCATGATATCTACCAAAAAAGAAGTTTTATGCATCTTAGTGTTCTGCAAGTGCATCAGCGATTATTTTGCTGGTGATTGAAGGATGGGAAGAAGACAAGTATTTTAAGGAAAGATGAAGTCTCTTATTGGAACATAGGATTTAAGTGGGTAAAAACACATGGTCTTTCAGGCACCCACACCCTTCTGGTTCAAAACAGGAGCCACAAAGTTAAAGTGAAGTTGGCTGGAATGGTTGTTATGTGTGGATTTACTGTTGATTTAGGATTAACCTCTGCCAGGGAAAGGAAGACTTTGGGAATCTAGAATTCTTAACTGGAGAGGAAAAGGAAAATTTGACGCTCCATTTATTATCCATCTTTAACATCTAATTAACTGAGGTGTTTTAATCCTTATGTTAGTATTCAGATGCACTTCTGAAGCAGCTTCAAACCGATGTACTTGTGAGTAAGACCTTGTAAAGTGACCGGAGATTGACCTGATGGCTCTGCCTCAGAGTTTTGAAGCTTAGGTGCAGGATTTTCAGTCAGTTTAAGGACATTACCATGCATGTCTTTATTTAAAACTTACCAAAGGGGATTTTTAAGACTTTGTGGCACTCTGATTTGAAACCTGATATATTATACTCTTGATAGCAAGATCTTTATTGATGCCATATTCTGCCTACTTAGATGGACAAATACTACTGCTTTATACTGAAATATTCACATCGCAATAGTGGAGGGACTTCATAATGCTTCCTCTTCCACAGAGGTCTGTGCTGAACTGGGACACGTGGTTTGCCTTGGTTGCCTGAGACAGCGCTTCCTAGTCAGCATTCACTACTTCAGACATTTAAAGGAGAAGAGTCCTCAGTACAACTAGTTTGTGTGGGGTTTGGGAAGACTCCACTTTCTTCTTGTGTATGCAAAGTATGCTGGAATGGGTGCAGTGATCCTTGCAGATGGAGCAAGGCTTTAGGTTAGGCTGAAAGACTTGAAGAGACCAATTTAATCAATCATGTTTGTGTTGCACAGTTTGTCCAATATTGAGTGCTTTTGTCCATCTGATGCATGTTCTATTTTTAATGACAGTTTGGGTGCTAGAGCTCTGTGTTCAAACGCGGGCAAGTAATTTTCAGTTATGGTATCCTTTCTGGTGATTTATTTATTTTTTTCCCTCTATTTTTTGTGTGGAGCAAAATTGTTTTTTTCTTTTCATGCTTGGTAGTTAAGGATACAGAAACTGTATTAACCCTGCCACAGTCTAGGTATGCAGTAGTTAGTTTGATTAGTGGCTGGCTGAAGAATAAAGTGTTAAATCTGTTTAAATTAGTATTAGTACACTGTGAAAATTTGGTGTTCTCATGTAAGCATGACTTTGGCCATAATTCCAGAGAGATAAAATAAGTGTTTTGAATACTTTGGATATATAATTTAAAATGTGTCAGAAGAAGTCATGTTTTGATAAACTACTGTTATATTTTGTATCTGCAGTAGTGATAAATTTTGGAGTTCGTAAAAGCAGAACAGACAATAGACAAATTTGCTGCTGTAGGTTGAGGACTGTCTCCTTATGTTCACAGAACATTTAACTGATGGTGAACCCAAAGACTATGGCAATAATTAATAGTAATAATTGTACTTTTTTTTTTTACCTAGATCACTAGCAAATGAAGGAAAGGTACTGAAAGAAAACTCTTTGTGGGCCCTGGCAGAAAGAGAGGAAGCTGGTCATACATGAGAAATTTCCGTGAGTACCTGTGAGATTAGTCTTCTTAACAGCTTAAAAATGAGTCTGAATAAGAAAGTGAGGTATTTTACAGGAAAAGTTCAGGTGAAGCATTTGTAAAAGATTATTTGATTTAAGAGAGATGTCTTGAAACCTGGAAATCTGTGGAAGTTGTGGTGGTTTTTTTTAATAAGAAAAGGATATGAAAATGCTGCCAGAAGTCTACAAAAGGTAAGTGATAAGCTGAAGGATGCCAGAGGAAGAACATCTAGTGAACTGTATTTCAATTTCATAAGGAGTTATAGATTCCTGCCTTGCAAAATTTGTTCCCATGTGTGCTTTAAATAGAGAAGGTGCACCTCAACGTTCCTAGTTGAAGTAAAAGCTTAACTCTCCTCCCTGACATAATTATAGGTTTGATATTTATTCTCCTATGGCTAGATAACTAATGTCTACACTTCTCAGAGGAAAATGCTGCCTGAAGTGAAGTTCCAATTTTGTAAGCAAGCTTTTTCATGAAACTTGAAACACCTTGTGTGTTGAGCTGCCTGGGAACTGTGCTTCTTGGGTTAAGTAGGAATTTCTGTGGGGAAGTAGGATGCAAAAGGTTAAATGTATGGCAGAAATGAGATAGGGTGGAACAATGCTGTGACTGTTTAGCGTTGAAAATTGAAGTGCTTTGTGGCTTATTCCACATGTTTACCATAATGTTTAATAAAAGAAATAAAAAAATAAAAGAAAGAATTGCTAATAGTTCCCTTCCTGGCTGTAGTAGTCAGAGCATACTATAAAGGACATGATAGTTCTTCCATGTACAGATGGGGGCATGACTGAGTTACTCGGAGCCTTTTGGTGCAGAAAAGGGCTGTCGGTTTATACTGACAGATATTCCTGGCTCTGTGTAACAGCAGTAGGGCTGAGCCCAGCACTTCAAACTGTCTGAGACCTCCCTACAGATCAATTCCGAAATGAAATGTGCTTTTGTTACTGTGGAGGACCTAAGGAGGGCACTGGAAAGAGCTGAGGTCAATAATAGGCTTCTCAGTCTTGTGGGCACTCTGGCAGTTCAGTGCAGTGGTGTTCATTGAGCACTGGATCCAGCGCAGTCTGGGAACTCCTGGAAGCCTCTGCTAGACATTTGCCTCTTTGGATGAACCCTGAGAAACCTGGACAGGAAAAGAGAGAATTGGTTTTTTTTTAAATATCTCCTTGGGTTTACTAAATAAAAAAAGTGTTGGGGTGATTTTTTTTGTTTCCTTTTTCTGATGCTCTGAGGTGTGTCCTTATATGTTGCAGGTAGTTTGGTTCCCCTCTTTCCTCTTGTGCTCTGTATCCTTATGCTGCTGTTTCAGAGGATATTGAAAAAGCAGGTGGCAGCCACCACAGCTGTATTAAACAGAGCTCTGATTCGGAGAGCACTAGTAAGGTTTCAGTGCTCTGCCTGGCAAGCTACATGAGTGGCTCTAAAATATGAAGGTAGATCAGTTATGGGCTAGCCTTTAAAATAAAAATAATAAAAATAAATAGTAGGAGTCCCATCAAATGAAGACGACTGGGCTCCATTCCCAAATTCTCAAGCCTCCTGCAGTGATGTAGTTTGTAGGCCCCCAAAACAGTCTCTGGTTATGTATCAGAAGTTTTTTGAACAATGAGTGCTATTACAAGCTATTCAGTGCATACTTGGATATGATGAAGTATATCGTGTGTAATTTCAGGCTCGACTCTGACTCTCCTGCAGTTTACTGGTTTACAGGATACCCCATAATGTTTTCTTAGTAAACTTAAATGTGGGAATGCATTTCAAATAGTGATTCAGATCATAAACCTGTTGGCTGCAATCATAAATGCACACAAAAGATACTTTTGGCTTTTGCTATTGCTCACCTAATGAACCGTCAGGGAGAAGGTGTTCCTTTATGAAGTCATGTTTGCATTTTTATCTTGACAGTGCCACCTGTGTTATTAGCAGGGTTATAATTCTGTACATTTTTAGGGGTTGCACTTGGGCTTTAAGGCCATGAAAGTGATCTGGAGGGACTGAGAAAAGTTAAGGCTTTGTAGTCTACCTCAAAAATCACTGCACACATGACAGTATTGTGAGGATGAGATGATCTGCACAACAGGACTTTAATCTGCTTGGTGGCGTTACCTCCTTTAGAGCTAGACTTCAGGGTTGCTGCAGAAATGGGAAATTAGCAGAATCTAAAAAAAACTTCTCATAAGCTGAATGAGTGTGATCTTGACAAAGCTTTTTTTAATACTTACTTTGCTCTAGCATTATCCACAGCAAGGCTCAGTGCTTTAATTGAGGCGTAGCAGCAGTTCTGCGTGTCACAGTGATGGGGTTATTGCATCTAGGAGTTGTGGTGAGCAGTGTCGGTGTTCTCATCTGATGTTACCAATGGGAGCCGTGCTGGTGTGTCTGGATTCTTAGAGATCAACCTCTACCAGGAGATGATTTTCTGGTTTTCTTTTCTAGATATACAGCCAGCCTATTCTATTTGTATCAAAAAACGCAGTAACACCTCCCCTTTCCCCGCAACAAACAGAAAACCAACACCAGAAAACACAAAACCATTCAAACAAAAGAAACAATTAAGAAATTAACCCCACAAAACCAAAACAGAAAAAGCGCAGTAAAAAAACAGGGTAAAATTGTCTCTTCCTTTTCTCGCATACTGTGGAGGGAGGATTATTCAAAAACATCCAGTCCTGAAAACTGCGTCTTGCTTCTTTTAGCTGAACTCGGTCAGTCTGTGTGGCTGGATTAGCCTAGGTTCCTGTTTCTTCTCAGTTTCATTCACTTTTGCAAATCATCCCTGTGTCAAATGAATCTGGGAGGTAATTCTCTAAAATGACCCTGCTACGACATAAACCGTTCATAAATTTGCTATTAATCTATTCCATTCAAAAACTTGATCCAGAAAGATTTATGTGAGAAACAAGATGTTTGAGGTAGGCGGTAGTTTTAAAAAAAGAGAACAGGCTGCAGCGTAAGGTAACTGGGTTACTGAGGGGCTTTAGCAGTACGGTTGAATTCTCTATGTTCTCATGAATGAGAATTCGCCTGAAATCCAGTGCAAGCCTTATGATCAGATGAACTCAACAGGCAGACAGGTCCTGACTTCTTTACACAGGTGTGTGTTTACCCTCTCTATTCCTCACCTGTGCTCTGGTATGCATGAAATATTACTTCTTTGTTCAGGGTGATAAAGGGTTCTCTGAATATCATAGCTTGTGTTTACAAATGCCTTAGGAAATTACACAATACTTGGGAACTCCTTTTTGTGTTCCAGAGCAAATCTCTTTGTTAATGTGTGAGCACCTCGAGGCTGGTCTTTTGGGATAGGCTTGGGGTCATGAGGCAGAGAAGATGACCACAGCTGCACTGATGTATCTGAAGACATAGATACCTTGTAAGTTTGGATTTGGATTTCATGCTGATCAGAACATGTTATAGTTACGTTCTTGTGGGCATCAGTGTCAGCATCAAAAGTGTTTAGGCACTGAAAATAATTAGATTGGATCTGTTGATGATAAACTAGGGGCATTAGTAGACTAAGGATTCATCCTTCCTCCCACTCTTCAAGTTACTGAAGAGGAAAAGAAAAACCCCACCACTCAAAAAAAAGCAACCCCAAAGCTAAAGGAAAAGCAACAACAAAAAGCCCATAAAAAGCCCCAGTGATCTTGCTCTCATTCCTGAGAGCTACAACCAGGAGATCAGATAAAAGTGTCTAGTAGAATGAAAGTGGGTTTCTTTTCTGCTCTGAGTATTGGCTGTGAAAGCAGTTTGATTGCTGGGCCTTTCTGTCTTTGAAATGCAGATCCACAAAGCTCTATGAAAGCACTGGTTACAGCTTGTTCCTCCAGAGCCATTGGAAGCAACTATAGCTGACTCTGAAAAATTTGTGAGCTGGGTGCTTTCTAATAGACCTGTTTCCTGTGTTGAAAGTTCCATGAAGTGTAAGGTTGCATTGTGTATGACCAAGATTATTGTGCTGATGTGATCTTTTTTCCTTTGCTGTTTTCCAACATCTGTGAAGGGTTCCCTCTCAAGAAAAGATAGGGTATTAGAGAAATGTTTATTTCTCTTTCAACTGAACTCGTGTTTTTCTGTTTAATAAATCACTGTGATAAATTGCATGAGTCATGCAGGTTCAAACAAATCACTTCTGCCCTTGAAATACAAAATATAGATCAAATCCCATGTCACTGGAAAGAAGGTAGTTTGAAAGAAACAAAACTGTGTTTCCTGGACATAAGTGTATTCTTTTTTATTTAATCTCTTGAAGGCTTAGTATGCATTTCTACTTAATTAGAAAGGAAGGGGGTAGGAATGTGTGTAAATTGTGTTGCTTGCTGAGACTTCTTGTGCAGATGACAAGACAAACCTTTTTTCCTTACTTTCTGTCTCCAGAAACTATAGCCATGATTGCCCCTCACTGTCATAGTGTGCTGTGTGCTGGTGCATGTTTGGCAACAGGTGTAATGGAGTGTAAAAGCACTTGGAAGGTTTGGAAACAGGGCTGTTGGATCCAGAGTCCTCTGAACCTCAAACACAGCTGCTTGGGAGCTGGATGTACATTTGTGGTGTAGTTTTATTTCTGTTATTTCACTTGTAAGATCACGAAGTACTGGCAACAGAAAAGGGATAAGAAAGCAAGAAAAGCATGTTACTTAAAATGCATAACTTATGCAGCTCGCTAAGGCAGCTCTGAGTTCAGTATGATTTTTCTTTGTGTTTATCAAATCTGTTCTGGAGAAATGTATCTTAAAAAGGGCCAGGTGATATAATTATTCCCTCCCTTCCCCCCCCAAGATTCCTTCTCTACTAGGTGTAGGTGCTTTATCATGGAAAAAACATTCCAGTTTAACACGTGGGTTCCAGATTATTTTAAACACCTAAAAATTGCATGGTTGGATATAGTTTGAGTTTTTCATCAGGAGGCTGCAGAACTAATACTCCAAGTAGAAAAGCATGTGCAAAACCAGCAGAAATATAGTGTCTTTTATTTCTTCGTTCTTTTCTGTTGCAAGTGAAGCAAAAGTTAAGAGAGTTGAGTACATTTTATAGAATTCATGAACTGTATCATTTCTGGGACATCACAGCTCTGAATCGGGCTACGGCAATAAGTCGTGATTTAGATCAGCTGCCAGGAATATATGGGGCATATTATTTGAATGTTTCACCTGTCATCAGAAGATGTCAAAGTTCTCTTGGAATTCTGACCAAAATGCATAATTTTATTAATTGTGATTAATTCAAGAACAATTAAGTTTCCTTTAAAAGCCCCGTAGTTGGTTTTGTCTCAGTGGCAGTTTTAGGTTCTTTATAAAGACAGCTGAAGAGGTACCAATGAGTGATTGCATACGTGTATGTGATGCTGTGTCCACGTTAACATTTGAGTTGGGATAAGGAGAGTGATTTTGAAACAATTCTCTCAAGTTTGCAGACATTGATCTTGCATCACAAAACAATCTAGGAATGCACTTATTGATTTTTAATGGAAAAAAGGAGACATTAAACAAGAAGCTGGGCTCCAGGGACATTGTTCTTTTACAGCCAGCTGGTTCTTGTCCTCAGACTGGTGTTACTCTGATGCAGAGATCCCAAAATGCATATGTAGTGGGAACACTGGGTCTCTGGCTCCAAGTATTTAATTCCTGAAGTCCTGCTTTTCATGTTGCGTCAATGTTCGTAGCCTGAATTCTCTCCTGAATAGGACTCATGAGTGACAAATTTTTGATTTTTTTTCAGTTGATCTCTTAAATACAGCCAACCCAGTAAAGAATTCTCATTGCAGTGAGGAAATAGGTAGCATTACAAGTGTGTGATAAACAGAGCAAATGTGTGTTGCAGTTCAGCTTGCTGTTTTTGTGACTGTGTAATGTGCTAAATGCTAGCACTTGCAATGGAAAACTTCCATTATGGCCTATCAGCTTGAAGAAATAAAATTCACTGTAGGAAGAGAATTCCTTGAAGTGGGTAATGCTTTGCTTGAATCGTCAAAAAGCATAGCTAAAATATAGACAAACAGGTGATCTGAGACTGTAAATAAATTAAACCAAATCTACTGTATTGATTTCCTGAAGTAGCGTAGTTGGCCAATACAGAAGATGGATTCTCATTATTGGGTTACTTACATGAGTGTAATTTAACGGCTCATATAAGAAATATTTGTAAAGACTTCCTTTTGTTTTCCTAGAATGTTAGAGTTGTGTGTTTAAGTCGTTGATGGGGAGGAATTTGTCATGTGTTCATTCACTTTTTTTCTGAAATTCTGATTTATTTTTTTAAAAAAAAGAGCTGGATGTCTTCCCTACATAACAGAAGAAGTCATTATTTTTCAATCATGAGGCTTGTGGGATTCACCTTTTTTTAAGTGTTGAAAAGGGATATTGATGAATTTGGGGACAGGGCCTTGCCTCTTGCAAAGAGGTGAAGAATTGAAGGGTAGTGCTATAGGAGTTAAGACATTCTCTAGGCATGTGGAAAAGAAGCCCAAGTCTGCTGTGTATTTTGTTGGCTGTCTCCAAATGGGAGTGGATGTCTGTACTTTCCTCTATCTGTGGGAAAGGCAGTTGAGCCACCATCTTACCCTTTTGTAGGAAAAGCAGCAGAGCTTGGGGGTAGCACCTTCCTGAGGGATGCCTTTAGAGTCTCTCTCCTCCAACTGACCAGGTGTCTTGAACTTTTCCGTTTTTATTGCCTGGATTTTGTTTTGTTTTCTGAAAACTCAAGTGGCTCTTTAGTGATTCAAATGTGCGATTTGCACTCTGTGGTGATCCCAGGGTTTACTTGTACTCTGGGGCTGGAGGGACTTTTGGCAAGTGTGACGGCTTTAGAGTGTCATAGTTTGACAGCAGGACAATTCTAACTTCTTTCCACAGTGAGGAATGGCAGTGTGGCTGCCACAGGATGAACCACTGGGGTTTTCTGTCTCATATACTTAAATGTTCTTCAAGTGGCTACGGTGTCTTGTTTTTAAAGCTAACTTTCTCGGTCTCTGACATTGATGTATAAATTTGTTTCTCCAACCTGAATTTACTTTCTGCAAAATTCTTTGCTTATGAAGTGTTCTGAAAAAAAGTGCTATACTTAAAGTCAGAAAATAAGTTTGAAAGTTTTTAATTCAGATTGTAAAATGGCAAGTTTACCTGAAGAATGTGTGTGTGTTTTCTGGGATATTTTTTCTGTAGGTACTTGTACAAAGCAGAGAACATGTACTTGCTGGCTGCTCAACCACATCTGTTGATGTAGTGTTTTGCCTGCTCGGAAATAGGGGCTGAAGTCAGCGGCAATTCTGATGCTATTGAGATAAATGGACATCAAACCCATCTCCTCGTATGTGTACTGCTAACCTATAGTGTTCCTTGAAAAATCACTATTTTACAGGAAAAAAAAATTCTTCAGTGTGAATAAGGACTTTGGACTCCACATTGATTATGATATTTCTCTGCTGCTGTCAGCCGAGTTCCTCCTGTATTGAACTGCAAACTGAACTTGATCTTCAGTTTGCTTTGTGTTCTCAGTGGTAGCTTTTTGCAGATGTAAATGTAAGCTCAGTGAGTGCTACAGCAGTTGAAACTCTTTACACGCAAGATCCCACTGGGAAGTTGGTGCATGTAACTCCAGATGTTCTTTTTTTCTCTCTCCTGGGCAGTCACAATGAATCTTTGTGATTGCCTTTGTAAAACACATTGTCAGTTCACAGTAAATAAGTAATAACTTGCGATTTAAATGGAGCACCTGTTTTCTTAAATAGCATGCATGTGTTTTAACAGCCTTTCTGTGTTTGTTCCTAGGCATTGTATTTCAGGTTATATGTGTTTTAGAATGTTAGTTTAAAACAAATAAACAGTGTGGTAAAAAGATATCTGGATAAGCTGAGTGAAATGTGATGGCACAGATAGAAAAATGGTGATATTTTCAAAAGCAATTTCTTTTTTTCTTGTTCACTTTTAGAAACCATTATGGTGCCACGTGTAATAGTATTTTCATCTCTTGAACCTTCACAATAGGAGTATTTCTATCATCCTAGCTATAAAAAATAGACAGCCACATGGTTGAGTTTTAATGTTACCAAACACAATGACTTTCGCATTGTAAGTTATTACCTCTAAAGGAAGTAATGGGGAAAGGCAGAAAGAGTTGATGTGTGAAGGCTTTTAGTGGAAATTACTGAAATAAACAGCTATTCTGTTGACAGTTTATTTCATTTTCTCAAATTACCTGATGTTCTGATAAGTGAGACTCAGTGAAAACAAGCTGTAAGAGAAGACATTGAAAGCATTACTCAAAGAAGAATATGATAGCAGCTGGAATGAGAACTAATGGACTTTAAGGGGGTTTTGTATGTTATACGCAATATTCCTAAATATTTCCCTCCTTAGCTTTTGAGTGATGTTCTAGACCACCTTGCCTGTTAATGTGAACAACTTTATAGTTGTACTTTGTACATGCTTGTGGATTGTTGGATGTCTCTGAGAAAAAACCTCATTATGAGGGGAAACAGTTGTTTTTCTACACAACAATTTGGTGCGGAGAGCCACCTGGTACTGTGACAATGAATCATAGAATCATCTGTTGGAAAAGACCTTTGAGATAGAGTCCAACTGTACCTATCCACTACTAAACCATGTCCCTAAGAAGCTGATCAACCCGTCTTTTAAACACCTCTGGGGATGGTGACCCAACCACTTCCCTGGGCAGCCTCTGCCAGTGCCTGACTACCCTTTCAGTGAAGAAATTTTTCCTAATATCCAGTCTGAACTTGCCCTGGCGCAACTTTTGGCCATTACCTCTTGTCCTACCACCTGTCACGTGAGAGTAGACACCAACAGTCGCCTTGCCTACAACCTTCTTTCAGGCAGTTGTAGACATTGATGAGGTCTCCACTCAGACTCCTCCAGGCTAAACAACCCCAGTTCTCTCAGCAGCTCCTCTTAACACTTGTTCTCCAGCCCTTTTCCCAGTCTCGTTGCCCTTCTTTGGATGTGCTCCAGCCCTTCAATGTCCTTCCTGTAGTGAGGGGCCCAGAACTGAACCCAGTACTTGAGGTGTGGCCTCCCCAATGCTGAGTGCAGGGACAAGTCATCAGATGGTCATACAGATTCTCACCAAGTACCTGGTGACCACCAAATTCAAACCATTACAGAAAATGTAGCCAAAACAGCATGTGCTTTCATTATGGTTGTGTACTTTCTGAATTGCTGAGTAACAAATGACTTGACACATGCATAAAGTACACCTACAGATTAATTCTTGTAGACCTAGAATACAATTGAGGTCAGCCACATGCATCAGTTAAAACCCTCCACAAATGACAAAGAAAACATACATTGCTTTTATCTCACAGGAACCTGAAATGCGGTGACACTGCAATACATGGGAGATATCCCATTTCATGTGGAAATCACAACAATGCAGCTGAAACAGAATATGTTAAAAATAATTTGCTGCACTTGCTTGAAATCTCACCAGGAGTATGAGAGCACTGTTATACAGCAGCCGACCTTCCTACTTAGTCCTCTTTGTACTGAGCTTTTGGCTCCTGGCAGCGGGTATTCCAGTGTAGCAGATCTGCTTTTCTAGCAACCCCCAAATAACTTGTAAGGCACATCTTCTAGCTAGTTTGCCATCTTTGAAGAGCTTCAGTCTGTCATTGTACCTGTCTGTTTCCACAACTCTTTTCTCTGAAGGAAGGCTGTTGTACCTGGGGCTACTCTGAGCGTTGACTCACAAGATCAGGGATTTGTGTTAGGACAAATGTGGGACCATGGCATGCACTGCCTCTGAGGGGGGGAAGGTGTAGATACATGTTGCATGAAATCTACGTTCCATGTGTGTTTTTCTTGAGACCAAAACTTGTATTAAGGCAGGCAGGGTACTATTGTGGGGAAAGGAAATGCTTTCCCTTCAGTAATTTGGAAGAGTACCAAGTACATAGAATCATTATGTTGGAAAAACACTTCTAAGATAATCGGATCTAACCATCAGCCCAGCACCATTGTGCCTACAACACCATGACCTCAAGTGCTGCATCTATGCATTTTTGGAGGTCCCGAGAACCACTGCCCTGGGCAGCCTGTTCCAGTGCTTCAGCACTCTTTCAGTAGGTAAAGTTTTCCCAATATCCACTCCAAACCTCCCCAATGGTAGTTGAGGTAATTTCCTCTTGCCCTATTGCTTATTGGTTGGATGAAGAGACCAACACCCACTTCACCTCGTTCTCTTTTTCACACATTTGTGGAGAGCGATAAGATCTCCCCTCAGCCTCCTTTTCTCCTGCCTAAACCCCCAGTTCACTCAGCTGCTCCCTGTAACACTTGCGCTCCAGACTCTTCACTGGCTTTGTTGCCCTTCTTTGCAGCCTCACCAGTGCCAAGTACAAGGGGACTATCCCTTCCCTGGTGCTGCTGACCACAGTTTCTGATACAAGCCAGGGTGCTTTTGGCTTTTTTTGGCCATCTCGGCCCCTGCTGGCTCATGTTCCTCTGGCTGTTGACCAACGTCCCCTAGGTCTTTTTCTGTCAGACAGCTTTCCAGCCACTCTTCCCTAAACCCTTAGCCTTGCGTGGGGTGTTTGTGACTGAAGTGCAGGATCCAGTGCTCAGCCTTATTGAAAGTCATACAATTGACCTCAGTCCATCAATCCAGCCTGCCCAGCTCCCTCTGCAGAGCATTCCTGCCTTGCAGCACTTAGACGTTCCCACCTAATTTAGTGCCATCTGCAAACTAACTGAGGGAGAAATCAATACCTTCATCCACATCATTGATAAAGACATTAAACAAGACTGGCCCCAGTGCTGAGCCCTGGGCATCACTGCTTGTGACCAGCTGCCAACTGAGTTTAACTACTTTCACCACAACTCTCTTGGCTTGGTGCTCCAGCCATTTTTTTACCCAGCGAAGAGTACACCTGTCTAAACTGTGAGCCACCAGCTTCTGTAGGAGAATGCTGTAGGAAGCAGTGTCAAAGACTTTACTAAAGCCCAGGTAGATAACAAGCACTGCTTTTCCCTCATCCACTAGAAGGGTCATCCGGTCATAGAAGGAGATCGGATTAGTCAGGCAGGACCTGCCCTTCGTGAACCCATGTTGCCTGGGCCTGATCCCCTGGCGTCCTGCTCATGCTTAGTGAGTTCATTTGAGATGAACCATTCCATAAGCATACCCAGTACCAAGGTCAGGCTGAAAGGCCTGTAGTTGCCCCCAGATACACCTTCTGGCCCTTATTGCCCTAGATGGGCATCACGGTGGCAAGCTTCCAGTCATCTGGGACCTCCCCTGTTAATCAGGACTGATGGTAAATGTTTGTGAGTGCCTTGGCAAGCTCCTCTACCGACTCCCTCTGTACCCTTGGGTGGAACCCATCCAGCTCTGTAGACTTGTGAGTGTCTAGGTGGTTTAGCAGGTTGTTGACTAGTTCCTCCAGGATTATGGGGGGTTTATCCTGCATTCCATTCCTGTCTTCCAGCTCAGGGGGCTGAATACCCTGGGAATAACTGGTCTGATGGTTAAAGACTAAGGCAAAGAAGACATTTTTGTCTTTAAGAGGTAGAGAAAATTATTTTGCATCACACTTTGCAGCAGTGCTGGGAACAACTTTCTCTTCAGACATATTGATCATGGGGTCACTATGTTCCTGTAGTGCTTGAGTAATGAATGCAATGATGGTCTTGACAGGATATGAGAAACTCTGCCCTACTTTGATTTCACAGAACTTGCAGGCTGTTTCTTTAGTAGACGTAGCCCTCTCATGCTTAATTGTTTTATTATTGTCTATTTTTATCATGTTCAGTCAGCGCTGTTGTTCTGATAACCTTTTCAGTTTAGCCCTCCTGGATCATAAACTGTAATGTACAAAAATAAACACTTGAGAGTCGGATCTACATTACTGAAGTTCTTCTAAGTGTGTGTATTGGTGTATGTACTCCTAAAAACTATGAAAGTGTTCACAAATGCAGAATAAAATGATACAAGAGAAAACAGATTGTTAACCTAAAATATGCTAAAATACCAAAGGTAGAACATCATCCTCCCTTCTCCTTGGCCTGAAAATAAGTCAAAGGAGAGAACCAGAGATCAGACTCTTTTTCCTTAAGTTAGCTGCTTTTCTTGCGTGGGATATGCATGTTCCTTGATGTTTAAGTTAACCTGTTTTTCACATCACTGCAACCAAAAAGGTCACAACTTGCACTCTTAAAATACTGTGAGAATTCACTTCTCTGGAAAATGAACGATAGCGTTTAATGAGTATGAACTTGTGGGCTCACAAACTTTTTAGCACTTACAGGGCCATTCACACAGTCATTGCAGAAAGGGTTAGACCAGAAACAGCAATGTTGGTGACCTCAGTTTAGTCTTCTACTTGTTTGTATTTTGTAAACAAAAATTCTCTTTTAGTGCTTCTGATTATATTAAAATTCTTCAAATTAGGGATCAGCACTTCTTTTGTGTTCTGTAACTGCCTGTGCAAGGAGATGACTGGCTGTTCGCTCGCGTTCCGTAACACGATAACGGGCTTTCTCCAGGAGGCTGAAAAATCAGCCCAGAGACTGATATGCACAAATGGCTCTGTCAAAGCTTCTTCCTGTAATAACCTACAGTAGCTGCAATGTAAGTTTAAAGCTGCAGTCAAAGAATATAATTGAAAGTAATGGAGATAATTGTTCTGTTATTCAGGAGTAGAAAAAAATAGTTGTGCATGTTCGATAAATAGAAGTAGTTCTGTTGTTTAACAGTAAGTAGAGCTCCAAGGAGCGAGCCCTTCTTGCTTGTATCCTATGTCCAGGGAGCACAAGCCTGATGATGTGAGTGTTTTATTTTCCCTCTAGAAAGCTGTCTTACACTGACCTCCTCCCCCACCTTTTTTTTTCCTAGTCAGTCCCTGGGTGCTCTGAATGATAATTGTGAGATGCTCCAGCTCTTGCGCTTTGTCTGACAGGAAAAGATGAACACATGGTCTGTATCGGGTAGCATTTCTGCTTTCCCTCTCCGGCCTTCAGTGGGATGCGAGGAGTGTGGAATGGAGACGCTTAGATGTTTAGTCCTTTTTTTTCATATATTGCAATGATTGCCCAGGAGCATTCCTGCTAAAGATCTGGCTTTGTTCTTAATGCAGGCTGGGAATATTTACAGCTTTTTTCCTGCGTGACTTGAGAGACAGTAGTTGTTGCACTCTACTGAATTTTTAACATGTATCTATTCATTTGAAGAGGTTAGATTTCTTCAGAAGCATGTGCATCTTTGACAGATTTCCATGTTTTACCTCTCTATAAGGTGTAAATAACATTTGAGTTGAAGTTTCATAGTTTGACCCATTGAGATATATATTTTCAGTAATGGAGTTATTTTTAATCTGGGAAATACAAGCTAAGTCTATAGAATCGTAGGATAATTTGGTTTGGAGGGGACCTTTGGAGGTCTTTTAGTCTAGCCTCCCTGCAATGAGGCAAGGACATCCTCTATATTATTTCTTACAGTCTTTCTGAACAATTCTTTCTTCCTGTGCGTGATAACAAGATATATAAATTCCATGGGAGTTGTTAATTCCCCCTTCAGTTTTGGTTCACAAGAATGACTAATTGCATTGCTCTGCAGCACTAACTGTAATTCTGGACTGGATGTGTGTGTGGTCTGCACAGTCATGGAGCAGAACTACATCGTCGGCAACATCCAGCTACCAAGCTCTGCTGCTGTTCAGCTGTGTGCCAAGTGGGTCTGTCACCCCCGCAGCACAATGGTGGAGGGGCCACAGAAAGCGCTAGGAGGAACCGTCACTGTTTTTGGACTGTAGACTCTTCTGTTTGCCGAGATTTATTTCATCTTGAGCTGAAACACACACTATTTTTTCTTCACAAAGAATAAGTAGGTAGCTATAAAGTAAATCCTAGCTTTCCAAGAGGAGTCAGCAAGTATTACACTGACTTTTTTAGGTAGTACGCTGGAATTGAGATTTATACTTGAGGACTTGAGAATGTGTGGAAGATCAGACCACTGTTTGTGTATAAGAGGACATAAGGAAAAAAACCAGTAAAATCTTCAGAAGCATTAGGAAAAGCAATTTTAAAAATCTAGTAGGTAACACATTACATCAGAGACTGGAAATTGAACTGAGCAAGAGACCTCGGTGTTGCAAGAATAAATCCACCAGGACAGAGGCTAATTGGCACGAGAAAATGGGACTCTCTTATTTCACTCCACTGCAATATTAGCTGAGAATTTGCTCCTTAGGCGTACTGCAATAGCCTTGTGGTGCCAGTAACTGCATACAAGCAGGTGCACCTGAGCAGCTCCTGGTTTGCTAACACAGAGAACAAAGTTAATGCTTTACCAGGTGCAGTTCACACCTGTGCTGGGAGTTGGGCAGATGGTCAAGGTTCAGAATGGGGCAGTGGGAGGGCGTCCTGCTTTGAGGCAGCTCCTTGCCTCCCATCTGTGTCACTTGCCAGGCTGTGGGAGCACAGATGTCAGGAGACTTCGGAGAGTCTCCTTTAGACCCACTGTAAGTCTGAAATGTAACACTCGCTGGTATAGGGACCAGTCAAGTCAATCTTGTGTTGCTGAGGAGGTGCATCTGAAGTGTTTCCCTTTTTGTGAAATGGTTACTTCAATAACTGAGCTGTCAAGGTAGAAAGGAGAAGCCGGGAATCCTGGTCTAAATTTACAGATCTCTATAGACTTACCTATCCGATATCCAAGGCATGGGTTTTTTTTATTGCTTTTAAGTTAGTTTAGAAACCAGGGATGCACGAGGAGAGTTTAACTAAATCTGCACACCTGGCAAGTGTGTTTTCTAATTATTGTTTTGGGAAGTTCCTGGAAATTTGTATGGACTGTCATGTACACAGAAAAGCACCTTGGGGAGACTTTCTTCCACGTGTTTCATCTCATTCTCTCTTTATTTGCTTGCTGAGGATGGAAGTCTTTTGGGACAAGGACTGCCTCTTGCTCTGCTCATACATGCACAAGACAGTGCATGGAAAGCTGGGGATGTTCAGCGAATCAAAATAGTTTGTATTTAGCTACGTTTTCCTATTGTCAGCACAATTCCTTAGAAAATGGCAGTGGCAGAGAAACAACAATCCAAGTTTTAAATTCACCGATGGTCTTGGCAACTTTCAGCAGTCTCGACATGTTATTTTAATGGTTCTCATTTCCTCCTGTGTTATGCTTCTCCGTGATGGCTCTGACTTTCTCAGCACTCACTGTTCTTGCGGTTTCCAGGCCTAGTGCCTGCTTAATTTTTTGCTTTTCACTTTCTTTGTTTCTCAGCCACGTCTGTAGCATTTTGGTATGCTTCAAGAGGCTGCTTCTCTTTCTGAAAGCTCTTTTTTTACGTTGCTGAAGCCCAGAGCATCCATTGTGACTGCTGTTGCTTTGCTGGTGAGCTTGTGCTGGCTCAGCACACCCTAGGGTGTCTGATCCAGACAGGCTCACTGAGGGTGCTGTTTCTCACAGGCCAGCTCAGAGCCTCCTGGTGGGGCATTGCCATTGATGCAAATGCAACAATTGCAATTAAAAAACAAGAGCTATTTTTCTTGGATTGCTTAGTGGGAAGTTAAATACACTGCAGGCTTGGAAATTGTGACTTGAAGGAGTAAAGTCGTACTTGTCCTGACCTGCAGTATGTCAGCTTGCCTTTGGCTGTGTTCTTGTGCTGTTTAAGAGTTGTCTTAAATGCAGTGTTTGCACAGAACTGGATTTGTAAGCCATGGAGAATGAGGACAGGTGCTTCATGTGAATGCATATAACAATTAGATCCACTAATTTTGGGCTGTCTGTCAAAAATAAGCTCAAGGATGTGCCCAGGCTTTCTGTTGTCTGTTCTGTGGGACTCTGCTCCCTTTTAAAATCATTGATCAAGTATTAGGTCACTGTTGTCAGCAAAAACTAAAGAAGTGATGAATTTGAAGTACCTGAGAATTCTGTGTAGTAGAGAAAGACTTTTATAGAGCTGTCCAGACATCTCCTGCAACATGCAAAATTTCAGATCACTGTAGGGCAAACGGTATTTGTTAAAGTCCTCCCTGCAAAGAGAAGCACCTATTCAGCTGCTTTACACCAGCCACAAGTTCTTATCCTCTGTTTTTGTTTTCTGTTTATTTGTCTTCTCAAATGCAAAAAGCTAACGCTTGGGATGTATTTGCAGTGTTTGATTTGCTAAAGTAGCTGACTTGTCAGAATGAAACGAGTGAAGTTTACGTTAAGAAAATGTTCTGCAGTCCTTTCTTGTTTTCTCATGAGAGCTGCCCTTAACACTGGTCACTTTGAGTGTGATAGTTTGCAAGCTTAGTATTGCTTACAACTACTGCTAAAAAACACTGGAAGGTCTATTTTGTTTTTATGACTGCATGTCATGCTTAGGCAAAATAAAATAAACTTTTTGTTGCTTTTTAGCCAGTAGCTATTAGATAAGCTTTTTCCATTACCAGAAGGTGATAAAATATAACATAAGATTTAAACTTTTATAAATAAAGCTTATAACTGAAAGAGATATGGGTTATGTTTACTGAGAATGATCGTGTATGTAAAAGAAATTTTCTGGCTTCTTCAAAACGATGGGCTGTCTTCCATTAACCAGAACACCTCAGGGTGTTTCCCCTTTCTTTGATTTAATTCTAAGGGATGTTGGTTTTTTCCCTGACATTTTCCTCTCAGAACCTATTTGTTAATTTTGGTGAAGTTTGTTTTTTATGGAAAATACCTGTGAACAAAGGAGAAAAGCAGAAACCTTAGTACACTAAAAGAATACTGGAAATTCTGGTTTCATTTGAGTGAAGCTTTGCATGTTTAACTTTAAGCACGAATTCAGTAGAGCGTCTGGAAGCAGCCTAATGATAAGCTTTCGCAGATCTTTGCATGCGACTGGCTCTGTGTGTGTTCTGAGAGGCGCATCATAAGCACCGCATCAGTTTGTGGGTATGTGAGGCATCTTATGAAAGTCATCCTGTGGTGATCCTAATCTTCAAGAAAATTCTGGCTATCCCTTTAAACATAGAGGACCCAGAAAGTGGTAGAGCAATGACTGTCTGACTTCAGGTTCCCAACAGCTGAAACATTGTAAATGAGAAAATGAATAGAGTATAAAAAGTGTTCTGCTACGTTTACTGGTAGCTGCTTTCATGGAAAGGTAATAGATTTGTCCTGGTGTGACAAAGTCAAGTCTGGGGTTCTTGCTTATTCGGGGCGTTTGGCATTGGGAATTACTGTCACTATGGATCCTGGTGAGGCTTATGTATTATGCGTAACCTCTGTAATGTTAGTAGCTACTGTTCTTGAGTTACTTCAGTAGATTCAGCTTCATTTCATATAGTTTATCCTTTTTGTTCTGTAGTCTTAAGCATAGTCTTGAAAGAAATTGAAACACGATCTTTCTGAATCATTAGTTGTTTCTTATCATCCCTTTAAAAAGTGAGGTCTGCCTCCCCTTTGCTGTGTGGGGTTTTTTTTATTTTGTTTTTTTCAATGGAGCTGTCGTTGATTGATACATTTTTCTGACTAATTCGCTGTTCCTGAGGATTGATGCTGAAGGTATAACAAATGAGCAATATCACAGGTTTTTTGAGTTTAATATATGAGGAGATATAATCAGTCATATTGAGTATTTCCTTCCTGCATTTCCTTAGTCTATAATTTGGAGCAAGTTTCTGCTTGTGAACTAATTGCCTGTGTTCCTTAGAAAAACAACTTACTCAAAACCTGAATGCAACGTAAACTAAAATGGGAATTAATTGTAAAAAGGAACAAAGATTTTTTCTTTTGGGTGATGTTAATGCTTTCCTTTGTAAATAGGAAAGTGTATATCCAGCAGTTACAGAAGTGTAGGCCCAGGTTTTGGCCTTGCTCACAAACTTGCTCAGAGGAGTAAAGGGGGAATATAACTTGTGTGGGCTACTTGGATTAAATGTGGCATGTGGAATAAGAGCGTAGGACGTGGCTTTGTGCTATGTCTCCTCTCTCTTTAAGATGGCTTGGAAGAGTATTAACTCTTGCCTGGGCTTTCTGAACCAGAGCATCAGCACATGCTGCCTGGTCCCTTGCATGTGGAACAGCAGTTGCAGGAGAAGAGATGTAGTAGGTTGGGCAGCGGTGAGGATAAAGAGGACATGCTTTATGCAGAATAGTTGCATGTTAGCAGATGTCAGCTGAGAGAAATCAGGTTTGTCTGTATTTGAGGGAGAAGGCAGGAAGATGTAGCAGAACAAAGTCACGCTTTTGTGAGAAATACCAGCAGAATGGTAAAGCGTCTGAAGATTTCCAGGTTGTTTCTCTTCTGGTAAGGGAGTTTGGCTTCTCTGCTGGGTTGTTACTGTATGAAGCTGCTTTTCTGAGTTACAAGCGAGGGTTTTGATATCGGTACAATTGTGGTGCCACAGGTTCTGTCAAAATAAATGGATTCTGAGAGGGGAAAACAGTCTTGCATAAATAATGATGAATGAAAGTGATCCCATGCTCTCCAAGATAGAACTGCCACAGTAGATATCCGGAGAATAAAAATGGATTCTTACCTGCTTTTTATTTCGTCTAATGAAACTGGAAACATTAAAAAGTCATTATCAGCGGTTGGTAATAGATACTGTATCATACACGGTAACAAGCGGAATTGATAGACAAGTATTTTCCTTCCTTGCCCTTGGAAAGAAATGGTTGTCAATGCCTCTCCATTTCCTCAACTCACCACACAATGGCTGTGTTTGTCTCTAGTTTGTAGACCGAGAGCATTCAGTGTTGAGCAGACCTTGCTCAGCAGAGATAATAACCTGGTCAGTCATGCAGCTGAAAGATCAAATTTAAAGTAAAAGTTAAGAATTCCCAGCACTATCGTGTTTCAGCCTTGCGTTGAAGACTTCTACTGGCCCACTATTTGCCTTTGACATGGGCACCAAAGGCAGGAGAGAAAGTTGATGGGCATTTTCTTAAGTCTTGTAGGGTAGCTTTGAAAACGGAGAGAGCACAGATTCACCTTTCAGGTGATCTAAAACCAAATGTCACATAATTAAGGATCTGATCCTTCATCCCCCTCCCTTTTCCTCTTCAAAGGTTCATCCCAAATCTGAGGTCTGTTGTGAACTTGTGTTTTATCTTCAGTTCTCATTGCTACAATTCTCATTGCTGTGATAATGTTATCAGAAAATAGATTTAACAGACCATCTTGGACACTGCTTTTTTTTTTCTTGAGATATATGTTTCACCTTATTCCTTCCAAAATTTGCATTTTTATTCTTAAAGATATGAAGGAAAGCCTCACTGACCTGTATTATTTTGGGAGATGAATATTTTGTATCTGACTTTTGTGTGAGAAGTCCCTCTGTGAAGGAAGCTTTACGGAACTAGACGTAAATGCAATGCAGGTAATCTCTTAGTCCCCCTGGGCATTTGAATTGATGTGGAGCCTTGTATCCATCAGCAGACAACCTTTCTGCACTGTGCCACCCAGTAGATGTGACTGTGCCAGGCAGGGGCTGGAGGACAGGGACCTCCCAGGCCAGAGCATGCTGGGAGCCTCCAGTGGCACCTGCCTGGCAGTTCCTCACGAGCCTCACAGGATCTCAGGAATGTTTCTGATTTTGCTGCTGTCTGGAACGGAGTGTGAAGGCTTTCCTGGTTCAGTGCCAGGAGAGAGGGTTTTGTTATAATGTCTTGGGTGAAACGAGTGAATATAGCGGCTTTTACATCTTGATTCAGGTGACTTTACAGTCCGTTAGGTAAATAGGAATATTTTTCATTAATTTAATGGATCCTTATAATGTATTAGAGCTATCATGTTGAAATCAGACTCTCAGGGTTCTGCTTTAGAGATGAAACTGGGATTATCTAAGTCACACTAGAGGTGCACGTCTGGTGTAATTGGAGGAGGAGCATCTTTATATCTGGGAATTGCCCTGCTGTCAGCAAAGTTCTTGTGCGGAAATAGCCAGATTCTGAGCTAGCAACCTTTTTGGAGAGACTTTTAGAGTAATGCTGCTCAAAAAGGTGACAGCGGAGCAGGGAATAGATTTGAGGTGTGAAGTAAGATATTGTTTTATGGTTAGTGACAAGAAATTTTTCTAACCCCAAAGACCTGCATAGGGAAGCTTTTTGAACTAGAAAGTAAAGCAACTGTCAAAATAATAAAAAAAAAAGAAACAGGAAAAAGAAAAAAATGAAACAAAAAGGAAAAAATAGACCTACAACAGAAGGAAAGATGTGGCTCAGGAGGATGTCCAAATATTTCATTATTTCTGAAAGGTATGGGAAGCTGCCCAGCATTTTTTGAGCCTCAGTTTATTAGGTTGCCCTTGAGAATCGTTAGCATTGCAACCTCACTGGACCTTACATATATGAAAACCAGAGAGAAGCAAAGAAGCCTCTCTACAGAGCTGTGCTCAAAGGGGTCTGGCTGAGAGGTGATCGAGCGTTTGATGCGCTGGAGTGGCGCAGAAGGGGAAGGGCATTGAAAAGTGATTGTTTTCTTCCAGTCATAGGTGGTCTGAGTTCCTCTGCCACTGCCTTGTCTTGCATCCTTTGGCAAGCAGAGTTACAATCAGATGCTTTTGAAAAATCATGTGGTCAGTCTACCTGTTTCCCTGTTGATAAGATAGAGATAGGATTTTTCCTATTAAAAAGGGAAAGGTACTGAAAATCATTAATTCTTTATATGCAAAGTGTAATAGGTACAATGCAGTGAAAACAGATGAAAAGTATGTGTACCGGATAGAAATAATATTGGTGTATCCGGATATTTCAGATCTGTCTTCTGAGGCACAACAATATTAATTCTAATAAAAAAATTCTAAATAAAAGGGAACGTGTGGTTGATACTTGTCTTTGGGAAGGAGAAGTCTCTTATGCTTCTCACTTTTTATTCTGCTGTAGCTTGAATAAGCACAGCCATGGTCCTCTATGCTGGCCTTTTTCCCTAGCAAATTTGAGCTCTATTTGTACTTACTTTGAGCAGAGCCTGCTGAGGTATACACCTGTTAACCAGTCAGAGCTGGTTGACCGCACGGTCATCTCTGGGCAGTGCCACATAGCACACCAGGCTGTCTCTGAGGGAGGTGGGGAGCCTGGAGCGGCGTGGTGAGCTGCTGCACTGGGCAGAGCTGCAAGGGCTGATGCTGGGAACAGAGCATGTCACGGTGCCGACGCACCACTGGGGTGAGGAGCCCATCTGTGGAAGGTCATGGCAACTGGGGAGCTTTTGAATGGCTTTGTGCTGAAGGGTACAGTTTTCCTAACAGTGTCACGTAGGTTTGAGTATTTCCGGCTAGTACAAGGAGAAAAGATATCTAAATTATCAACAGTACGAAAAACAATTATAGAATTTTCATCTTCTCTTTCTTGGAAGCAATAGATTGGTTTGGAGCATACAGGAATAGCAGAGAGAAAGCCTGCACGAAAATGTTGTTTTGAAAGCTAAAGAAGAGACATTTGCATTAGAAGTAGTAAGTCAGGGAAGAAAAGGAACCCCAGAAAAGATGAGAGGGCCAAGCAGTTATTCTCTGGTAAAACCAGATGGATTATCAGTTAGAGGTAAAATTACCTTTGGAAATAGAGATGTAATGTCATAGTAAGGAGCCTGAGGATGGTTTCAGGGCACTTGTGTCATCTGTGTTTCGTATGAATAGTTTGAATAAGGTGTCTTGTTCTGAGCTAACCCTGACCTTGAGACTCATTCTGACTTCCCAGTGAAACCCTTGCTATCTTTAAAATTCATGAAGAAATAATTTTAAACAGGGAGGAGATGAAGCAATACGTCCCATTAAATAAAACTGAATTTATTAATATTTTGAGTAACATGAATACAATAAGAACTTTAGCTGTTGCAACTCCCGTAGAGCCCTGTTAGCTTAGAGGTGAGCAGCTGCACTGCTATGTGTATATGGCAATTGCTTTGACTCTGCAGCGGGAAGGTACTTTTAGCTCTGGTACGTTTGCTTTGGTTCAGACAGTTGCATACACACCGGTCATCTGGCCATGGTAATCATTAGGTCATCTTCAGTCCTTGCCTCTTTTCTCCTTGATTGAGACATCTTGGTTTCAAGTGCCAGCTGGGAGGAAATGATTTGTGCTTTTGTATTGTCTTGTGGATACAATACATTGGAAAAATCTGAGTGGATGTGCCACATTTGGAATTCTCAAGTGGTTACTTCCGTGCCTTATAATCATTACAAAAGTTACTATTTTCTTAAAGTATTTTCATAAACTTTCAAAGCTAAACGTGATTTCCTCAAAACTAAAATCACAGCGTAACATCTTCCCATCTTCAATAAAGCAGTTTTCCTTTGCATTATTAGGTATAAGTTGATTCATTGTCTTAAACTGAGTTTGTTGAGTTGAAGTAATTATTTCTCATGGTTTTCCTTCATGAAAATCTGTTTGATAAGCTTGTCCTGGTTGAAGTAATTTTACACCTGCAACGTGAGAGGGACTTTCTAGAAATCATTTGGACCATAAGTTAATTAAAATGGTAGATTTCTATTGCCAAACCAGAACTGCTTTATATTGTCTATAATCTTGCTTTAAACCGATGCAAATATATGTGTTCTACATCTGGACTGGAGAGTCCAGCCCTGACATTTCTTCATCCATGCAATATTTGCAAAATAAAGAGAGAGATGACCAGATATACTTCATACAGATGGAGTATTTAGTCAGCTTGGAAGTGCTTCCACCATGGTTTTGGTGCGCAGTAGCTCTTCCTGACCACCTGTGTTCTATTTACATTGATAACTCTGCTCTCACATCAGTTAATTACTCTGTCTGCTGTGAACAAGATGGAAGAAGATATCAGAGAACATAAGCAGCAGTAATAGTGTATTTTCTTATCCTTTACCTCTGAAAAACACTGCACTTTGTCCAGTCACAGGACTGATGTTCACCATCAGTGCTTGCCTTCATGTACCTTCTCGGCTTCCTGGTAACTATTCCCTTCTTGTTGAACAACGGAAATCACTGAACGTTGTAAGTGTATTGGGAAGGGACTCTTGCTTTTAGCCATTGGCAGTGGTGAAATGATATGATTGCAAACAAAGCGACTTGTTTTTTTCATGCAGAACTGCAACAGTTGTAAGCTGTTTTTTTTCTTCAATTAGCACTCGCAGGCAATCAGTATAAAAATATGGTTTGTCATATGATTCTGAACTAGTGTTGACAAATAGAATTGTCAAAATGAAGTGGGTTAAAATAAACCTAACTTTATCTTTTACTTGACATGTGAAATTAGATAGATCTTTTTATAATATTTCTTGGGTTGCTCATTTTTTCATCATAATGGCTGATTCCCTTTCTTTTGGCTCTGAATATAGCTGAAACTTTAGAGTTGTAAATATGAATATCAGATGTTGCGAAAGTAAATAGTGTTGACTTGGGTGTTAAGCAAAGACTTGAATTACATTATGCTTATTCCTTGACCCCACCTGCTCTGTCCCCTTCTCTTCTGTGCAGTGTGTGTAAATCTAGCATCCAGCACAGATTGAAGTCAAGTACTTCACAGAAGCGCTGCTGGGTAAAGTAATTAGCGCTGCTGTCAGGTGAGCACGCATCAGTAGTGTGGCCTGTCGGAATCAATGGGTAGTTCAGGTCTCCTGTGTTACAGACTGTAGCTCAGTACCTCAGGTACAGAAACTATAAACACAGCCTGAGGTTCCAGGTGTATCGGTCCCTTCTGTTGCAGAGAAAGCAAGTCAGAGCTGGATGCCGCAGGGCTCAAAACACAGGTCTAGAGCATAAGCATTAGGGATCAAAATGTGGGGTTGGATGTTAAGATTTGCTTGTGTCATTTAGCAAATGTTTCTGAAACATCAGGCTTGGTGACTGGATTTTTGCAGGATGTTTCTTGGAAACAGATTAATATCTTTGGATTCCAGTTCTGAAATAATTTGTACAAATTGCCAGGGACTTTTTTTCCACACATCACAGGCATAGACATTACTGTCATACCAATACTTACAGAGTAAATTTATAGCAACTGTTGTGTAAGCTGGGAACTAAATGGGGTAAGAATAGAAAAACAGGCAGTGATGTGACAAATTGCCTTTCACTGCAGTTCCGAAATATCAGTGGGTAAAGTAAATCACAGTAGAAGATGATGCCCTCCTTCACAGCAAATAGCCCAAATGACAGTAGTCAAGAAGGTATTTAAGAAGGCAGATAGTGTGCTACACCAGGACCCTGTGCTGCCCTGATGTCATAGTCTCTCTCTGCTCGAATGTATAGCCTCAAACCTTGTGAAGTTTGTGGGCAAACAATGACCGAATGTTTTGGTCAAATATGATGATAACAGGAAACTTTTGACACTTTCATTTTTTTTTTTTAATTAAATAAATCCCAAGGCCTAGCCTAGGCTTACCTGGGTTTGCAAAGATACGTTTGTGATGCTGTAAAGCTACATTGTGGCTTTTGCAGGGAAAGATTTTACAGTAACACTGTGACTATATAATGGTCTAGATCAGTCTGAACTGACTGTGATTTTTTTCTTGGACACAGAATACAGAAGGGGGATTTTGTCTTGTGACTGAACCTGCATCAGCTCTCTGATTAATGCCGAGCTAGGTTGGATATCATTAATTATGTGTTCCTAAGGTATGTTTTTCTTTTTTCTGTTCATTCAGTAGCCAACTAGGTGTGCTTAGGTATCAGCAAAATACAGTTAATGATCCGTCTCCGATGCAAAACCAATCCCCTCTTAACAGTTCAAAACCTGTGCTAAGTATCTTAAGTCTGATGTGACAGTTGTTTATGTATGTTCTTGTAGGATGCAGCTCCAAAGACCTGTGCATTTATTCTGTGTAGAACCATATTATACAGCAGCTAATGGACTATAGCTTTGCAATCTAGAAAAGCAATAAGGAAACTTTATTTTAGAAGGATACTCTTTATATTGTAAAGCGAAGTCCCCCAAGGAGTAATAAATGCCAGAATTAAAACCAGTTTCTGCTTGTCTTAATTGCCTCAGTATGTACGCTCCACCATCTTTCTTCCTTGCATCCTTGCCTGGGTATGCACTCCAGTCTTGGGAATTGGAGCAACTTTCCATCCATATTGGATTCATGTGTTTGCTTTCAATGCTTTCGCTGTCTAACTCTGAGTTTGTAAAGAAGAGTTGACAAGCAATCATTATTAATTGGGCTTTGCTTGGGAGGCAGCATTTTATATTTTCTTATGCTGCTGAAATTGCATTGGGGTAAGGATCTAAATGTGGTGAGATGAGTATCATTTATTAAACTGAATGATGTTTTCAGCATAAGCAAGTAAGCTTTCGGGAATGCAAACTGTTTTTCCTTCTTCTGATGTTTTTTGATGTACTCGTTATCTGGTTTGCTGTGTAACAAATTCTGGAGCTGCTTTGGTGGTGTGACTGAGTGATGGTGGTACAGGAGCAGTCAGTGCTATTTGAGGCTGACTGAGCAGTGTGCAGCTGTGGTCCCGTGGTTCCTCTGGCTTCTGAAACAGAACACTGACATACCCCAAGCAATGTCTTAGGCTGTTGTCTGTGTCAGCTTTCCAGTGGCTGTAAGTAACGTTATAAGATCTCGTGAATGGCAGAGCCTAGAGTCTGTGTGTATAGGTATATATTGCTTGTATCTGCTCCGCTGTGAAGAGGGCTGCTATTATGGAAGGAAGTCTGTATAATTGTTAAAAGAACAAGTGCTGCATGAGGAAATTATGTCAGTGTGTTGGAATGGATTGTGTATGCAGGCCAGGAGATCTTATATTTATTAGCTTAATATAATATTTACTTTCTGGCAACTTCTAGAGGTCCTTCCTGAGGCTAGACTAGGCACTCAAAATGCACAGGTGGAGACCAGGAGCGGCCTGAAGCAAAGAAAGAACAGGAAAATGGGCCTATACAGTTATCTGCCCAAGAATTTATGGTAGATAAGAGAGAAATCTAGGAAAAGAGCCTCTGATCTTGTATGTATGTTCTGTATATTGGATTGTGTCCTATTTCCAGTGTGGGGTATGCTGGTTCTCAGTAAGCTGCGTATGGAGATGTTTGTGCCAGCCCCAACTTATAGACCACAAAGACTGAAGCAGATAAAATAAAGCACTGAAGAGTGTCTGAAGAGAGAACAATGAAAAAATGGGGGGTGAAGGGCTATGTTAACACAATGTAGATGTGTAACTCCATGTTCTTGGGACAGTTTTGCTGAAACGTTGACTTTTAAAGAAAATATTTGGGGATTGTTATAAAAGGAAAGAAATTTCATGGTGTTTTAAAGTCGTATCTATAAAAAGCTAGAAAGGATACTGAGTAGACAGTACTGGTCTGGTGAACGGGCCCTGCAGCTGTGTTGTCTTCACAAATGTTTTGCATGTGTTGTTCGAGAGCAAAGGAGAGCAAAGGAGAACGAAAGGAGGAAGAAACCCAGTACAAATAAGTTTAATTCCATCATCTTCTGCACCATGAGAATTTTTCCTCCTTTTTGTGTAATAATTGTATCAGGTACGGCTTGCATTTTTCTGTTAAATATTTGAAATAATTAGTAAAGACTTGAACTCCAAGAAGCAGCTGTCGAGAAAATGAGGCATAAAAATACCCTAACAATATTTGCAAAGTTAAATCGTGATTATGTAAATTCCAGCTACTGGATTTCTAAGCATGGGAGCCCAGGGAACAGAACAGGAAAGATTTCAGTTAGACTGGAGAAAAATATTCATTTGCATTGTTAGGTAAAGCCATGCCTTGAAATTAGCTTGTGAGCGTGCAAATCAGGTCATGGACGTGTCCTCTTGCTTCTTCTATTTTGGTGTGGAAGTCAAGTGGCTGGAAGTTTCTATTTAATGATTTCCTCTTGTGTCTAATGAACAACTGCACAAAGTTGTCCAACAACATTTAGAGTATTTACTGTCCAGTGTTCAGCTGAGATGAAAAGGGAGACAATCTAATGTTCTTGGATGTCTTGCTGTTTACACGTAAACATTTTCTTTTATGCAGTCTTTGAGCAAGTGCAAAACAAATTAATATTGTATTTTAACTTTGACTGACCTTTTGAGAATGATTGCTGCTAGGGAACTCGAGGGATATTTCAAGGACTGTTTGCTGTAGACTATGGTAAGTAGAAAAAATATATCATTATTCAGAATTGCCTTTAAATATCAGTATGGGCAGTATCTGAGGAATTTTACTTCTGTTAATTAAGTTCTAAGCTGCTTCAACTTGTTGTTAAACAGTGTTTTGATCCAGAACAGCAGAGCAGCTGCATGAAATACATGAGAACTAGGTGTGAGGTTTTTACGTTAGGCCAGTTTTGATAACTCAAGCCTGTGTTGAGATGTGGAGGAAGTTCAGATCTGAACGGAAGTGAGTTTACATTGGGGCCCAAGTCTGGCTTGTGTCAGCTTGAGATGTGACTCAACAAAGAGATCCTGAAAGTCGTTATGACATAGTTCCTTTAAATCGGCTCAACTACTTTCTCCTTGGGATGGTCACTGCAATGTCTTCTGAATGTGCGGAGGTGTCTCTGTGATAGAAAGGTACTTTCACATCTCTCCCTTTGAGAAACAGAGTAAGTCTTTAGGGAAATCTGTAAGGCAGTAGCCTACAGCAGCCTATTGAGAGATAGGAGAAATCTATGAACATGAACAATTACTGACACGACTAACTAAGAACACTTTAGTAGGCAACTAAATGTATAAATACATACAATGTTGTGATCCTGTACCATATTGCCCCAATGATTTTTGCTATATTGAACAAAAAAAATAACCACATAGATATATTTTCCCTTTAGCAAAGCCTCTTTTCACTGAAGTTCTTTCTCGTATGGGGCAATTAATTTTTAAGTGATGTTTCGAGTACTGCAGAAGGCTTGACCTGCGCGGTGCCAAGAGGCAGTACCAGGAATCACAGGACTCTGGAGACAGGTAGATCACCTGAAGAAGTTTCTGAGTTTTTGAATCTGCTGACAGCTGTGAGTGAATATGGCTGCATGTTATTAAGCCAAGTGTCGTTTGTGTATGAGAACCATAAGCAAGCAACGTTTTTATCCTCAAATGATGCAAGTCCACTGTTACCATGGGCATCGGTACACCAGGTTAAGGATGAGATCTAGAAGGTAGTAAAGCTCTTTTTGGCTCACATGGTACACTTGGGAGAGTAAGAAATAGAAACTAGGTCTCCTTAACACCAAGATGTGTGCTCTGACAATAAAACAGTTTGTTTTCCGCCATACAAATCCCCAAGCGTTGTTTTGGAAAAATATCTCGAACAGCAACTTTTAATTTGAAACCCTGCTTGCAGAGCAGACACCTTAACTTCTGTGCAACAAATCAAGATAAAAATTGCTGGTGCATACTTCTCTATTCAGCCATATGCTGTGGGTGGTGATTTTGACAGATGCGTTTTTCCCTAGAGGTTGAATTTAGTTTATGGACTTAGGTTAAATTTGAAGAATCTGAGGTAAAATTCCAGGTCTCCATCCATTAGTCACGAAGTCCATAGCATATGCCTTAAAACAATGTGATAGGAAATGTGACCTGACGCTTGGGAATTGAACTAATGCCAATTGTGCTGCAGCGCTACGTTTGTTATGTCATACCACACACATCTGATAAGGGAAGACATAATGCTGTTGGATAAATTCTTGTTTGCAAGAACTCTGCCGGGCCTGTAGAGAGCTGTTTTTTATTTAATAATCGAGGTATGCAGGTGCTAATTTGAACCATATGTACATGAGGCCAAAGCCAAAGTTTGTTACACCACAGTGAAATGATGACCTTTCTAGGTGGCTGTAAGGAGGCTTGTGTTATATTAGTCTTTATTTACTGGAGTATTTACACAGCCATGCATTATATTGCTTGAATTCTTTCTTTTGGTTTTGCTCAAAAAAATAATCTTCCTGTATTTCCTCCATCAGTCAGAAGCTCTTGTGATGCCATTTGATTTGAAAGAACATTCCTCGAAGAGGTTGGTGTGGTACTGAAGTAGCAGCAGGTTGTTTGGCTGAAGCAGATCCCACGTCCCCTTGAGTCAATGGCATTTGCCTTGTGTGTCTCCTCTAGGAGGGAAGGGGTTTACTTTCTAGAGAGGCTCTTGAAGAGAGTGCCCGTGGGTGGACTGAGATACTCCTGGCTCTGCTGCTCTTAGTCCTTCCAGTAACAGAGGAGCAGCTCTGTGGTTTGGGCCTGAGCTGGGGAACCAGTGCACAGTGAGCGGTGCTGTTATGAATATCTTTATCGTACTTTTATATATACCTTATCTGAAATTATTTGCTCTATTTAAAAGTAATGCATACAGGAGACAGAAGGCTACATCAGGAAGCTGCGAGACTGGTCCATCCAGGAGTGCATTCCAGGATAATAGGGAGAAGACCAACACACTCAGGTTATGCCACCCTCAGGGTTGTATTTCTTACACTGCATTTAGATCTGTTGGTGCTGTAATATACGATGACGTTCACCTCCGGTGAACTTGATCAAGGTAGATATCAGATCTTTAAAGGTGTGAGGCCTGGCATTGCAGTAACAATTGTGCCAGAGGAGTGAAAGAGGTTGCAGGCTTCATGATGAAAACGCTTCTTGGTGGCCTGTGAAGCTTTACATAGGTCGGCATTTTTGTTTTGAATCAATTTTATGTTTTGTTGTGTTTGGCTAATTCCATCCCTCCTTCCTTGTCTGTTACAATAGGGTTTTTTAATTAAATTTACTGATCTTAATCCGATCCCTAGTTAAAAGTTGCTCACGAAAAAGCATTAGGACCTGAGAGTTTACATTAAATGCGCTGTCACATTGTTAGCAATTTTTGAGGGAAACTCCGCCCCAAAACAACAACAAAAAAACCCAAACCACACCAAACTTCAGCTATTTTTTCCAGAAGTTTATGGCAAAGAACTAATGGAATAAAAAACATTAAGGGATTGTATGTGTCTATATCACTCCAGCTCAAACTTGAAACAAAATTATAGGGAAAAAGTTTTCTGTTGTACTTTCTGTGTACAACCAGAGTTTGGCTGAACCCCTGCAAAAAAAGGAGATCTGCAAAAATGAGTTGAAATTTTCTGGGGTGAATATATAACAGAACGAAGACAAACATAACTTATTAGATTATTCTGTAGCGTTTCTAGAAAACCAGATGTTGGCAAAGCAGCACTTTGTCCAAAAGATCTGAGGTTAGGGTGTTGATGCTTTGCTTCTGCTTTTCCCCAGAGCTGTTTTGTGGATCTGTGCTTTCAGCTACCTGTTGGCATTATTGTTAAACTCAAATGGGCCAAATGACTCCACAGTCTTGAGAAGCAGTATTCTGTTTTGCAGATTTCATGCGTGTTTAAAAACACAGCTCCCCCAAAGCGACAAAGCAGCTTAAGAAAATGTCTTTTTTCTTTTCAGAACTACTTGATCACTTCCAAAATACTGATCCATTATCCAAACAGGAATAGTATCCTTCCCTGCCTTCATGTCTTTTTCTGAGGAACTGTGCTTGCTCACTCAAGAGCTGAGTTTGATGCTGTGCTTAGCACGGAGGGATCACAGGATCATCTGTATTTTGCTTCGTATTTGCCTTCAGTTGTAGGAAGTAAAGTCAGAGGTGGAACGACCTCTTTTCCAGAAGAGAGTAAGAAGGAGGTGCACCTCTCAGCTGGATCTTTCTCCACCGTACTTCAAGCGCACAGCTGGAGAAGATGTGGTATAGAGGATATTCTTGGGCGGGGTTGGAGGCAGACGGAGGGTGGACAGTTAATTGGCATCCATGAAAATGGGTGAATACTTACTCATGCACGGTTGTTAAGGAGACTGCTGATGAAAATCTAGTTTGGGATGCTTTTGGTCCACGTTCCTCCCTCTACTGAAAAAGAAGTTGATGGCAGAAAACAGTTCATCTATTGTTCCTTCTTTGATCCTCAGACTTTTGAGGATCACAGGCATTTACATCTAACCCTTTAAATGAACGAAAAAGAGTCTCAGTTCAACTTTTCCTTTTCACTTGGAAGAAATGCTCTTCTGATCTTTTTTCACCTAAGGATGTCTCTCCATCCTATTCTTAGAGGGACTGGGAAGAATCAAATGCACTTGAGATTTAGGTATTTCTTTGGCTTTGTGTGGTTGGATGGAAGAAATTATTGAAGTGAGCTCTGGGTGAGGACATGTGTGAGCATCCAGAAGAGAAATGAAACATGAAATTCCCCTTTTTCTCTCTGTAAGTAGTGAGTGTCTCCACAAGCAATGAATGTCTTAGGTTGTTGACACTAGGTCTTTCCAGTTCATCTTAGAGAATGGGTCTTATTTGGGTCGAGAATCTTATGTAGGGTCTTGGGTTTAGAGATGCTGGAAGTAGTGACAAGTATAAATGAGGAAGTCTAAGATACCCAGTGAGGTGGAGATGTACACCAGTTTTGGTGGGGAACAGCGCTCTGCAGAGAAAAGAATTGCAAGGAGAGCAGAATGTATACAGAGGCATCTGGCTCCTGTGGGAAGAGCTGTGACCTGAAGGCATTGGTTGTTGCCAGCCACACATCAGAGTTACAATTAGCTAAATCCTGAAGAAAAGTGCTAGTCCGCCAGATGGCATCCAGAACTATGGGGTGAGGATGCAGCAGTGATAGCATTTACTGTCAGTATCAATCTTGGGTAGCTTTAGATCCATAACTGTGAAAGTAGAAGAATCCAGGCATTGCAGAAATGTTGATATGCTGAGTGGGGTCCCTTTACTGTATGCATTTTACGTGCCTTATTTATTTGGTTCCTATCTCCTTTTTCTAAGAATTATATATGTCATTTAGATATTTTCTTTTTGAAATCCTGGGACAAGGATATTATTTGACACGTGGATGAGGTTAAAATAGCCTAACAAGACTGTGAACTGCACTGTTTGCTTGTGTCAGAAATGCGAGAATGATCAGTTACATAAAGGTAGCATCGGGTGTGCGTATGTGGTGAAGCCTTTGTGCATTAAGCTTACATTGAGACTATTTTTCAGATGTAGGGTATTATTGATGCTGAGGTGTACGTGCTGGATTCTGTTACTCATGATGAGAGTTACATGTCTGTAAATTACTAGAATTCTAACTAACTCCCACGTATGCTTGTGGTGTTTCTTGTTGAGCATCAATTCTCTGATCTTAAAAATAGTAATTAACACGGCGCAAGCTATGGTTACTGTGCTTGGAAGCACGCCATTCTCTATTCTTTTAATATTGCAGCTAGCTCATGGAGACAAAAAAGAATTACACGTAAATTGCCTTTTGTTACTAGCTTGTCCTGTTTATTTTCACATGAAAAGGCTAGAGCAGCTGAAATAAGTACTTAGGGGAGGAAAAGCCTGTCTCAGTCGAATCCCTGCATCCCAGTTATGTTCTGCAGTACTGTAAAAACTTTCCATTTTGAAAAGCTGCTCAAATTCTGCACTCAGTAGCCCCAAACGACAAGAATTTTGTTTCTGGCTGTCAATTGATATTGCAAATATTGTGTGCTTACAGTGGAGCTCGGGAAGTCACATGTGGAGCGCATTCCTTGGAATCCTCTTTGTTTTATCATTGCAGAACAACCCACAAAGATATGTATTATTGCACCTGAATAAATAATGCTCTGCGCTTTACCCACTGAGGTCAGCGCATGTGGCTTGCAAGGGGGGCATTCTTCGGTTCTTTCCCTGCTGCTTTTGCTGAATAACAAGAGCCTTGGCATCCATGCCATCTGACCAAATGTCACAAAATGCATGGTTTTGGTACTTACCTTGAAAGGCCAGCTGCTGGCCACCAGTAGTTTTTTATGCAGCAATATTTTCCTAGCAAGCGGGAACAGCATCCCTCTATGCCATTCACAGTTAGAACTAACAGCGTAGTTCTAGCAGCATAGATGTACCAAATTCTCTAAATATTTTAATTTCATTGTAATGCATAATAACAGGTGTACAGTGTACTTGCCAGTTTCTGCTTGCTGGCTGAGAGAGTAAATTGTTCTTTGCAAAATGAGGACGGTATTTAATTGATATTTTAAGATAGAAATGGCTAATAGCAAGTGTTCAACTTAAGCTCTTAAGAGTTATAGTTTAGTTGCTCTCATTTCGGTGTGGCTGCTACATAGAGGAAAATGGCTCTGTAATTGCTTTCAGCTGCCTAGAACGATAAGAAATGTGTTCTTTCAGAAATATGTTTTCCATCTCATTTCTAATGTCTTGCCTACAACTCTTTTTTTTTTTTTTTAGCTTTTTTTCCTCTCTTCCGTGGCCGCTCTGCAAATACATGCTTTAATTTACAAGTCTGAGCAGACAGAAAAGCCAGATTTCCATGATCTTGGCTGCAGAGCCTTTTGGGGCTTACATGATTTGACCCTTGCTGAACTGAAGTCTGATTTAGGAGCCAAAGTTTCTTTTTTCTACGTTGTTCTCATGGAGGCCAGACATTTGTACTAGGCTGGATATATTGCCAAAATATGACATTGCACCTCCTGCACACTCGTATTATGGAAGAAGTCTCAAAATTACTGCCTTCGACCAGGTCAAATGCTTGTGCGTGGACAGTAAGAGATTGTTGTAAACATATTCTCAGACCTATATGTTACTGTTTATAGGTGCAGTCTGGCAGTAGAGGATACGGCAGCTACAATCAGAAGGGGAAGTGGAGGCCATCGTCCCTCACCTCAGGTCTGTCTTAGTTCCTCTGAGACAAACCAATATCTTGTTATGTCTCTGTGGGATAAAAACATTCTTGGTAACGCTCCTTTAGAGGAGTGGTATGGGTTTCCTCAGCCTGCACTTTGCCAAGGGCTGGAAATGGTTTCCCACATTTAACAAGCCTGTAGCTAAGTGACAATATCAGGTTTTTTTTGGACTTCATTTCAAATGACTGCATAAAGTTCAGCCCCAGAGAATATAAAGTCAAACTCTGACCATGTCGTGCAGAGTGATCATTCTGTGAAATTATGTGTTAATACTTTACTGCCTGCCATGTCTTCCTGGTTCTGCCTCACTCCTGTGATGTAGCTTTTGGTTTTATCTATCTCTCTATCTCTCTAAGACTTGTTAAATATCACAAGCTTAATAAGGCATAAGCAAAATCCCAGAGGGTTTCCTGGTCGCGAAGTAAAGAGCAGAGGACTCGTTAACATGGAAAAATTTATTTGCCAGAGCTCAGAATTCTGACAAATGGATTTCTGCAGCCTTGCAGCAGAATGGTTTATCTTCTTGCGTTTATTGTCAAGGGCAATGCTTGGTATGTGCAGTGCCGTTGTTTTCTGTGTTGATCTCACAAATGTGGAACCTCTTGAGGAGAACACTGTACCCTTCAAGTCTGGACGAGCAATCAAGACTGGTTATACTAAATCCAGACCTTTCATAGTGCAGATGAAGCTGTTATACTGCAAGGTACAGGAGACTAGTTTCACACTGTGGGACAGGTTTGGAATTCCTGAGCTGACGCTGGGCTCTCACTGAAGTTACTGCAGCCTTTGCTGGAAGGAAGGATTAATTTTGGTCCCATGTCTCTTTCTGAGAATTATCTTTGAAGTTTGTTTCTTCCTGGAACGGTTGTCTCATTTGCCCACACACAGGAGTAGAATTTATCCTCAAGGATAGCAGACTTTTCCCAATTCCTTTTCATCGGCGGCGCTTTTAAGCTGCCACATAGTCTAGATGAAAGTTGTGTCTTACCAGACTGTTAGCACAGGTGAACTCACTAGCACGAGCACGGCTGCTCATTTGGTCTCTGCATTTACTCTTGGTCATAGATATAATGACTGGGCAGCACTGATGCCCAGCTGGATGTTACCGACAGCTTCTGAGATCTATTACCAGCCGGGATAACTGCAGGCACAGTTTGGAGTTCAGATTGCGCACGGTTTCTCTCGGTCACACATTGGGAATCAGGGGTAAAATCTGCAGATATGTTTAAAAGTGGAAGCGGTTGCCCAGAAGCTATGCTGATTTATGTTGTCTGAGGGTGTGGTTCCTTTATCCTGTTATATGCCAAGATTCCATTTCACATTGCATTTATTTAGCCTGAAGACCTTGCTCTCTTACGCACTGTAAGAGTAAGAACTAAGGGTGGGCAGTTCCTTAGTCAAAAATGTTGTTTACACAGTTTTCAGCAATTCTTTCTCCAGAGGGAGAGTCCAAGATTTCTCTCTTACGTACTCTGCTGTATTTAGATTTGGGGAAAGATTTGGGGTCTTTATGCTTAGTTTCTGAGGGCTCTTTTGGGTTTCCTGAATTAATCCCTTTTGTATGCAACATTTCAGCATGACCGTGTTGGGAGCTGCACTGGGAACTGCAGCCAGGTTTGCTTCTAAATGATCTTAAAAGGACACGTGAAATAAATGTTGTCAGCATTGTCTCCAGCAGGTGGGTAGCATTAAAATAAGCGCTGTGACTTTTCTAAGGCTAAAGGGCAATCTGTTATACCTGCATGTGTCCCAAAACAGACACCGAAGTCCACTTCTGTGGCTAAGAACAGACCATTAGTATTGCTAGAAAATCTGAAGAAATGGTTGCAGAAAACGTGGCTGATCCATCTTGGAGGTCAAGGAAGTCTAACAAATGGGTTAATCACTTTGAATATAATGCAGGCATATCTAGTGATTTTGTACTTGGCTTTGGTATTTCTTTAACAAAACAAGAGCCCTCCCATTTAATAGCTAGGGATAATTCTTTTGTTTACATAGTGCTGTATTTCATCAAATGCTAAATTCTTTAAAATAAAAAAGTAAAAACTACAGGTTTAAAAGGTGCTTATGCTGGAATTCCTGGCTGAGGGGGAGTGAGAAAGGAGATTAATTTCCCAGCAAGATGCCTGCTGTCAGCTGTACATTAAGAGAGGACTGGACTGTTTGGTCTAGTCACTCTCTCAGGAACCTGGAGAGGCAGCAAGTTCTTCTTGGAAGTCTGAAATACTCTCTGTCTGCAGGGCTAGTTTGCAGCCTCGATGAGGGGACACTGCTGTGAGCCTGTGTGAAGTCCAACACTCCACTGTCCAATCCATGTCCCTCTCTCATAGCCCTTGGGATTTCTCACCCAGCAGGTTATCGCTTCATGTCATGTCTGGAGTGAAGGGAAAGGGAAAAAGGCAACACTCAGTTCCCCTGGAAGCGGAGGAGTGTGTAATGCAGAGCCCCAAGCATTACATGGTGTTTTGCTGAGCTCCCTTTTCCTCTGACAGCACACAGACCCACAGGCATTCTTGATGCACCTTGGCAAGAGCAATCAAGGTTGTACAGAGACCAGTCTTATGTCAGATAATATGAAGTTTACTGAAAGGGATGATGTGCCAGACTTTGCATCATCTCTGAACAGTTCTTGCAAATTTTTCTCATTACAGCCAAAACTGGAGGGGAGAAAATGTGCTGGTATCAGCTGACATGTCTGTATACTTTGAGGAAACTTCTTGGGTGTGAATTTGAGTGCAGATTGCAAAATAGACTTGTTGTTTCTAGTGTGCCCATCTGAATACACAGCATGCCTCTGCTGGCTGCCTATTTTGAAGCTTTATTTAGTTTTAAGAAGTTTAAGTGGCAGGATGGAAGCTTACAGTTTACTTTCAATAACTGAAAAGTTGCCTGTTGAAATCCTTTTCCACAAAGAAGTACATAAACTGCTGCTGAGAAGAACAGGTGTTATCAGACTGAATGATATATGCTGTTGGAAAGACACGATTTACACAATTGTTTTAGGAATATGCAAACTATATTGTGCTTACCTATCATGCATAGAGAACTTATACCAAGAAAACCCAAACCAACAAGAAAGAAAAAAGCACAATAAAATACACAGATTGTGTTCAAATCCACAATCTCAAATCAAATGAAACTCTCTTTTGTGAGTAATTATCCCTAGCAAGTTTGTGAAGCCTGCTGTGATTGCAAACGTCTGGCAGCTCCTCAGGGTGCGGGGTGACAGCAGATAGTTGCAGGGTGGGGAGGTGAGGCCAGGAGGGCAGAAGGGATGTAGAAGTTTGGATTTGTTTTTCCTGTTCGGCCACAGGTATCACTTGCTAACCTGAGTGAATCACTTAAAACTGTTAATAAATCACAGAATTTGAGAATGGTGGGGGTTGTAAGGGACCTCTGGAGCTCATTCAGTCCAACCCTGCTCTGCTAATGCAGGTTCACCGAGAGCAGGTTGCACAGGAGCATATCCAGGTGGGATCTGAATATCTGCAGAGAATAGATTCCACAACCTCTCTGGGCAACATTTTAAGGCTTTCAAGTTGGGTTACTTCCAAATTTCCCACCGGTATCGGGGAGCAGCAGGAGAAAGGAGCACCTCTGCCAAGGCCAAGGAGCCTGGAGCTGAGGGTGGTGGCACAGCGGATGGGGCAGGGACCTCACCGGCTGAGCTCTCCCACAATGCCCAAGCAAAACCAGCAGATCAGGTCTGGTGAGAACAACTGGGGTCAGCCACAGACCCATGGTCACCAGAGCTGCTTATGGAGATGAGGCACAACAGAGGTTTGGGTCTGAAGGTTGGGTTTAAGGCAAAGCACAATGCAAATATAACATAGCCTGGGCCAAGGCATGGCCTGGGCTTCTGGACTCTTGAGCAGACAGTGCATGAAGGAGGGCCAGGCATCTCTGCTCAGAGTGATGAGGGTCTTAGTCTTGGTGCTTAGTCTCCTAACAGGCGAGCAGGTTCAGCAGCACAATAAATGTAATAAAAAAGAAAACTAGTTCCTCGTTGGTGGGGTAACTGGGAAGAGATGCAAAGGAGGGAGCTTCCAAAGGACGAACACACTGCCAGGGCTATGTAGGCGGGAGGGAGATGCTGTGGCTGAGATGGGCCACTGGTACCCGTGGGCTGTGTTCCAGCACTTGACTGCTTCAGTCTACATTAGAGAGCTGTGAAACTCGGCGATGTTCGATCCTTACAGAAAGAGGTGATTTTTGTGGGTATAAATGTAAATGAGACCTAAGGTTCTGTATGCTGGTTTCTGTTGGCAGCACGTGGTGGGGAAGCCATGCTGGAGCTGGGTGCAGACCGAGTCCTGGCTGTATTCCTGCACCTATATTCAGAGGAGGATCTACATGAGAGCCTGCCAACTTACTTCTGCCCCCATATCCGGTCTTCCTCTGGTGGTTGATACTAGTGAGACTTATTTTGACTTTCAGGTTCATTGCATCCCCAGTCATGTCGAATTAACTTTGTAAGTTTTCTGGCAGGCATAAGCTTTCTGATATGTTTTGCTCCTTATGAAGTTCAGTGACTTCTCTCGGTTGGGATCTTTCTATAGACACTATCCCAACACAAAGACAGGGAGGCTTTGCCCTGGCAAATTTTTGTTTTCTAATAAGTTTATAACAGATGTATAAAAACTTACTGCGTTGGCCCTGGAAGTGGGGCAAGTACATGTTCTCCTGCTGTGTTTCCATCTGAATGTTGCCCGTACTCAGGCAGTACTGCTCTGTATTTCTTTGACTGTCAGTAGCTACCTAAATGCGTACCTTATCCATATGTTTGTAGGCTTTAGCATTGTCTCTTGGTCCCCACTGCATATGAAGACTTAGGTCAGAAAAGCAGTTTGTCCTGAGAGCCAGCAGTAATGCCCAGTCTCTGACTAGAAAGATTAAACCACATGGCATGTGGGCTGCTGTGTTTAAATTTAAGCACACAGGTACTTTCAGAAGAAGCTGTGGATTCCCGGTTGCTCTCGCTTTTCACGGAAAGCCTTTCTGTGGTCTGACAAGCTATGTTGACCTCCGCCTTGAGATGTCCTCAGAGCATGTCTGGCATTGCCACTCCCAGCTGTGTGAAGTTCTGTTTTGCATCTTCATTAATCTAAGCTCACTTAGACTAAAAGACAATAATGTTAAATGACCTGCTGCTGAGAAGCTTCCCTGTCAGAGCAGGTACTCTTTTCTTCTCCTGAGAGACCTTGTTTTAATTTGAATTAGTGTGAAAGCACTTGATACCACTACACTGTCTTCGTAAAAAAATTGTTCTTTCGAGTGAGTTGTGGTGTAGCTGTATTTTTACCTCTGAGCTGCCAGTTGACAAAAAAGTTGCAAACCTCCAACCTTCAAGGAGATGTCCTGAGGTAAGCCAGGGAAGAGAGGGGATGAGAGACCAGGTGTGATGATGGGTGATGTGATATGCTTTGAAAATTTGTTTTTAGCATCAGTGCTACCGAATGAAGAGATGGTTTGTTAGCAGACTTCATTTGAGACATCTGCCAGTGTCGATTTAAATGTACATCTCTAGGGAAAACTTGCCAGGAAGTGTTTGCTTTCCAAAAGCAGCTAGGGCAGTTGAATAGAAAATAGGGACAGCTGTGTCAGGTTCTCTTCTGGAACCGAAGACCATGAGCAAAAAGTGACTGCTGTCACTGAAATCGTGGGTAGCTTGTGGTGTGTTTCTCTATTACATCTATCTTTTTCTTAACTTCAGTCTTATTCTAGCTTTCTAGCTCTTTTAATATTTTTTAGATTTTTCAATATAAGAAAACAGGTATCTTCTCACTCTTCTGGAGAGGCTTTCTGAACAGCAATCCTTATCCTCTTCACCAAAGTGATATGGGTTTTGAGTCAGAGCCGTCTGTTGTCACAAAGAGAAGTTGTGCTTCCCTGCTCATCTGGAGAGTTTGTGATTCTGAATCCTTCCTCCAGCATCAGAAATGTACTGACTGTCTGTGCCTTTGGTGCCTCACGTAGCCCCCACAGAGTAGGGCTGAGTTCATTTGGGGACTGGCTGTGTTACTGACCACTGACAATGAATCTGTGGAAGCCAAGAGCCTGCAGTAAAGCACAGCCTAAGAAATATAGTTAGAGCTGGAGATGTTTTAGCTGCTCTTTTCACTTCGTTTGGTTTTTGTAGCAAACATGAAGTAGAGATTTGGTGACTGAGACTGTAGTGTTCCTTCTTTGCAGAGCAGATGCCACACTCCCATGGAGCATCCCTCTGCTCCCCAGAACAACTGGACCGAAGCGCCAGAGAATCTGGCCAGTGAGGCTTAATAGATTGCAGGGAGTTCTTATTGCTGCCAAGTGCCATGTCTTTTCAGACGGTGGTAAATAAAGACCCTATTTATAGTGATTTACCTGTCTTTTGGGTAGTGTTCTGTACGTAAAACAAAAGATTGGATACTGTAACTGCTACAGTTATGAGTGCTAGTAATGAATGTCTCTCACCGCTTCCTCTTGCGGCTTCATTTTGTGAAAAATTAAGTAGAAATGTTTAGCCTTTTAGAGAAAACATTTGTCCAAGCTCTCATGGCTGAGCACAGAGCTATCCTGGGAACCCGCCCAGGGCTGTGACTGCTGGGATCAGAGCGTTTGTGGATCTTGGAAAAATCTGGCTTCAGGCAATATATATGCTCAAGATAACGTGCTTGGTGTGTCACTGCACTGGGATCCAGCTCCTCGAGCAAGCATTGATTCAGAAAGCATTAGATGTTTAGTTACGATGTAAATGAATCAAAATGATCCTGGACAGAAAACCTCCATAGCTTGCTATGCCATTTTAGAGCCAGCTCTGATATTTGGTTATTCTTAAGGAAGTTTTGTATCTTGAGCTTTCCTCATATTCCAATTCTGTGCATACAGGGGAAAAAATATGTAATTGGAAATCTGATTTACCAAGAATTTAAAACAGTCTGACATCACTAAAGACTTCATACTTTTTCACAATTTGTATTTGCAAGTAAACAAAAGACCTTTCCAGATGTTGTTCTTCCCTTGAAGTTTAATTTATAATTAAAAAAATATTTTCATCTACCACAAAAAGTTCGCATATATGAGATATCTGCGTAAGGTGAAGATGTAGGTTTATTTCTTCATGCCCCAGTGTATTGCCTTATATGTGACAATGTGACAGAGCAAAGATAGATTCGCAGAGATTTCCAAGAGAGCGCTGCTCCTGTTTTTAACCCACAGAACTGTAGGTGAGAATTTCTGCAAGCAAACGTCAGTCAAACTACAGGTTTTTTTTATAGATACGGACAAGTACTCTGTTTTGCATCTGGAATTAATTCTCTACATGCAAAATTGTACCTGCAGAAGGGGAATCCAGTTCTCCTCTGTCCCCCTATGCTGCTAGCTCTAGGAGTTTAACAAGAGGAGTGCTGAGTCTTTGAAAGGTTACTGGGGTCCTGTTGGAAATTGCACTTGTTCAGAGCTCTTTAATTTTTTTACCTCCTCTCTCTGCTGAGAGCTATTGTGGAGTAAGTGTTGCTTTATACTGTGATACGTTTTTTGAAGGGTAGTTTCCTCTGCCCTCGCTCTGGCTGACAGCTTAAAAAGTTTTCCTGGCAGCTGATTTACTTTTAGTATAATTTATGCCTGAGGCATCATGGGCCCTAACTTTTACTTGCTCTTCCCCTGGTTTTGTCCTATTTGTTTGCTGACTTCTGTGACAAAAAAATCTGAGTTCCTTTGCTCCCTCACCTCCCACACCTGGAAGTTCCTGTGAATTGCTCTGTTAACTTACAAAAACAAAATGCTCAAAGATTTTTTTCACTTAATGTTTTGATGCAGGCTTGAATACCTTGGAAACTTGCAATTTCAAAATGGTTTCCGAGAATGCACATCTGCCTCTCTGCTGCTCCTTTTGGAAATGACATCTTGGCTCGGGATGTGAGAACGATTCCCGCTCTGCAAAGGTGCTGAAGCAGAGGAAAGGCAGTCCAGGAGAAATAGGACTTGGAAAGCTATCTGATGAGAGGCGATCGTCTCAGAAGGGTGCTGTGCGGCTTGCTCCTAGTCTTTCCTTGTCTCATGCAGTTCCAGACTTGTGACCGTCACATAATTTTTGGCACATATTTAAACCAAGTAACAACAATCCCTCCCTCACTAGTGTGTTATTGGAGTAAATAATTGGGGATCTGTATCTCTTTGGAGAGGTGCATTGTATGCAGTGCCAGCTTTTTTGGGATTCCTTGTTTTGAGGTGGCCTCTGCAGAGCCTGCAGCTCGGCAGTGCCTGTCTCTGCAGCTCACCCTGACTCGGAGCAGCCACATGTGTGCTTGGCATTTGAAAGTCAGTCAAACTGAGTGCCCAGTAGGTGATGCTTCCAAAAGGATAGCCTTGTTTCTCCAGAAGTTGCTCCTTCTCTGAAAGAGCTTCTAGGTTTTGAGGCTTTTAGTTTTGATGTGGCGTTTCTTTTCCCAGACGAGCATTATGAGATGACTACATTAATGTTTGTGAAAGCATTTTCAAACTTCAGAAGAAAAGCATGATTTGGGGGCAGCGTCTGTATTTCTCTTCAGTCTTGTCTGTAATTTATTTCCTTATAATTGTTTATTTCTAAAGACTCCTCTTGCCCCCCAATGTGCGATCGTGTGCGGGGATGAAATAGCCGCTAATGAGCAGAGTTATTAACTCAGCGCTGTGTCTGGATATGGATCAAACATTCTTGAAACGGTGAAAATAGCATTGCCAGACCTCTGATTATCCACGAAAAGTAATTGTCTGTTGGTAAAGTGTTACAGTGGGTTGCTAACTCTTGGTATTTTATACAGCGTATTTCAAAGATGCTGAACCTTGCTGTAGACTTTAATTTATCTTGTGCTAATGCTGTTATGACAATGGTTGTTGACACAAACTCATGGAAATGGAGGTCATCGATTTTCTGTTCAGAACAATTGTTCTGCACTAACTGATGGTGACAGCTGCTTGCCAGCAGTATGTGTTAGACTTCTCTATATAATTAACTAATTACCATTTTCTAATTGCTTAAGTTCAGAGATTCAGACCATAAAAATTATAATTATATAAAAATAGAAATTCCTGCCTGATCTTTTTCCAGTTCTAGGAAAAGTATTGTAGATAAATGATATGGTTCCTTTCAGCTTCTGTATGTGTCGCTTTCCTCCTCTCTGCTCAGCACGCTGCTCTCTCAGTCATTCCATGGACTCCCCAGGTGGAGGTCCTGCATCATCATCTGCCTCTCTCTGGCAATGGATGGCATTCTGGGCTCAGTGCTTTATATGGGAGAAAATGATAGTGATGGATACGGTGTTTATGAGGCAAGCTTGGAATCAGAGGGTATATTTTAAGGAAACAGGTGACACAAAACAGGAGCATATGAAAAGATGAGTAGGCAATCAAATATTCTTGCACATCCCTCCAGCAGGAGGATCAATCCTCCCAAAAAGGTGCTTCAGGGGAGAAAACTCCCCCTCTGGGTGTCCCACATTGCCACGTAGCGTCAGTAAATACACTTATTTTTTGTGACAATGGGAAAGGAATAATTTCAGTTGTGACAGATTGAAAAAGGACTGGCCTGCAAGAGTTGTAGTTGACACCTGCGGCTGGCTGAGAGGCGCCAAAAAATGGGTGGGCAGGAATAGGGACTGTTGAGATATTTGTGAATAATTGCAATTGATTTTGGCCTACTCAGTAATAAAAAATAAAGTAAGGAACAGATGATAGATGGCTCCATTGGTTAAAGTAGGTTAACTTTGATGTTGTGAAAACATACAACATAGCTAAGTTAATGCCCCAAAGTGCTCCACTAACATGAGTAGAATTGCTCCCATTGGGGCACAACGCAAAGCATGGCTGCGACTCCCTGCACAGTGAGAGCCTAATGCTGTTGTTATAGCGCAGCAGCACTAGGAAACACAATAATCTTCAAATAATAACGCGGAAACTTATACCTACTATGGGGCGTGCGCCACTGACTGTACTGTTAAGTGTAAAGGTTATGGTGTGCTGCATAAAGAGACCAAAATAGATGTATGCTAGAAAATTACCCAAAAGTAGATAAGCTTCAAAACATAATCCTCTCTTTCACTGAAAATTTTAGATAGTTTCCCCAGTGATTTTATATGACATCATTTTATGTTGGAAAAGTTGTCTGTGGATTGACGTTAAGCCATCTAACAAAAGCGACTACCTCCCACTCGCAAACAGTTACTGCTAAGAAGCGTACTGCCTTCGTATTGTGGAGTGAAATACTTGAAAAATTAGAGCTAAAAAAGGAGCTTTAGGGCAGTGCAGAAGTGCTGCCACAGAAAGTAGAGTGTGAGAGGAGTCTGAGTCCAGAGGCCAAGTCAAAGATCAAGTTTGAGTTCCTGAAGCACACTAAAAAAAGAACAAAAACACCTTTTGTGGTTCAGAGGAAGAAACTCGGGGTTCCATATGTTTTATGTCTTGAGTAAGTTGTAAATAGCAGTTATTTGTAATCCTCTGAAGGCATTCTGTGAGAAAAAGGATTTGGAAAATGTTCTGTATCTTGGATCTCCAGCTGAACTGTTAATTGAATTACCTTTGGAAGACAAACTTATGCTCTTAATCCCAACTATCCATTCAAAATGTTTGAAATTGCACAGAGCAAAGTTTGGTTTCTTTATGTTTGTTGCTAGCAGTCAATGAAATAGATCCCAGCAGACACACATAGGGCTGGCATTTAGGAAACGTGTTTGTTTTACAAATACCTGCTAAAAAATGGAAAGTGTTCAGTGCAAGAGCAAGAATTCCCTTCAAAATTGCAAGATCCTTTGCTGTATGAGAACTTTGCCTTTATTGTTAAGTTTTCCACTTGAAAAAGTTTATAGCAGAAAGGGATTTAGCAGGACTAATAGGATGCTTTTTGTAATATTTATATAAACAGATAGATATTCAAAAGGTTGGATCCTTGATTTTATTTTTGTTTTTAATGTAAGGAGTAGTATAGGAGAGATTGCCCTCATTAAATTGTAATGATTCTATGTGTTTAGAATTCAGTCACGTGCTTCTCTTTATGGTGGAAAAACTATACAAACACAAAGAAATAATCACATTACAACTTTATTTATTAAACACTGTGATTACAGAAACGATTTTTCAAGCACATGATCACAAAGAGTATTTAAAAGTTACTCCTAAATGCTGTCTGCATGTTTCATCGTGTGTTCTGTTTCTGGCTTCCTGTGTCATATGCCACTAGCAAGTCATGGTAAGATGACGATGACTGACTATCAGTCAGTCAAAGGATGACTGACTATCCTTTGTGTGTTTATAGCCCTCTGGCTTTTAGAACTTCAGATCAGAAACTTATGCAAACCTCAGAATGTATTCTGGCTGTTTGGTAGGAATACTACGTCCCACAACCACAGCAGTCAAAGCTTTTATTCAACATATTTGTTAAATGCAAAAATTGGTATTTGAGTGTGTTCTAATTGTATTAATGGGACATAGTTGAGCTCATTTTTATGATATCGATGCGTATTGTGGGCAAAGACGAGGCCCTGGCTCTAAAGCGAAAAGGTTGGGAGACTGGTTGCTGTTGCTTTCAAGTCAGCATAATTGTCACCGCTCCGCACTGGCAGTGACACTGGGGAGCCTAGCCTGCAGATGTGAGGCCTCATGCTGGTTACAGTCACTGTGATCTTTAGTTTGGCTGAGACCTTGGGGTGAGGTCTGCAAACCACATAATGGAAATAAAAGCCAGTTTGCGAGCATGAGTGAATTTTACATCTCCTCTGGAAAAATTTTTAGATGCTCAGAAGATTCTGAATTGTGTAACAGCACAAAATTCTGGTAATATAGAGCTGATTCACATTCTTGACAGGGCATTATTGCAATTGAGTGGCACAGTGCATGACAACTGCAAATAACGGCCCTGAGTGCTGCAACCCAGGAACAGGTACGGTTTTGTTTGCAGTAACACAACCTTCTTGCATGCTCTGTTTTCAGCTTCAGTAGATACATTGCCTCTGGAGAAGGACAGAGCTATCACGCTTTTTATACACAGAGCAGTAGATTTATTGTGAGGCCTCTGTACTCGCTGAGGAGGTTTTCTTCTCCCCCCCTGCTTCAGGCAGAAAGTGTGCACATGGAAGCACATTCTTCCACACGGGACGTTTTGGAGTGAGTTTGTAGCGGACTAAGCACGTGCTCCAAGTCACCAGATGTGGAGATCTAGTACCTACTGTGCTTCAGCAGCCAGTTACTCAAACCCATAGTATTTTTGCTTCTGAAATTAACCACTTTATGAATTATACAAAATGAAATGATCAGTGTTGACAGCTGATTCTTTTAAATAGAGTGTAATCAAAAACATCATTAAAGTACACCTGGAGTTCACCATTCCACAGGTCTGACTCTCATCAAGTTTCAAAATGCAATTAGCAATAGCATATCTTTCCTAAGAGTCATAATTTTCCAGGTATTGCTCTGTTTTACTCAATAAATCTCAGTTTCTCCTCCTCAGAAACGATTATGATTCCTGGGCACTGCACCAAAACTTGCAGATGTTTTGAAGATGTCCTGATCAGCCGAGATTAGGACATGAGTGTTTCAAACTTTATTCTATAGTTATAGCATCTTTGAAACTTGACTATGGGAACTGGTGAGACAGTCCAGTACAGGGAAGCACAAATTACTGGCTGTTAATGAACAACTTGGGGTTTTTTTCTTAGTAGTCAGCATTGAAACAGTCAACCTTGATCTCTTCAGAGAAATATGTACATTGCTGCTAGAAAATAAACATAATGGAGGTATTGTTTACCTCTGTTTTTAGCTTTACGGTGATGAGAATTTTTCTCTTGAGGCAGCAAAAATAACTTTTTAAAAGCTTAAGTAAGGATGACCCAGCTGGCTTTGATAATAATCTTACTTCTTCTGGTTTTACTTGTGTTTGGGAATACTACAGGATCTGATATACATTGTTTTGAGGCTGTTTAAGCAGTCCCTTGCTGTGATCTTCAATTGCAAAGATATTTTGCATGTGCTTCCCTTATTTGGGACTTTGAAAGTTTTCCTCAAGCTTTCATTTTCCTTGAAGGATTGGGTGTACTTCCTTGAAGTAACAGTATTGGCACTATTTTGAGGAGTGTCTGAAAATGACCTTTTAATCATCTTTTAGAGCATTCCTTCCCCTCTCTCTGTCTCAGAATGTTTACACAGAGCATTTGTTAAGTCATGTTTTATTTACTTGCCTTTCCTTTTTGCTGCCTGGATGTTATCAACGCCAGGGGCCCGTGCAGACCGAGCAGCCTGCAGGCCTTGCGACCGAGGTCCCGTTAACTTTGCAAGAGCAGAGCAAGTTGGTGCCGAGCACGTCTGGAAACATCGTCTTTGACTCGGTGCTTTGGCTGGATCAGCTATAGCCTTTGCCTGTGGAGCTTGTATGGGTGGCAGTCAGCTTGACCAGTGGCAGTCAGCTCACTGTAAACTGCACATTGTGTTTTTTTGCACAAAGCGGGCCCATATTATAGGAAATGCATTTTACAGTGTTGGCAGTGGTAATATGATTAGTCACGCTCAACGTGAAAAATGCATTCCCTTCCATAAAGCAATCTATATTGAGGTTAATGGTAAAATATTCATTCCAGTCTGCTGAACGGTTTTCCAGCTTCAGAATTGCATACTGTATTTACCTTACGTTGGCTTAATTTAGACTTTACAATCTACTAGCCTTTCCCCACAGCTGTTTGTTCTTTAAAGAGATGCACCCACTTGTATATGCGTGGAAAAATACCTGAATTACTTTCTCCATGAAAATCAATGTTTGTTGTAGCCCCGTGTTTAATAATTAAACTCTGTTTACTGTTCAGTACTTTAAGTAATATTTAATAGCTCTGATTGTTAAAACCCATGTCACGTAGTGAAATGCAGTTAAGGCAACTGATTAAATGAATATGACTAATATGAAGTCTAAAAATGTAAACAAGAAAAAAGTAAACATAACCTGAATGTTCACTGGCACTTGATTATGACCAGAGACATAAAGACATGAGTAGAAGACTTACACAATAGTGGCTTATAAAAAATGGCTTTCAAACTCCAGTGATCCCAGTTCAGTAACCTTGCGTACTATTCTGAAACTTGAAGGCCTTTAGGCTTAGAGTTTTTTCTGACTTGAAACGTTCAGTACTGGCTTTTCCAGATGCCAGCTCCCTTCATCTGCTGTACCTGATTCTCCCATGCTTTCTCAGCTGCTGTGATAAAACTGTTAGTCACTGGATATGCAAAAAAGGAAACAGCGATTGGTTGTTACGCTACATTTATTTTCAAGTTTGTGTATCTGGTGATTCTAAAGGCAAAAGTAAGCATAAGGTTTTTTTATTCTCCACTTAATGGGTTTTGGTTTAGGTTATTTTTTTTTAAAGCTGTCAATCATACTTTTGTACATGAGCCAACATACCTTTTGGTAATGTGTGTTCTGTTGCAATTGCTAACATCTGATTGACTTCACTTTATTATTAGACCTTTAAATCTCCTATTTGCAAGCATCTTGCTATGTTTATCATAAAGAGTCTCCACATCGTGTTTCCTTCTTGTAACATACTCATTGAAAATGCTTTGATTATCCAGGAATGTCCATGTGTCAGCCCGTTGGAGCCCTGTTTCTGTCTGGTGTGTGGCATACAGACATTTGTAGCAGGAAGCTCTGAAGGAGGCTCATCTGATTGTAAAAGGGCCAAAAAAAGGCAGAAAAATTGAAAGAAATTACTTGTTTATGGATTTTTTTTCCATATAAATCTTCATTCTGCTTTGGAGAACTGCTATAGGCGCTCAGAGGACTTGGTTGGAGAACAAGATGCCTTGGTTGAACCATTATGTTCGCCCTTAAGAAATGCAGGGTGTCTCCTGCCACTTATTTCCTTGGAGGTACAAAGGAAGCAGTTCTTCCTCACAAATTCAGGTAGATTAGATTTGTCAGGCCTTTTGCTGGCAGTTAAATGGTTAGCCATTAGGTGGTGGTATCCAAAACTGAAATGGTTATGCTTGGTCCCTGGGATGTTTTAAAGAGGCTGTAGCTATGTTATAATTCTCAATAAAGGGAAGTTTTGGTTTCAGTTTGGTTTCTGTCATTTTTGGTTGACTCTTTTTACGATTTTTCAAGTTTAAATCCTTGCTGGGAAATATGCAAGTATAAAGAGGTCAGAAGGGAAGACAGATATTGGCAGTGGGATTAAAAGGCAAATTCGCTGTTTCTCTAGACCCTCCACCACTGCCTAGGTAGAGTCTGCTATGTTTCTGAGCATCCCCATGCTTCCCATAAAATATTGCCAGCCTCACACCCTTGTTTTGCAAACATCGTATGAAAGGACGATTATGACACACCTGGGTAGTAGAAAGTGGAGATAAGGACTATTGGTCTGTCTTGGGTAGATAACCCAGACTGCATGTGAAAGAGACTTTGAGGCTCATGAATTCTCCACAGTCAATCGGGAGGAGAAAAAAAGGTTATTGTAATTTATTGTTATTAAGTATCTGTGTGGATCATCTTGGCATTTCTTTCTTTTTGCCTTTGTTTATTGACTTCAGGGTGATACCATGCCTCTGCACAGACAGCACTTGCCAAGGTGAGGACTTGTCCTCGCTGATGGCCAGGGAGCAGGGTGAGGGGGAGATACTGTGGCAAGCGAGGCAGGGGCTTTACCAGCCAGGGCCTGGATCATCTCTGCCTGAGCTGACTGCTTTGGCCAGAGAGATGTGATGGTCCCCACGCAGTCAGCATGAGGAAGATGGCCTCTTCTGACTTCTGGTCTCAGTCCACACAGAAGGTTGTCCTTGCTACCCAGGGTGTACACTGGGGTGAGATCTGACTCTGGACTGTCGCTCGTGACACAGGCTTACCAGGTGGAAATAGGATGCAAATCTTCCTGCTGGAAAGGTGGCAAAGCAGACACTTTTTTATCATGTTTTTATCATTTGTGTAAGTTACTTACTATCAATACTATATTATATTCTGTAATAGCAAACAAGAAAGTGCTTGAAGAAAAGTGCTTATCATCTTGTGTTGTAGTAACTGATTTACCTACTGTAATTATAACTAAGAAGGACTTTGCGTCTCAAAATTTATTGTTTGATATGAATGTTTATATTAGCTATGGCACTTCAAAATCCTTGAGAAGTGTTTCTGGGAGAGTTTGTCTGGTTTCTTTTCCAGAACATTCTTGGGGGTTTTGTGTGAAAGTTACCAAGACTTTTCTTTGTGGAGAAATTGCTTGGACTGGAAGTTGTATCCTCACAAACATCTGATGATAGCAATGTTCCTCAAAGAGAGGACTGTGACCCATGTGGATAAAGTGACTGGGCCATGTCAGGAGGAGAGTTTGGAGCTCATCATAAAACTTGACTTCCTTGACTCTTATGGATATTTAATTAAATTCTGAACAGTTACACCAGAGAATGTATTGTGTTCATTGTATGCAGCTGAGTGGTATACAGTGAAGCCCAGCAGGACCATGGAAGAGATGTGCCAGACTCTGTGTTACCATTACTTCAGCCATTTCTTACCAATGGAAAAAGTACTAGGATAGGTAATGACTTGCAGGGCCTGTGTCATGGCTGTCTGGTTGCTAGTTAGATGGGTTTTGATGATATAACAAAGGAGCGTTTTGTGTAAATGATAGAGCTGCTTGGTGAAGCAGTGAAATATTTACTTAGCTGCAATCTGTGGACTTCCTTGTAAATTATTGGGTCCTTCCTAGAAAAGGTCATTGCTTGTCTTGAACAGTGTAGCAGATAATTACTTGTAATAACATAATAGGACAGTAAGCAAGTTGTTCTTTGTAATATCAGACAAAGAAAAGCATTTAACCTTGCTTTTGCCATTACGTTGAGGGACAGAAGCATTGCTACCTGGATGGTTATTGTAAATGCCATCTCAGAGTACAGCTTGTATCAGAGGGCTGAACTCCAACATGATGCGGCATGTTTTCACAGTCACTTGCTTTGAGAATGAGAGAAGACTTCAACTGCATTAAACGCCTTTTCAACTCTATCTGCAGAAGATTACTGTAATTGGGATTGACTTCTGCGGGACAAAGCTTTGAGACTATGGTTTCTTGAAATTAGTATTGCAACTGTTTTCTTGATATAGAGATTTTTTTTCATGAAAGACTATGGTCTCCTTGATCACTATAGCCTATTGGAAAAAAAATCGATGATACTTTTTGCTGCGAATATATGCCGCCTTTTGTAGCTGGACTGTTTTACAGAGCCATACTGGTTTTGATGCCAGATACTCAAACCGGTAAGTCGACAGTCAGCAGCCTAACTCCAGGATGGCACACCAATGAAGTCAAGGTTTCCTATCAGCCCAGCCACGGTGGTAACTAGAGCTGCCATTGCCTCAGACCTCCTCAAATTTCAGATTTGAGTTTATAATCTACAGGACAATCAAGTTTCTTTGCAGCCTTCCCCCATCCCACATACTCTCATTTCCTGTCACATAGTGGCACTTTTAAAGTGTCCAAAGGTCTCTCTGTCACCCTGCAGTGCCATAAAGGAAACCTTCCTTGCCACATTTTAGCAGGAAACTGCTTTCTTGATGATTTGGTTGACTGTACACATAAAGGGAATGGAATTGAGAGGAACCGGGAGCTGCCTGCTTTTGCTTTTGGAACCTGGGTTTCACCTGTCAGCCTTCACAAAGTGCTTCTATGCCTCTCAGAACACCTTTAGATGTGGAAAGCGTGTTTTTCATCATGTTCCCGTCTAGCATTGCATCTGTTATGTTCACTGCTCCCTTCTGTCAAGTCCTGTCCTTTTCTCCCTTAGCAGCTGCTACTTTATTTTGAAACTGCTAGTGGAACAATTTAATGACACATTCTTGGGTTTTTAGGTTACTCTGGTGTATAAATCTGATGTGTGACATTTTTTTATTTTTGCATTTAAGCATTCAGATCTTATTATGTTCTCTCTGTATGTGTACTAAGAGGTAAATATGCACCATAAGCAATCAGTATTTTGAGATATAAATTTATAGGTCAGAAGTTACAAAACAATGTCTTCAGGACATCCCCATGTTAGAAAAATTCCTGGCCCGTCCAGTCTGGCAGCTTTCCAATATGGGAAACATTACAGAAACTTAGAGGCCAGTTTTCCAATATGGGAAGCATTACAGAAATATATCTGTAATAAACAGTGAATGTGTAATATGTGTATTAGTAAGTAGAAAAACCTACTAATAATTACATTTTTTAATACAGATATCGGGTATGTTCCATGTGTGTAATTTACATCAGAAATTAAGCATCGTTATTTTACTTAATGTAATGAATAAATGAAGAAAACAAAAATAATGTCTTTTAAAAAAATCATTAAAAAACATTAAAACTTAAAGTTGACTCTAAAATTTGTTTCTAAATAAATAGATATACGGTTAGGATTCATGTTTGAAATCCCTAAGGCAAAAGAAAAAAAAGTTTATGTACCATTACGAGCTTACTTTGTGGTGAAAGCAAATGCTGCAGGCATGCCTAGACATGTTGCTTTTCTTCCACGGAAAAAATATGAACGATTGTAATATGCATGCTGTCATAATTAATTTACCCAGTTGATTGCTTTTGCACCAGGTAGATAACTTGTTTTCAATCAAATATCCTCTTGCGACTTAAAATAGCAACAGCAGATTGAGGGGCTATCGCTCAGAGGATCTTCATCTATGAGAGCCCGTGTTTCTCAGAGGGTGGATGTGAAGTACTGACGTGTGACACGGTGTGATGAACTTCTGCATAATATTGTACATACTTTGCATTTCTGAGTTGTCTGATGTGGTTCCTAGGTGATGTACAATGGTCATTTGGGAACATTAGAGGATATTGAGGTGATCAAGAAACCAGAATAGATTTCCAGAAATAGACTTGTCGTGCTTTGCAGCTCACTCATAACCTGAATAAACTTGCAGCAGTGAAAAACTTCAGTTGAGTCCTACCCTGTTCAATTCTGACTCAAGTGTGTCAGCCAGTTCAGTAAATGAAATAATGGACCTGTCCTTATTCCTATTCCAGCCAAAATTTCCAGTAAGTCAATGGGAATTTGCCTTATTAAACAGTTAAGTCCTGTATAAGAACTATTGTGTTTCTTAATGGTTAAGTATTTCAGGATTATGCATATGACTTCAAATATGAGAGTGTTAGCCCATAAGTGGAAGAACAAGTGATGAACAAACTTGCATACGTTCACTTAAAGGATTATTTGAACTGTGAGACAGAAAAATTCTGGAAGTTACACACCAATCAACTGCACAGAAGAAATATACAAAACTAACCAAGTGTAGAACAGTGTACAATAACATCTGTTTAAGTATTTCCAGGTGGATCAGACCCAGATGGCTTCTCCTAGGGAAAATCATGCCTCAGTATCTTCTTGGAAAGAAAGTTGATTTTTTGGAGCTGTTGTCTGTACGAGGACAAGCTGACTCAACAGTAAACATTACTATTGCTCTTGGAACCTTGCTGTTTTGTTCACTTGCATTGAAAGGGGACCAAGACTTCAAGGCTTTGCATTTGATGGTTTTGGAGGAACGATGGGAGGTGCCGCGCTTGGAAACCTCTCTGTGTTCTTTGAGATTGAGAAAAGGAGGGAATTAGTTTGCCAGGAGTTTCTCCTGAATGATACCAAAGTAATCGAGAGGTTAATTGATAACTTGAGGGTGGGTCATGCTATGATGGAATGGGAGCAGTGTTGTGCGCTTGCCCTTTGTATCATTTAGCTTAATTTAGTTACTGATACGACATGCAGCTGGATTATGATGTTATTGGCGTCACTTGTCCAACTGCATTAACGCCAAGCACCGATTCAAGTATTGGGATTTGTAAGTTGTGAGTTAGTTGGATTCCACCTGTGGCTTTGTGCGCTTGGCATCCAGCTGCAATTAGAAGGATTCAGAAAGGGGGCACCTCTCCTTTAAGACTAAAAAACCCTAGTAAACATTTATTATGTCCTTTATTTCCTTCATTCAGTGGGTTTGGAACTGTGAAGCCTAATACAGCTGCTTTGCCTGCGATTTGTTTGGTCACGTTAAATAGCTGAGGCTCCTCTGTGAATGACATCGGCATGAGGTTGCGGTTTCATTGCTCAGTGGAGCCAAGTGGTGCTAGCACAGTACCAGTAGACTAAAGAAAACACCTGAGGGTGTCTAAACAATATCTCTGCTAAGGCTGATTATTCAGATAGCCTGATGATAGCTGCCTTCAGTGCGCTGACAGCGCAGGATTGTGCACCAGCTGTGTAGGAAATGCTAAATGTTGATCTAGCCAATAAAATGCGGCTTTGATCATGCTAGCAATATAGAAGAGCGGACTGTCAACACAGCCATTTGAAAACCAGAGTCTTAGGTGTGCCAGAATGACAGTGTTTGTCAAGTCTGGCTTATCCTAAACATTGTGTTTTGTGAAAACGATCATTAGCGGTCTGTACCTACAAGGGAGATGCACAATTAACCGATGAAGTTTTGTGACCTCTCAGCAAAGTGACCAATAACGCACTTAGCCTAATTTCATTATAGTTTTTGTTGTCAGTGCCTTGGTGACTCTGCGTGCTTTACAGTTGAGAGGTAGAAAGCTTTGCTCTGTAAATATACGGAATATAATTTGCTTTCTTAATGAAGATTTTGGTACTAGGCGCATCATTTCCTGGGATGATCCACTGCTGCCGTTTCATTCTCACTCATTCTTCTGTATTCTTCCTCTTTATAGGGGAAATATAGCAAATTTGTGTTATTTTTATATTTCCTTTTTATTTAAAAGGAAAAAAACCCATGGTAACTTCTTATGTACTTCAGTCAAGAAAGCGCCTGCTCCCTTTCTGGCTTGCAGATGAGTTGTGCTGTGATTCTGCGGGTCGAGTTCTTTCTGCCTTTCTGAGAAATGCTGATCCTACACTGACTTTACATGGGAGGTCTGCATATGCCATAGGCCAAGTTCTGATTTTCTTCATAGGGGGAAATATGAGGGCAGGTTCCCTGTACTATTTATGCATCCTTTGAAAAATTGACTAGCGTACAGGAATACCTATCTGTGATGCCACCCGCTTTACAGCTATGCCGTCTCACACGCTAACAAACGGTAATGCCAAGACCAAGCAGTTAGGAGTAAATGAAGATATTGATAATTATCATGGAGTTCTTACAAAAAGTAAAAACGAAGATCAAAGGATTTACTGACTATTAACTTCGAACTGTGTAAGAAACACCCCTGCACTGGGAGAATAACATCACTCCAGGAAGTCTACTTTTTAGACAGGTTTTGTGGGATGGACTTGCTTTTCATGCTGATGTTGAAATCCTACTTCACATTATTCTGGAAATTGGTTTCATGGGGCATGTTCTTTCTAATTTCACATAAAACAAAGTTTAAAATATTGTATTTGCTTTATCTTGAGGAGGGGGGACAGGGAGTTATATTATTGTCCCAGTGCTTTATTTTGTGTCATATTAATTGATTGTTTTGCCAAAGAAGAAGAATGCTGTAGTTGTGTATAGTGAAGACATAGCGATGCAGCAAAGAAATGAGTTGAAAGAAGGGGCTGAGGAGAGGAGAATACTCTTGCAAAAGACCTGTTATTAAAGTTATTCGTTTCAACATTTCACCCTACAGGATGATAAGTAAGTAACTTAAAATGCCAATCGATTTGTGTGGGAAGTGGAAAGTTGCTGTAATCCAATTAATCGCAGAGTACTGGATGCTTCTTTGTCAGTGTGAAAGCAACTCCTACACATGCTCAGCTGTTACTCTTTCACAACGAGTGGTACAGTTGTCCCTCCCAGTCTCCTGCCAGCAAAAACATCCTCTGGGTTCATTTTACCACCAAATATTTTTACACTTCTGCACTAATAAATATAAACTACCCTGGCTGGATCAACACATGCAGTCCTATCACCGCTTGCATTGCACCAGAGACCAAAGTTGATCTACGCTGCTGTCCTGATCAGTACATATGTTCAGCATTGATGATTCCTACTGTAATGGAAGGATTCCTTCTCTGTTATTGATTTTAGCCCATGAAAATAGGAACGAGCAGAGGGACAACAGTATTAAAATGAGCCCTTATAATTGTATACTGTTGACAGACTATACTGACTTCTAGAGAAGCCTGGAAGTATTTTTTCTAGTTTGCTGCCTTTACAGGTGTGTTCACGCAGACATGCAGAGCTTGGGACGTGGCAGAGGTGCAGGGGCATCTAATGCATAGCGCATTTACCCTTAAAATTCTGCAACGTTCTGTGATTTACAGAGAAATGAGGCAGATGTGTATTTTGTTTATGAGAGTTTTATTCTATGATACGTAAAAATATGTAAACGTTTATGCAATCAGCAGAAGAGGAGCAGGTGCTCGAGCCTTTTGTGGAGCATATAAGGATAATCCATTAGGTAGCACTCAAAATCTTCTGATATCATATCTGCAGTGCCTTCACATGCAGTTACTTCTCTGTGTGCCACACAGCTAGCAGCTGAGATAGCACAGTTGACTAGGATTCCATGACTGCCGAGATGCTTACTGTACTGTGCTCTGGTGTCTTGACATAGGCAGGAATATTGTTCAGCTGAAAGGTTGGTATAGCAACAAATTCTTGTTCAGAAGGACCTGCCTTTGAGGCTTCATCTGAACTCTCTTTAAGAACATGCCAAGCATTTAAGTACTGAAAATATACTTATTTTCAACACTGCAGAAGGCTTATACAGCTGAACTCTCCAATATTTATGTTTGACATCAATGGGAACATTGCCTGAATGTGGGATTAGAATCGCTTGCTGTTTTCTACTCTGAGCGCCAGTGAGAAGTTTCATATGCACCCACCAAACCTCTCTGGTCTCGCATGGGCCTGATGCTGTGGCTGCAGTATTGCCATTTCAGCGGCTTTGCTGCAAAATGAAGTTTTCCCCATGTGTTCATGTGTTCTCGTGACAGTGTCATTTTTTAGGTAACGACTTTTTTTGCTGACATGGGACCTGCACGTGAATGGTAGGACAGTGTCACAGGTTGGGTTTCGGTTTGGAGTTGGACATACTGGTGCCTTGTTTCTTGCTTGTAGGGGGCTGCTGGTCTTGAGAGTTGTATGTTGTAAAAACATGAATTTGTGTGGCCAAGAAGAAGAAGCCGTGTTAAAACCAGACACACTAGGCTAGATCACCTAGCTGATAGGCTTACTTTTAAAAACAAGCATGATGGAAATGTCTGAGGGCTTGATATAGGGAGAAGAGCTGAGTGAAAGAGGATGGATGCTGAGGCTGTGGTGAAAGTCTATAGGTAATTCCTGGGAAACACTTGAAGAGTGAATAAAACCCGCTGAAGAAAGGATTAGGAATGCTAATCCATGGTATATTCTCTCTTAATCTGTAAAATGAGATATTAATAAGATGTCTGTGCCTTAGGTGAGTTTTTACTGGGATGATTTTGGCAATAATGAAGCTAAGGAATAAGAAGTTCTTAGCTTATCTGATGATGGGATAAACAAAGGTATCTGTGAAGGCTCATTTCCAGAGAAATACAGGTTGTTCAAGGACATATGAAGTTCAGATGCATGATTGTTTTCTTTTCTTGTTTGACCAGATGATTGATGGATAAAAGCGTGAGCATTTTCTTTTTGTATGCAATTAGGAGACATACTGGACCAAATCAGAAATGCAAACATGGTCTAGATGTGTGCTTCAGTCCTGTCATGACAGGATAGCTGAGTTAATCCATTTAGCTTCTTACAGCAGACCCCTGTTTTCTACTGGGGAGGCTGGTGAGAGTGATTTTCTCAGGTGGTATGATTTGAAAGCACTGCGCTTAAGGCAGTAGTTTTCTATCCATTTATAGCTATTTCAGTTTAATAGGTATTAATGTGTAACCGCTTTCATCTGTGAAATGGGACGAGCTGTATTTATATTTTCAGTTGTATCTACGAGATTTTAAAAACCCTTGTGTATAACAGGTCTTTCCAATGCAGTGCTACAAACAATAGGGAATAACCGTTCCCCGCCCAGATGAGAGGACATCTATTGTCTTTAATGAAGTATTGGTAACGCTCATGCGGATTGGAGTGATGAGATCAGACTAAGCTATGCTGCGGTTTGGTTTACTTAAAAGCAGTAACTTTTACTTCTGTAACCTATCATATAGGACTTTCTGCTTTGGAAAAAAAAATACATTCTCCTTTCTGTTTAAATCTAACTGCTATAATTGTAGCTTAATCCAGTGCTCTGATTAGCATGATTATATTTCTTCAACACAGATGTTCTAGAAATTTGCATTTTGTTGACATCAATATTTACTTTTATTTTCTTGAAGCTCAATTTAATATTGCTAAAGATTTATATAAACAAGAACATGTGTGTAACTGAGCTGTGTTCTTCCCTGCAACATCTTGGAATTCAGTCCTTTGCTTCTGGGTGGTCACTGTACTTACTGTTTTCATACAGTGGGATATATAACGGGAGCTATCATATATAAATGAGAATACAGTGGAATTCTGTTTACAATTAACTACAGTTGAACTATCTTACTGCAGCCGTCCATCTCTTTGTGTGGTCAGCACAAGAAAATTGGTCTGTTGTTGCAGTGACAATTTGGGATATGTTTCAAAACAGAAAAAAAAAATTTGCTTTAAGGAAGAAGGGAACATGCTTCTTGTGAGGGCTAAAGACTCTGAGTTTGAGCATGGACAGCTAATATGCTGTATTAAATCATTTAATACTGGAAGAAAATCCATAAAAAACAGCATTATGCCTCTTACCGCTTATCGGTCCCTGCCCATCTTCATTTCTGTCAAGATAAGCAGAGTTGAACTTTGTTTTAGGATAAAACAGCTAAGTCTGTTCCTTGCGCTGTCAGCGTTACTGTCCTAAAAGGTGCTGCTGCCACATCTCTCCATGCCTACTCGTCCTCAAGTGTCGCTGTGAATGGAGAGATGCTGCAGCACAAATTTTAGCGTGAAGAAAACTATTGCATTCAAAAAAAGATAAAAGTTGCAGGACAGCTAATTGCTGCTTCTTCAGAGATAGTTCTTGGAAAAATCTTGGCTATTTTAAGAGGGAATCTAGTGTGGCAGTGCCCCCAAACTCAGACACTGGTTTGGGTCAGTGCCATGCGAATGATGCTAATTAAAACCCAACCTGCCTAAATAATGGTGCTTGAACTTGCCAAACCACTTTGCTTAATAGCATTTACTGTTTGGGTTTGAAACAGACGTGTTGGTGAGTCCTTCCAGATCCACTCTTACTAGCCTCCCTCAGTGAACCTCTCATCCTCGTTTTGGTTTAGGGGTTCTGAATCTCAGAGCTGGACCTGGTGAGATTGAATCCATTTTTGGAGGTGGTACTCTACTTTGAGAGGCAGTTGGTCCTGGTAGCTTACTGGGATAGAGGAATGGCTGTGTTGTGTACTTCAGGGTTTGACAGTTTGAGATCAATTTGGTCTTCGTAGAGTGCAATGTACCTCACAAGTTGTGATGATCTCCTTTCAGGGTACAATTTCAATTCATTTCTTTCATGTCTTCAAAGGTTAATGCTTTACCTAATTGCAGATTCTGTTTTTATACTACTGCTGCTTTATCTCTACTGCTGCCGTAGACTGAATGTACACAATATCTGTGAGGAAAGAAGACTGGACTACAGCTGACATAACGTTCTATCCTGAATGAGTTCAGGCTGGAGAAGTTAAGAAAGTGATGGGTTAGGATTAAACCTCTGCCCTTGAGGATGTGCATTCCGCCTTTTGATGTGTGTTCACAATCCGAGTTCTCATTCGGCACCAAGTTGTTTATGAAAGGGATCTGCCAGAGCACTTCTCTCCATCTGCTCTTGTTGGGAAGATTGAAAATGCTTTTCTTTTGATGTGATCTTTCAGCAGTTATTCATTCACCTATAGTAAGTGGAGGCTTTCACATTATTTAACTGTACACAGTACAGTTAGGCATTTAGAAATGTAAGTTATTGTGGAGCATTGCTATGTACCAAGAGTGATCTGTTCTGGGAGAAAACAAGCAAACGGAGGAGCAAATCTCTAAACTGAAACATCAAATTCGGCTTCTTTTTCTTCTGTATGTATGGAAAACATGGAAGGATGTGGAGTGTTATTCATACACCAATACCTTTACTTTGTAGCTTTTAAGTTTAGTGTGCTTTGTGATTTTTGGTTGAGCACCAGACAGAGAACTAAGAGATCCCCAAATCTGGAAAGACACTGAGTTACATTGACAAGAACAAATACTTTAGGGTAAAGAGATGCTGTTTTTCAAGAAACAAGCGGGAATAAAAGAAAGCAGTGGAGAGAGAGAAGCTCTAGGTCATAAGAAAGTGTTATGGAAGAAAGAGGCAAGGGTGAGTCAGAGGTAGTTGCAAAAGGGGAAGAAACAAACAAATAGACAAGAAAAGATCCAATTTGTGGGGTTAACATTTTTGTTTTTATTTATCTTTCAAATGTTTTCCTTGCTTCAGATGCTATTGACACTTTTTGCAGAAGAATACCTCCTGACTGCCTGTAAGCTTTTGGGTGCTTTCAAACCAGACCTTGAAAGAGATCTGCATAATTAAAACCTTCTACAGAGCTACACAGCACTGTGACTTTGGTGCCAAAGAGCTCTATCCTAACTATCTGTCTTTTCTCATCTTCACGCTTTGCTTAAGAGTCAGAGATTTCATTCATCTGCATTTGGGGTGATGCCAAGTGAGTTACTGACAGCTAGCTTATCCCCGCCACCGAGATACACATGCTATTTATGTTGCAGAGGTAGCTGGTCACTGTATACGTCAAAGGGGTGGGTAGGTGCAGAAGGCTACAGCTGATCCCCGTGCTTTTTGCGACCAGTTTGTGGTCTGACAAGTGAGTTGGCGGGGAAGTTGAAACAATGGAAGTGCTGCCGTAGATGACATACGATTCACCTCCCCTTTAACAAGAAGAAATGTCATTACCTCAGCAGCCTCTGTTGCCTCCCCATTTGAGTTTCCTGGGCCCCATTTTCTGCCATTGCTCTGCGTACATGATAGCTGGCAAGGTGTTCTGCCACAAGAGTGATTAGCAACGATCCTGGTAGACTTTGCTACGTCTTCCTGGTCTCCAGGACTTGGAAAATGCTTGGAGATGGGCACAGGGCACGATTCCTGACATTTCATAAAACCCCTTTTTATTTCGTGCATCTGTGGAATCCACTGAACCCAAGTAATTTCTGATGTACCTACAGTAAAGTCTCCGAAATGACTACAAGGTCCTGCAAATGGCATGCGAAGCTCATCATAACTGCTTCTGGCTTTCCAGCGTTTGCTTCCTGGAATTTGGCTGGAATTCTTGTAATAGCTCGAGTGTGAAGATAGGATTTCATGCTTGGTAGTTGCAAATTCTCAAGTTATATAAATCCTAAGCATCTTTGAAAACAACAGCTGATCCTGGTGTGGCAGGGCTCTCCTAACCCCAAGCAGACTTGTGCGTGCTCCTCCGGATGCCTATTACGTATGGTGAATCTGTGTTCGGAGTTGTGCTGAGTCACCCCTGAGTCACGAAGCTGAAGGACTGGCCATCGTGCGTATGTACGGTGAGGGGGGCACATCAGTTTGAGATTTTCATTGAGTTTCATTCTTGTTCGAGTAATTTCCCATTAGATTCAGCAGAACTTCATTAATACTTTTTTATTTGATCCTAAATTATTTTGCAAATGAATCTATAGCAGGAATATTGGTGCACACATATATATATGCTCAACGGTTGCAAATTATTGAGGTTAATGAATATGTTTTAGAGGCAGAAAAAAAAGCCGGGTTCGGTCCACTGAAAAATATGGACTGGAGTGTAGGATCTGTTCACTCTAAAAACAGGATAGGAAATGTCTGAAGGAATCCTGAGGTGTTTGGTGCTCTGTTGCTCTAATCGGGTGCGCCCTGGCTGTGCTGCAGGTTCTCTGTTACCCCAGGGGACACAGCCTTCTTTCCAACAGTTGTAGGGGTAGGGATCCTTTCATTTTTTCATGCACAGTTGCTGTCACCTGACTTGGTTCTGCTGATCTAGATGGTAACACCCACAGTGGGGACAGGCTTGTGTGCCTAAGGTGGTGGGCGAGTACACGCATGCAGTGATACAGCTGGTTAACAAGTAGGCACAACTGACAGAAATAGGCATGTATTTTATCCCAGTGATAGTAGTTTGTACCTTACACGTTTCATTTGCGAGTCTGATGGTTCTGGGCTGTTGTACATGAGACAAATCCTTATCAGGCTGAATATAACCTGTCAATTAATATTGCTTTTAGACACCAGAATTATCCCATATGAATGATAACTTGGAGAAGAGGTGCGGAAGCGGCTCAACTGGAAAAAAGTGGCACATTGTCTTTTGTGGTAACTTTATTCACGATTTCTGCTGTTCCTATGTAAGTAGCAGCAGCATCAAAATCATCAGAAGCAACTCGGAATTGATGCGGAAATCAAAGGGGGAAAGAGAGCGGGAGGTGTGTGCAGTTGGGCTGAAGCCAGTAAAAACAGGGACCCTTCAGGGTTGGAGACTTGGGAAATTATTGTGAAAGGGAAGAAATATTAAGGAAAACACATCAGTAACAGAAACACACAGCTTTTACTTCTGGGGGAAGGCTAGTGAAATTGTAACTCTGAGCCAGTGTAGTTCTTGTCCTTATCCTGGCAAGGGTCAGTTGTACGTTGCACGTAAGGAATTGCTGAAAAGCCAACTGCATTTTGAATCTCTTTTTGTGCCTCAGGTAAAACATCACAGGATACTAGTGAGTGTTTGTCCTTAGAACAACTGTGAGACTGTGCAGCGCAGGGTAAGATTTGCTCATGTACGTTCCCTGTCTTCATTGTCCTTGTTTCGAGGTGCACTTGGCCAGGGCTTCTAAAAAAGAAGCCTTATGAAATACAGCTGTCAAAAATGCGCTTATGTATGTTTGCGGAGTCAGGCTCCTCTATAACCTTTGGCTCTTTTACATAGTTGCGCTGACACAGAGCGTCCATAAAGGAAGTGAAGCCTTATTTATTGGTATTTACAAGAGAACCACAAACAGCCAGACCCTAATAGGAGATGTACCCTATTCTCTGTAATATGTTGTTGCAATTTGTTGAGGTGCGGAGCTGTATTTTCTATTTCACTGAAGTTAAGAAATTGTCAGAAGAGAGTTGGAAGGTAAAAGTGTAAGAGCTTTTACCTGTAAAGTGCTGTCCTGAAAAAGACCTGTGGATACTGATCTCACTTTGGAAGGAGGTCCCAAATTCCCACATACTTTGTGAGCTGTAGTTACTCTGACAGTCTGGTAATTTAGGTTCACCGCCTCTGCTACTTTCTTTCTTTAATACCAAACACGTTCTTCTCAAATGGAAATATAATTATGGACCTGATGTGCTGTGACTATTTTGTTTAGTCAAATTGAAAATTATATTCTGTGCAAACTACTTTAAAACCAAAATACCCCCCCCCCCCCCCCCCAATTACAGCAGCAATGTGGAGGAGGTCTGCTGGTATATTGTACAATACGTTTTGATAGTTGCTTTATACTTGAAGATCGTCAAGACCCTCCCAAAAATGTTGTGACGTGCTTAAAATGGGCAAATACAAACTCTGAATCTGTCATGTAGCCGGCAAACGACCTGTGCATTTGGTTAGGCTAGGGTTATTGCAATGGTTAATAGCATATTCTTATCTTAGCTGGGCTTCTAAGCTATTTTCAGAATGTTTGCTAGAGTTGTAAAGGATGAAACTGCACTGTTACTTGGTGCATAGAAAACCTCTCCAAAAACATTTAGTAGGTGAGAGGAATTTTAGACTTTTTTTCAGACATTTCTAATTCTAAAGGTTTGGCATGGTAGTTTCATTGTTATTTTTATGGCCAATAGGCTCATGACAGGTGGGGCAGGTAGAAGACAGAACAACAGCTGTCCTTAAACCCTTCTTTCTGTCTTCTTTGCTCTTGTCAAATAGTGATGTGATATGCGATAGCTGCTGCCTCTCACAACGTTGGATGCATAGCTGGGAACAGCCATGCTGCTGCCCCTCTCCCAGCAGGGCCAAACTGGCTACAGAGCCCCAGGGAAGCTGACTCCAAGTGAGGCTAGGCACAGGCGCCCTCCTTCTCACGCAGCGGCATATCAACTCAAAGCATACCAAAGCTGTGCATGCAGCTGCCTCTGGGGAGAAGAGGGAGAACAAACGTCTGGCTGCTGGGCTGTTTAGTTGCGTCCTCTCCTTGAATGGGAGCGCCTGTGTGCGAGATCATGTGCACATAGGCCGCACCAGTTTTGAAGATTCTTATCGAGGCCTCTTGTTATACTCCTAGGTGCAGATTTAGACTACTCAAAAGATATTTTGAATTTCTGGAATGTTAAAGAATCCTGTATAAGTTCAGTTAAAAAAAACATGGAAGGGAAAGAGGAAAGAAAGAAATTGCAAGTTCTCTCCATCATGCGGAGATGGCAGTCTGTACTTGGGGTGTCTCGGAACATTTGCTTATTCAATGGGTTTAAGAGAATACTGAAAAGAAGCAGACTTCCCTGAGTTTTGGGTTAAAGGAAATTGGAGTCAATTAAGGCAGTCAAAAATCACCTTTCTTTAGACGGTTGCCAAGACAAAAGTTTGAGCCGGGTGATGACTTCAGTTACAACAGACTAAAAGATTTTTCTGACAATGCAACTGCGAATGGCGGTTGTGATTTTCAGCATAGTAAGTTGTAGCCAAATCTTTGGTGCGACTGTGTCAGGTGTCTGGATAAGAAAAACTGAAAGGAATTAAATTCTATACAGTAGCTATCATTGTTTAATAGGTAACTTTTCCTGGGAGATTAATAACTTCTTTTATTTCTTACAAAGAAGCAAAAGGTATTTTATTGATGATCCATATAGGCAAACTCATTAACAAGTTATAGTCCGTGTGTGATATTGTCACCGAGGCTGAATGCACTTAAGTATTCTCTTATTCAGCTAATGCTCATTTGCATCACCTGACATTGAATCGGGCTTCTGGGGAAAAAGATTTGCTTTGATTTAGCTTAACTGTGAAGTATCTTCAGGATAACTGTGCACTTTCAGAAGCTTTTACTAGAATTTCAACAGAGACACAACGGAATCACCCCAGGTGCCTTCTTATTTGTTATTTTTATTTTGGTCACATCTGTCCTTGGGATGAGTTCTTGGTTTCAAGGTCAAGAATTGTGTTTAGCAAATGGAGTTTAAGACTTGTCTGTCCAAAGAGTTAGTGCGTGAGAGATAAGCATGAAGTCTTTGATGTGGAAATGCATCCTATTTCAAGACAGGGTATCATCAAAGTAAATGATGGTGTTTAATTCGACAGTAGGCACTTCTTGCCGCTATTTAAGAGATGACACCTCTCAGTCTCATTGGTGCAAATGACCCAATATGGCAGCTAATGAACTTCCAAAGAGCTAATGAGGTTTTTTATGAGGAAAGTTTTGGCTGATGCTGGGCAAAGTTATGAGTGTGGGAGACACTTGTGTTTTGACACTGACTTCCAAACTTTACCTGGCAAAAAGCCAGCAGCAATACCTGAGGGGTAGGATGCTGCCCTGTGAAGATTGACTGCGTGCCAGGAAAGCTTACACAAAGAACCAGTGTACGTGCCTGGGAGTGAAAAATGTATTCTCTGTGTGTCTTCCACATAGCCATATGTGAGTCTCCTTCATGCTCTTGGGTGTTGTGGGAAATGTGATTCATTTGGCACAATGCGAATGGGAGTACGGAGCGGGAAAGGAGATGAATGTGCTCCCCTCCCTGAGCAGCGTACCTGCACGAAATGCAGCCAGCACAGAAACTACTGCCAGAACACTGGTTCAGGGGGATTTGGGGAGCTTTTTTAACTCCTTAAGTGTTTGAGGATGGACAATTGACAGAATTTTTGGTGACAGGTTTTGTGGAAGAAATGTGTTTTGTGACGTGATCTGTAACTGAAGTTTCAAAGACTTTTGTACATTACAGAAAATCCTTAGGGATTTTTTTTTGACAGACTCATATGTACATCTAACTGGTACTTGGAAGAGAGGGCCAGTGCACGATGTATTTAAAGCTGCATTTTGTATCAAAATAATAAACTAATAGATACAGTCGTTCATTCAGGTTACCAATTTGGTTTCAGCTGACTGAAGTCAATCTCAGAGATGATTTTGTTTTGGTCTATTAGAAGTTGGACTTCAGTCAATCAACAGACGCTTTGACCTATTCTCTCTATTTAGTCTGTGGGGAGTTTGGTTTGATTCCCATCTGCAGCTTCACGTAGAAATGATGTGTTTGTTTCTGTTTTTGACACAAAGTATTACAGTACAGTTCAGCTAAGAGCAGAGAAGTGGAAAACGTCTGAATTTCCATTTCCATTAAGATGACTCGTAGCTCCATTATGTGGACTGTACATTGCTCACTGCTAGAGTCCTGGACACATGCAGGGGTTACTGGAAGACTCTTGCAGGACATGAATGAGATATGAAGTTGAACATGGTGCAGCCAGGATACTGTTAGCATAGAGCGACAGACCTTCAGATTTTGACTCTGTGCCAGTAAGCTCGTATGCATCTGCAAGTACTGCTGTGGCAAGAGCAAAGAAAGAAATAAATTGGGCAATCTCTACATCAGTGAAAATAATAGATCACATTTTTTAAGTCATGGCATTGATTTAAGTGATCAGTCTTCACTTGAAAAAACTAAAGCAAAATTAACAAAAACAGTGAACGCTCTTTTGTGATCAAAGAACTTACAGTTTCAAGTGATTATTCTGGCATCAAAGTCTAGAGAATGTCTTTATCTGTAGTTTATGGAGTCTGTCAAAATGCAAGAGAACTCCCCTTCAATGGTAAAACCAGTGGTTTTCTTCTCACGAATGTTTGCCTTCCACCCTTTCTGCTTATATAACTCCTGTGGATCGGTCTGAGGCATGGCCATTGCCTGCGCTACGGCCTTCACTTTGGCGCTACAGCTGCAGAAATGTTTTGCAGGTTTTTTTCTACCTGGCAAACTAAACTGATCAAGATGCCATGTTTAAATTTGGATTAAGAATGAGTTCAAAATACATTTGTATGTTTGTCTAAAACCACGTGGCCTGTGGATAAGAAAGCGAGAGGGCAGCCAAGCCATTGGTGAGGCCTTTTTGCTTTTTCTTTATTTTCTGTGTGTGGTTGCTTTGTCTAAAGAGGGAGCTGAATAAGAAGTACTCTGGAAGGTGAGTTTGATGGATTCTTGCTTTGGGATAAGGAGTCCTTTTTTTACCACAATTCATGTTCTAATTGCAATTGTTTTGCATAATAGACTGATTTACAAAATCAAAACGCTCTTCACTGAGCTGAGAGTGGGCACGTTTATGTGATGGGCTGGGGACACCATGCCAGTACACCTGAATGATGGAGAAGTGTGCTTAGTGACTTCTCTCTCCATAGCTATGTTTTAATTTAATACAGCAATGTAAGTGGGGACAGCGATATAGTGAGATAAAATAGTTTCCATTGACAAATGTGCTTTTGCTATGATGTACCCTCACTCCAGGCAACTAAATATATAAAAGTATGAGAAGTTAATACATGGCTCTCGAGCACTGATGAGCCCTCATACACAAAATCGGTCACGGAATATATTGTTTAATGCTGGCAGGCCCTCTGTTCTCTACCTTCATGTGTGTTATCTGTGACAGTATATTAAGCGCTCACAAGCCAGATTATGTCATGATGCTGATATGTTCGATTCCTCCCCCAGAAGTGATGTTCTTCAGTCCCGTGCAATTACTAGTTCGCTCACAACCTTCTAGCAAACTACTTTCTGTCGCCATGAGCAACTACGACATCAGAAGCTATTGGAATAATAGCAGTTGTAATGTATAGCAGTTATCACAGAGAGGTGGAAGCACAGGTATTAGTTTATTTCCTCATTTTTATTAATAAGCCATTTAGCTAACATCGTTATTTTTAAACCAAACACAGTAGATGGCGAGGATCTCGTTCAAAGTTGAAGGCCTATTTAATCTAAATTTACTGTACGAGACTCATAGGACTGGTGAACTGCAGGGCGTTTTCCACACTAAAATCCTCTTAAAGCTATCATAGTACTTTTTAGAAAGTAGTACTTCAGCAGTGTGTCGGCTGGAGCTTGACATTGATTTAAGAGTTAGTGATTTAACTAGAATCAGAGAGTGTGTTTTGAACTCTTAACTCTGAATCCAGATGATTTAGAAGTTGTAGAATTTGGCCCAATTGGTGATTTATAGATGTTTAGAAGACATTGAACGATAATTTTTGTGGTGCATTGTAAATGACGTAGGTCTATATGAGCAATTTTTTTATGTGAAAATCTATTCAGAAGGTGCCCAGGTGCTATCGGAGAACATCATCAAGAGCATTTCCTCCTGCTGCTCTACTAGATTACACATTGTGTGTTGTAGTGTTGGGAATGACTGTCAGGGTACAGCGGTTAATGAACTTTTCAGAGAGCTAAAAAAGTTCTCACGAGAAAGGAAACTAGGATCATGTGAATCGTTCTGAGGTAGCTCTATTAGGATCAACTTGGGGCAAGTTTTCAAATGGTCAGAAGCGGTGCCTAATAAAATGTAACTTCTTCCTAAATAAGACAGTTTTTGAGAAGTACTCAGGATCCGATCTATTTTGCTATCTTTTCACTTCAGTCCAACTAGTCATTTTGATGCTTCCTGTATTCTCTCTGGTACTTGTGTTGCACTGGCTGCTCACTATCAAATAACTGCCCTTTACACTGGAACCAAGCCGCTTCACTACTTGTGCCTGACGTGGAACACCCTCAAGGTCCAAATGTACAGTACGAATGCATGCAAAAACATCAGTAAGGAAATGTACTTGGGCATTTGCAGTCCAGTTATGCAGCAGCTATCCAGGCTGACTCTCTTTGTTCATTGTGCAACAGAGAAGCAATGGGAGAGTGAGGGATTTTCACATGAGGTAGAGGCATGGAAGAGAGGGACAAATTTGTGTTTTAGCTTGTAAGAGATCACAGGAGGGCAACACTTTTCTGCTACTGTGCATGTGTGTACACGGGCATGTTCTTGTTTTGCACTGAGGTGGTGCAGTCAGATGTACAATGACTATTAATTGACTCTGAGAAATCAGGATGTGTTGGACTGAATCATACCAGTGACTAGAAAGGAAGGCTGTGGTGTCATTTGTGAGAGGGGGCATGTGTGGGTTTGTTTATTTGTGTATTCGAAAGCCTATTTCCCCCTTAAGATGCCTGTCTCTTTACAGCTAGCAGAAGGTAGACACTTGATGGGGAGACTTAATCAATGGAATATTTGTTTCAGTGTATTTAAAGGACTAACTAGGTTAACATCTATCTCTTCTCCTTATCTTCTTTCTTTCTTCCTTCTCCAGTCGTGTGTCTTTTCTGTGGAGAAACAACAGCATTGCTATAAATGGAGTCCCAGGTGATGATTTCTGTTCTAGTGACGCTGATGTTTAATTAACATGAGGCTTTGAGTTTTCTGCAGCACTTGGCTAACTCTGATAAAGGAGCCAAACAGAAGCACAGCGGTGCAGTTTCCTCTGGTTTTGATGTTGGAAGAACCTCTGGGGAAATCATCGAGATGTGAGGGGGAAACCCTCAGAACTAAATTCTCCAGAGAGGACTTCTCACTACCTTCCTCAGTCCCCTTTCAGAGAGAAATTCCCTTTCTTATTTCTGTAGTGAAACCAGTTGGCAGGATAACACACGCTGCAATTCTTGATAATAGAAGTACATGTTCTGGGGAGGTGAGGTGCTGCAATTTGGACAGGGGCAGAAAATATTTGTGGAAGTTATCTGAAAGTAAGTAATAACACTGAGATAGATGTGAAGGGTTTTGTTTATGGCACACTTTGGAATACTCAGCCGGGACAAGTGAGAGTATGGTTCCGCGGTGCCCGTCACACAGCCTTGGCTGAGCCGCAGTGTGAAGCCAGGGTGAATTGTGGTGCGTGTTTTCTAGAAAAACTCATTTTCCCTTCTGAGGGCAGCAAGGTGTGATTCTGCTGTCAGCAGTTTTGGCTCTGCATTTTCCCCCTGGACTTTCCTGGTCCAGTAAGCAGATCACCCCTTTAAATCTTCAGGTTTGACGGGCAAGAGGGTATTGGTGTACAGCAGAAGCAGCGGGCTGAAGTGTTTGCCTGAAATTTGCCTTCAATATAATATTGGCCCTCCTTCGATCCATGAAGTGACCAGAAGTCTTGCCAAAGGTGTTAAGCCTCATCCTTATTTCTGAGGCTCCATCTTTGGCATAAGACTGCAACTGTGCTAAAGGTCACCTCTCCCACTGTGTCACCCTTCACAATGCCAGTGTCCTGTTTTCTCTGTTTTCCTTCTGTCACTTAAATATCCATTGAGGGGAGAAAAGCTCCACCCCGTCATTCCCATGAGCTGCACATGTAAGTCATTAAAGATGCAACTGTCAAGCATATCCTTTGGTCCCAGATCTGGGACCAAATGTATGAGTCCATGGAATAGGCTTGATTCAGTCAACCAAAATGTTAGGTTAGCTGTATTTTTTCTTTTTTTTTTTTTAATCGACTGCAGAGTTTTAATGTGGTCACATTTCGTAGTCCCATGATTAACAATCAAATGGATTAACTATTCACATACGCCTTATAAATCCACATGCATATCTTCCAGATGCTAGGTAGAGAGCAGTGAGACATTTTCAAGATGTATCAGCGAGGCTAAATCCCACTGGTGTGATATTTTAGGTGGAATTACAGCAAAGATGTGCTTGACAAGGCCCTTTAGCTATTTATAGGCAGTTCTGTCGGTTTTACAGTAAGCTTGTGGGTTTGTTTTTTTTTTTTTTAACTTCCAACCACATTGACTGCAGGATTCTTCTGGTTAATTGTGGTCTCCCAAAGCTTTTCGCGAAGACATCTGCACAGTGACACCACCCTGTAATTACATGAGCAGGGATCACAGTCTTGTGATTTTGCTGGTAAATGTACTTGCCAGGCATTCTTCTGAGCGTGGCAGGAGGGATGCAGTCTTTGCCCCAGCCTGGGCTGAGGCAAGAGTTTGGTGAAACACATCTGCAAACTGAGAAAAGGGAGAACGTTTGCTGCAGGGCTACAGGGGAGCGCTTCTTGAATGAGAGCTTTCTGTGGCCCCTGAACCCTTCATAAGTGAGGCTGTGCTTGCCAGCCCCTTCAGAATTTTTGCCACAGAGACATTTTTTAAATTAACAGTTGCTGGTGCAAATGGCACCCACTTCACTTCTGTCCTAAATTAATCTGGCTCTCGGCAGCCCATTTTCAGCATGTAGGCATCGATTCAGTCTATGCTACTATTTGGCATTTTTCACTTTCAAGGATTTATCACCTTTATAGAGCCTGTCTACTTTTTATGATTGCGCTGCATCTCAGCTCACGTTGTTAACTGGGCACGTGAATTTGCTATGCTGGCATCGCACTGTCTGGAGTAAAGTTTGTGCTTAAACTGGGAGTCATCATCCACCACTGCTCAGAAAGTGCTGAGTGAGGAAACCTGGCTTTCTTTCATTGTGTAAGGAGTTGTTCTTAGAGAAATTAGGCCCTTTGTCAAGAAAACCCACAGGTATAAAACACAAGGGTGGGTAAAAATGGAGTTCCTGAGGTGCCATTTCTGCACTTGATTAGAAGAGCTGTGAGTGGCTAAGTTTGACCTGATTTCTGCAGAGGAGAGGAATCTTTCTGGTGTTTTTTCACAAGCCTCGTGTCAAACCCAGAGAGGATAAGGGTATAAGGTTTTGCTTGTAATGGAGTTTTCATGATATTTACAGATAACCACAGGTGAGCAGATAAGGATCAGTTTAACCTCAAAATGAAGAGTTAACCTAAGACCTAGGCATGCTGAGAGATGTTTACGTTTCTGGTGCCATTTTAATGCCAGTTCCCAAATAGATAGTGCCGTGTGCGGTCCTACCTGTGCGGTAAAGGGCATCCGCAGAGTTCAGCTCGGGCAGGTTGAGTTAACAAGTTAGACTGTCGTCTTCTGTCAGTAATTAGCTTATGTTCTAGTTTGTTTTCTTTCTTTCCTTTTTTTTCTTTTGTTTTTGATTTACATTGTGAGCTTTTATGGATGTTTGGTCAATTTAGGCTGCTTTTTTTTCAGTCCCAGTTTTGTATTCTGTTTTTGTGAATTATTCATACTGTGATTGCACCCTCTGCAAGGGACTCTCCCTTTTGACTGTTTCCCAGTGCTCATTTGGACTCATTGGTGGGTTGGTTTCTCTCCTCCCATGACAGAAGCAGGTGAATTTCAACAGAGTTGAAAGTAATTGAAATATATTTTTTAAATATAGGCTTCACATAACTAAAAACCTTATTAGCAGCAAGGCTAAGAGAGAAATTACCTTCTCTGAAAGCCAGCTTTGCTTGCACAAATATGTCAGCAATTGACAAGAGCAGAGGTGAAGCAGGGTGTGCTACCCAAGGGAAGTGGCAAGAAAAATATGTCAGATGCTCAGTGTACTGTTTCTCTGGGCTTTGGATTTGGTGTTTATTAATAGAAATCCCTGAACAACTTCTGCAAACTACCATAGGTGTTAGTAAAAGATCCCTATCCTGAAGAGTCTGCAAACATCTGAGTCCTTTCAGAACCTACTGTTGCTCCGTATCTATGCAGAACCACGACCTCACAGACGCTGGCCTGTTTCTCTCCCTTGAAGTTGAGTATGGATCTGTAACAGATCCTGTACAGAAGAGAGAAATTCTCCCTGGTCTCTTGCAGCAGTGCCAGTGTTAAGTACACGCAGGGTATACACCTGAAGTTCAAGCCCCAAGGCTGCCAAGTGGATATGATGAGTGTTTCAGTAAAAGAGCACTTTAAAAAAGCAAAAAAAAAAAAAATCTGGGAAAAAACTAGGTCATTTCAATGGTTGGAGGCATGACATTCATTGCAGTCAAATATGTTAAATCTGTTCAAATATCCTTGACGCATACCAGGAAAAAGTGTTCTTTAGATAGGTAAAAAGCTTTTAGGATTGCAAATCCTTTTCTGTCTGAGAAGCAGCACAGTTGGAAGGGAGACACTGCAGATGGCTGTGCGGGAATGGGGCTTGGGAGCTGGCAGCACAGGGTGGGTTTGACCTGCCCTCAAGTCAGGGAAGACTCAGAGGAATCAGAGGGGCGCCTTTGAGAAGTCTTACACCCCACATTGTTCTAAAGAGTTATGCAGATTTACATCATGCCCTAATTTTAAATAGGATTTCAAAATCAACAACCCAGCTGACTTCTGTGCCTACTGACAGGAAATAATGATTATGCTTTTGTACGATTAAAAGCATCTAAACTGTCATACGTTAAAAGCAAGACACTTTTGCTTTGCTTGGATTTTACTTTCTTTCCCTTCTCCTTTTAGTTCATTTGGGTTTTTTTTCCCCTCATTGTCCAGGCTTGAGGACTTTGGTGGGTGTTTGAGGTGGTTTTCAAGTTTTGTGCAGCTCTTTAAGGCTAGAGATGTTGGGGGGTTTTTATGATTGACCTCAGGAAAGCTGTTTTTCAACAGTATCATATAAACCTTGAGCCATTAACAAATGGTTATTCTATCTGGTAGGAGTTTTTGCAGTGGTCCTTCAGATCTTGTAGCTTAAGGAGTGTCGAAGCGTGTCTGTGATTGCATAGCAAATATTTGCAATCCCCACATCAGCTACTAGAAGCCACTGTCATGATACCTGGAGTTCAATCCTCTAGGGTTTTATATCAAAGTATGTTCCTCCTGTGTGGGTTTTTTTTTATTTCTGCTTACTCTCTTCTTCACCTTTCTTGTGTCTCTGAGGTTTCATCGAATCTGGCATCGAGAGAAGTGACATTTTATTGGTTTTAGTAAATCGTGCCCATTCGTACCTCAGTGTGAATAAATCCAGGAAAGAGTTTCTTCTGCTCATTTTGAATAAGAAAGCAGCTGTAGATGTTAGCACCAGTATGCCCCTCTGCACCTGCCAAATGCAGTTTTTCAGCTGCCCGAAAGGTCAAGGAGCAGCGAGGGGAGGCTTTAGAAAAGCAAATGCTTGCTTGTGTCAGCAGGATCACTGCCTTGAAGTTGTTGTTACGTAAGAAAAGACGACCCTGTAGCACCGGAGGTGATGTATTCATTTCAGCCCTTGCCATTGAAGAGGAAGGCTGCTAAATTCTATGCAGCTTGTTGGGTTTTCTTAGGGCTCTCCTTGATTCCCACGTAGGTAGGTAGTCTGGTACAAAGTAAAGACTTGTGGTATCAGTGATTTGTGTATCTGTTTCTCCTTGGAGGAGGACTTATCTAGGTAACAGAATCTCTTAACATGAAACACTCTGGGGAGTTGTTGTCAAAGAGCAGAAATGTTCAGTGTAGCCCTGGTCCCATGGTTTGCCTGAGTGACCGGAGCTATAGGTTGTCAAAACATTGTGTTTGCCAAGGCAGTGGGACATCCCAGGATGAGCACAGGTTATGTCTGTTGACAATAAAATAATGCTGAGTCTTGTAGATTTGCTGGCCAAGATGGACTACACGTCTTGTGAAACAAAGCCCTGATGCAGAGAAGGATGCTCAGGTGCTCCGCTGGGTCATGCGCATCCAGCCAGAGCCCCATGCGGTGTCCAGACTGGGGTGCCTCTACTCATCCAGCCCATCTATGTGACCTTCCTTCAGCTGCAGTCCCTAGGCCTGCGACCAGCATGCCTTCACTCTGCTTGTGCTGCCAGCATACTCCCTCGACCCCATCTTAAAAAGTGGCTTTGGAGTCATCTGGTTTGCTGAAATAGAGCTATTTGTCTAATCCCAAAGCCACAGGGGAGTCCCATTTTATAATCTTCCCCAGAAAAAAACATAAATACAAGAGGTTCTGCAACAATTATCTGCACTGAAGGGGCAGCAAGGGTCATGTTCTACTCTTAGGTCAGTGGAAAATAGGAAAAGATTTGGAAAGTTATTTGCTTATATTTTTCCATGTAATTGTAAGAGGTCTTTTAAAAAATTCTTTCAAAAGTAAAGGAAAATAAAACAAAATAAATCAAAACAACTCCTCCAAGTTCAAAGACATGCAGATGAATCTTCTACTATTTTTACAGTAATTTTTCTCCACTGAAAAACAAATTATAAAAACAGACTTCTGAAAAGAAAACCCCTCAGAATTGGGCAGAGGAAGTGTTCCTCCGGTACAACTTGAAATAAAAAGGCAGCACACCTGCCTCCAGCTGGTTTCGCTGCAACACATCTCGCACAGACCCAGCTATGTGAAGTCATTTCCAAGTCAAACAAGTAGCAATTTTTAAGTAGCATCTAAAGAGGAACAAGGCCAGGACTTGCAAGCAAAACCCCAGCCCCTAAAGGTTCCCGCTGCACAGGCTTTATTTTCGTTTCCCTGACCCATTTGCACAGAGTTGTTAGTGATGACCTGGCCTGCCTCCCTGTACGCAGCAAACAATAATAAATAGCAGGCAGCTGACACTCCGGGACACCTGCGGCATGCTGAACACTGGGGGATTGTTCATCCTGCAGGACCATGGGGCCGGGCACTGTGGGGAGATTTCTGCTGGCTGGGTGTCTGCCCAGATACATGTGGTTGGAGAGAAAGTGAAGCAGGAGTGGTCTGGGGCCCTAAAAGTTTTCTTGGCCAGTTCATGGAAAATAATATTTTTTTCTTCCTTTCCGTCAGAGGAAGAACAAGGATGACCGAGATGTGAATACAGGAGCCCTCTGTGTACCGTTGCTGTTGTCTCAGGGGCAAGCTTGCTCGTGGAAATGCAATTGGTGCAATATTTGGGCAAGCTTTGAGCAGACCCTTTCACTGAATTTAAGGCATAGCCTTATTATCATAGTTTCTCATGCCTCGCTACTTATTTATTCCTAAATTAGGTGTTTGCCAGGGAAAATGCTTTGATGCCCTTCTGATGAAGGGAGAGTGAGCTGAAAAAAACCCTTCACTCTGAAACCCTTAAGCAATATTTATGGACTTTCAAAAGGTGAGATTCTTGGAAAAAAGGGCTGCGCTTCTTCTCATGTACTTTCCAGGCTGAAATCTTTTGCTAATTTATGTTATGCTATAGCTGTTATATATTTTAGCAGGATAAAAAAAAATGCATATTTTCAGCAAATCAGCTGGGAAAGCAACTAGAATGCCTTTGTTTCTTTCTGCATGTTCATTTCCTGTAGTACCATGGGTGAGCAGCAATCCCGTGATTACTCTTGCCATTTCTGAACTGACCATACATTCAGCTATACTTGCAGAAGCTTCTGCTGTCTGACTTGCAATGCTGACCTTTAGCTCACAGGGAAGAATTAATCAGAAAGCCCAAATAGCTTAGTTTTAAAACCCCCTAGTTTAGGAAATACTTGAGCTGCAGGTTGATGGGGGTTGGGATACTGCATTGGTGAAGCAGCGTTACACACCTGCTCTGTTGCTCTGTATTTTCCCAGACATCTGTTGTCAGTCCTTTCAGGAACAGGAACAGATACAGATTTTGGTGGACTTTAATCTGCTGCTTTTATTACCCGAGGACAGAGCTTTCCCAGGATCAGACTGCTGCCTTCACCACCAGCCAGAAAATCTCCTATGATGTGTGTACTTGCTGCAGACGAACCATAGAACTGGAGCTGGTAAAGGCTCGGTAGGATGCACTCGCTGTCAGTATATGGTTCTCTGGGCATAAACGTGAAGGTACCCAGCTGGACAGATGAAAACTGCGGGCACTTGAAGTTGTCTTCTCAAAGAGTTTGGCCCCAGTGACAAACACATTTTCTGTATCTCAGTTACTTATTTAAATCATTGTACCAAGTGGGCTGCTTTTCTTGCATCTTTAATCTGCAAAGGTCTTTGGAGGTGGTGGGGAAGGTACAAGCTGTGTGCAGCACAGCTAGGGTTAAATCTAAACTTGAGTACCTGAAATGCAAGAGCAGTCCCACTCCAGGGATCTTTCTGAGGTGCTTCTGCCTCAAAAACATCCCCTGAATGATGAATCTGATGCCCTTTCCGTGACATATAAATGCTCAGAATACAGAAGTTTGCTAACAAAAGCCTGAAGTCCTTTAGCATGACAATCTTCTGCTTGCCTCAGTGAAAGCTATACTTTGTCTTATAACTGAGTTGTCTGGCTTTGACTAATAATTTTAGCAGCTGTACATTCTGCTCTTGGTGTTACTCCTGCAACACTGGCATGAACCAGGTCTCTGTGAGCCACAGGAGTTTTACCATTTGGTACAAGGTGCAGCACTTATTGCTTTATGTTACAATAGAGTTTTTTCTGTTTCTATCTAAATGAAACATCCAACAGTACCTCTGCGTGCACTGGTGTCCCAGGTTAGCACGGGGCAGTGCTCTCTGGGGGCTGGAGTCCAGCATTTAGATGCTGAACAGGGAAAGTGTATAGAGATGCTATCCAACTCATATGTTCAGAGCTTAAAGATATTTTAAGTGATGGAAAAAAAAGGCAAACATGATTTTTTAATTTGTGTGAGTGTATGCAAGGATCTCTTTTTTGGATGGATGAGAAGAAAGCAGATTAAAGGCTGTTGTGAACGTGTCCTTGGGTTTCTTCTTTTGTACGGAAATAGGCAGGTAAAAATGCATGTTTTTAAAAAGGCTGCTTGCATTTTTTAGCATAGGAGACAGAAACTGAAGTAATTTCAGACACAAGTTTTAGAAGGGTTTCAAATTTAGAGTAAATAAGAGAATAGTATTTCCAGATGGAACACTGGGAGTGTGCACGGAGCACGCTCTAGGCTTGTTTTAGCACTGGTTCAGGCTCTCTACTAAAAGGAAAATATATTTCTGCTGTACCCTGCCCCCTTCCCCCCAAAATCAAATTGGACAGAAGGTGAAATCCCAACTTCTAAGACTACGTTTTATGCTATTTGCGCTCCTAGCCAGACAAAAGATCAGGTTGGCCATTTATTTCTACTCACAAAGCAGAAATAGTAACAGCATCTGGTTTAAAGATACAGAGGTGAGGCCCTTTCTCCGACTACTGTAATCCGCTGGTTTTTCTATTAGATGTAATGTGATCTGCAGGTGGCAAATGAGGCCGAAAGCTACACAACAAAAATAAATTGCTGCTCGTTAAAAATACATTTCAACTGATAGTTTTACACTTGCCCATTCCAGCATAGATTGTGCTTATTCCCCTGTGTCTCCCCTGCGATACTCTCCCCACAAAAAGAGCTTCCTCAGTAAATTAGTAATTGACTCCTAAATATTGTCTGTCTTTACTTTCCCATCATCTGCTTTCAGTTTGGTGTCCTAATAAAGAACTCTCATTATGAGACTAATTCACCAGACAGGTGAGACTGGTCTCTTTATGTTCCCATGTATTCACTCTCCTCAGTGATGCTCCATGTGAATGTGCACGCATTACAAGAATTTCAAAGAATGCTGAATAGTGATAAGCTCCAGTTAACTTGCTGTATCATAGGACCCAGTCTGGCAAAGCCCTCATATGCAGTTAAAAACCATTAGCGTGTCAGACATGTCCAGAAACTGTGCTGAGGAGGTGCTGAAAGTAATAGCCTGCGTTAAAATGGTTTCTTTCAAAGTAGGAACATTCTGCTCTAAAGATACAGGAAAGGCAAGGATTTGGGGAGAGATAAAGGTTTTTGTAAGATGATCGACATCCATACGTTTTAATCACTAAAAAGTACCTGTTGTTTTTTCCCCTCCCCAGGATATAAATCAGTCCTGCTGAGAATGTTAGCCCTTGCTGTACGCTTTGCAAGCATAGGTCTCAACTTTGGAGAGCTCATTTGCACCCTCACCTTATGAAAAGAATGAAGACAGCCTTCTGGTATGTGGGAATTATCACAAATTTGAGGTCTTTCGCAGAAGGCTTATCTGTATGTGTAGCTTCTCTTTCATAAGCAGCATTTCGTAGTGGCAGATCAGGATCACGGTTCAGACTAACCCCACAGTATGGCGATGCAGGGCGCATACTCATACCAATTCCTCTGAGAGAAGGGTGTAGTATGGATGATTTGATGGGTGTGGCAGGTCCCTTGGTTCCACCCTATTACTCTAACAGGAGAAAAATGATCCTTCGAGGGTCCAGTTTTTCAAAGAGAGAGATTTAGCTTAAATGTGAGAAATGTGTTCTTTCTGGTACTGTTAACAAAATAGGAAGAAATGCAAATAAATTGTCCTTCAGCCTGAAGGCTAATTGGCGCACAGCCGAGTCAGTGGAAGCAGGCCTTCTGTTTTCAATGAATGTTGAACCTGTCTTTCAATGCATACAAACGTACCCAAATGATGGGCAAGTCCTGGCATATTTAGATGTCCGTGGTAAGGTTTTGGTGGGAATCAAAAGCAATTTTAGGTAAAGTTTTGAAGTATGAAGTAACATATATAGGAGTGAATCCTTGGCAGATGGTGTTTGGTTATTTTTCCTTACAACTTAAAAAAGTTCACAAATGGAACTAGATCCCAACATAGACAATATTTTCTCAGATATCATGTGGAAATCGTGCATGGATTATTTTGTTTCTTATAAAGATAAAGGTGGAAGGCCTTCACGGTTGCAGAATCCTGCCTTTTAGGTGGGTGATTTTAGTAGTTTTTGAAGCGCAGCTTGAAGAATGTGTTCAAAACCCAGGAAAACCCAATACCTCAATCAATCAGGTTATGGCCTTACCCAGCCTAATACCATCGATGTATAAGCAATCTGTAAGTAGGAAGTAATTGTACTTTGTGCCTCTTCTGAAATCCTTTTCTACTCCCTCAACTGTATATAACGGCATTGAGTCCACATTGTTTGCAAATGATGGCCAAAGGAAAGCTGTGGTGTTCTATTTTTCTTACCTGAACAGCTTTACTGGCTTTCCTTTTTTTCCCCGTTGTGGATTTGGAGCATAACATAAAGATCGCAGGCTTTTGTTTTCTTGCTTTGAATGAGCTGGATGAAGCAGGCCTCGGGTTGCTATTCAAATTGCAAATGTATGCAGGAGGCTGGAGCAGATCTTTTTGATTGATCAGATGAACGGATTCGTGCCTGTTTTGCACTGGGGACAATGAATCTCCTTTTCAGATGTGTGACAGACACCTACGTAAGCATGGATAGAGTTGCCTTGCTGTGGGTTTTGGACAGTCTTGTTTTTCTCGTTGTCTCAAGTCTGCCCTTACTTATCTCTCTGGACACATAAATCGTTTGTTCAATGGGGATAGGGAGGGGATGTGTATTTCAAGATGGTCAGTTGTATTGCACGAGATCGTTCTGGTTCTTCATGTCAACAACGTTGACAGTACAAAATTTGCAAAATGAGCAACACGTGTTTTGATGGAATTAAATGCAAAATTAGAAAAGGAAACTTGTCTTGAGTATAACAAAGGCTTGCCAAATAAATCATTACGCTCTAGAAATCTGCTTTCAAAATAAAAAAATATTTTTTGAAAGATTTCCATGTGGTATTGTTTCCATTTCCCCCACATTCGAAAAAGAAGCATCATATAATTTCAGTTGAGCAAAAACAAATGTGTGTGTCTAACAAATACTGTTCTAATTCACCTACCTAAAAACCTCTACAGTCAGTATTCAGTTTCTCTTGTGTGGATCCCAGGATGCAAGACCCTTTCTGTCTTGCGGGACACTCATCCTACTGGTATTTTTCACCTTTTTTGTTGTGGTTCTGTGTGAAGAATTGCTTTCTACCAACCTATTCTCTGTTCAGTTGGACAATAAAAGGCAAAGGCGAAAAGAGGAGGATTAAAGAGTAAATGGGAAACAGGATTTCCCAGCAGCGAGCAGTATCGAAAGCCATCCCAACAGCACCTTTGTCTGTGATGTTGCCTCTCTGCAGTGGGAGAAATGGTTGTCTGAGAGTTACAACCCTTGAGCAGAAAGTAATCTTCTTGCAGCCAAAATGGCTGCCAAATGTGTCACTGTCCTCCTGGTACCTCACAGTATCACACAGTATCACAGTATGACAAGGTTGGAAAGGACCTCTGAGATCATCAAGTCCAACCTATAACCCAACACTAACACCAACCATCATCTAGACCATGGCACTCAGTGCCACATCCAATCTCCCCTTAAACACCTCCAGGGTCGGCGACTCCACCACCTCCCTGGGCAACGCATTCCAATGGCCAATCACCCTTTTAGTAAAGAACTTCTTCCTCACATCAAGCCTAAACTTTCCCTGACGAAGCTTGAGTCCATGCCCTCTAGTTCTGTCACTGGTCACCTGAGAGAAGAGACCAACCCCTGACCGACTACAACCTCCTTTCAGGTAGCTGTAGAGAGCAATGAGGTCTCCCCTGAGCCTCCTCTTCTTTAGCATTTTAGAATGGCCAAAGAAAGCCACCCTTGCTTAAAAATAGGTGTCCAACATATTAGGCTGATATAGGATTGCATGCCTGGGGCTGACAGATGCAGCCTGGGTTCTGTGGGAAACCACTTCCAAAGTGGCAGTGGTAGAGCACGTTGCCTGACACTGCATTTATTTGTTTATAGTGCTGCCAAGCTTATGTTACGAATATACCATATTATGCCATGCTTCAAGTGTCTTGACTCCTAAGTGAAGTTAACGCTGGTCCAGGTGAAGTTGAAAATGTTCATATGCTCTCTGACTATGTTTTTATATGGAAACTTGTAGATGTATGCATGTTTCTATTCTTAATTCCTGACCCCCTTTGTGTTTTTCAGTCCACAATCTTTATTCGTGACTGAAATTCTTATCAGCAGGAGTTGTCTGCATTCAGTGACTAAGTAGACAGACCACAGATTATTTTGAAATTTACTTGACCAGGAAGGACTTTTCCCTCGAAACACTGATTTGAGGTATATAGCGTGACTTTTTTTTCCATTTATTTGCATTAAGGAGATACAAAAAATATTGAATGTTTTTTGAGTACAAAGATAGCTTATGAGAATGTTTGTCACTGAAAGGCAAGCGCTAGGGATCAGAGTTAGTTGTGGCAAACGGCTTTAAGAAGGGTCCCTGTCAGATTTATTTAGTCCACAGAATAAAGCCTAACCATGACATTACAACCGTCACCTGTCTATCGCTCTGAGAAGTCTGTAAATAGTGACGTGCTTTGATTGGTAAGAGCCTGCTTCTGGAGATGCCACAGATCACATAGCTGCTTGGCAGTTGCCAGAACGCTTCTCACTTTGACCTCTTTGCGCAGAGTGCGTGAGAAGATACTTTGCCTTGAAAGCAAGCGATCTGCAGAGGTCTTCTGGTGGCAAATAATACGCTGTGTTACCTGTGATGAATGAGAAACATCATCAGTGAACTTTGTCATTGAACCATGTATTTTTGTTAAAATGCATTGTGTGTTCTAGTGCCCAGAGATACACTTATGAGAGGTGTGTTTGTGCTTCTGTGGGCGAAGGCTAAGTTCAAGAGGCTTGGTTCAGGAAAGCCTGCAGTCTGATTGAGGCCTGGGATTGCGCTTAGCACTGTAGTGGTATGTGATGTGGCAGGCAGGCGCTGTTGGCCTGGGGGAGGAGATGGTAAAAATTTCCGTGGGCTGATGTTGTGAATCATTATTGGAACCTCTTCTTCCCGTGCGTTAGAAGGTAACAACTGTCAACGACAAACTGTGATGTCACGCACACGTCTCCTGGTACGTCTCCTGGTACGTCTCCAGTGCTAAGGAGTCGATGCATTATCTTGATTTTCTGAGGGCGGTTTTCTGTAATGCAGATCGCTGCAAACATTGTTCAGTCGAATTCTGATATGTGTTACGGAGCAAGAAAGCGGGAATGAGCATTGGAGGGGACAAGTGGGCCCATGAAGGTTTTGTTTGCTTGATCATGGGAGAGCAGATGTCAATAATGAGGCAGAGACACTGAAATCAGTGCTACCTGCCACGGGAAGTAAAAATCTTGATTTTACGCTTCTAAATCACAAAGATAAACAGAAAGTTGCTTTTTATGAGTAAATTAAGAACAGGAGTAACTATAACATTAGGTCTGGTTTGTGTATTTTGTCCTTTCTACATATTGGTATTTTATTAACGACCAACAACTAAGCCTTTAAAAGCACTGTCATAATAGAATGAGAAATGTTGCTGTTATATCCAGTAGGTGTGCTTAGTCCTGATTGTTCTGAGTTTTAAAAAGTCTCATCTAATTTATGCTTTGACCTCTTTTTTCCTTTCCTCGTGTAACATTCAGGGACAGCTTGGTATCTTTGTTCATTCTAGCAGTAGAATATAGCTTTAGGTGATATTTCATTTTAACTCTTTGTTAAAAAAAAAGTGGAAGGGGAAACATTGAGCATTATTATATGTTAAATTTTATAACTAGAACGTAACGCATTCAAAACTGCATTTGAGCTTTCCAACTGAACTTAAAGGGAAGTTCAGATAAAGCGCAGTAGTGCCAGGAAAGATAGTTTGTCTTATTTACATATATGTATGAATGCGTATAATGAGGTTCATATACTGATATGTATAACTATACCTATATATACACTGAACTCTTGCTACATTGTACGCTGGCTAAAGAAAAGCCCTCATTTAATGGTTAAATTATGTGGTTCTTGATGAGTCATATGTACAAATTGTTTTTTGGTGAAAGCCCGGTTGCGTCACAGAAAATCTGTAACTGGATTCGTATGTCCCGTGCCCCATTCTGTATCAGTTAGGTCTCTTCAGAGCAGTGCATTTCAGTCCTACCATGTCTCTAAGGGTTAGAATTGAGACTGTTATTGGGCTGATGGAGAACAGGTGTGAAGAAGCCCAGGAAGAAACATTTGGCTGGTACTGTACCGATTTAAAGGCTCTCATTGGCAGAGAACTTACTGTGTCTCCTGGAAGCCTTTTTATTGAACAGATAAAAATATCCTCTTTCTCGGTTGGAATCTTAAATTTGAACTTTGTCGGCTGGATTCTATATTTGTAGTTGCACGCCAGCTTAAATATGGCTTTAGGATTAGATGAGTTGTAATGACGTAGGCTGTCATCAAACAGTCTTCAGCCATTCTTCATTAATCTAAGAAGAATTTTCTTACGGGTAATTTTACATATAATGGTCTTCTGCAGTGTTGTTTGTCTGCCTTTTTGTTTTCTACCCAGCTACTTCAAAATGCATCAAGGATGCTGTTTGCAAAGGGGAGTAATTTGACTGTGTGTACAATTTTGTGCCTTCAGCTTCGAGTCTCGTGTTAAGCTCCAAATTTAAGTCTTTTCATCACGTTTTTGTTCCCTGAACACTTAAGCGTTTAGGCAGGTATAAAGATTTCCAGTTGTGGATGGCATCTCTGCTTCTCAGGCTGAAAGACTGGGTATTTCTGTCAAATGTGGTTCTTCCTACAAGTCATCATATTGGCCTAAGTTTTTCTAAAATGCTGCCTTCTTAAATAATGAATTAGTTAGGGAAATTGCCTCACTGAGAGCTTTACAAAGCTCTTACTCTTGGTTGTATTTACACTTAGTCCCTTGGGAGACTGTAAGGTTTTGTGGGAGAAGTTTATATCTTGTGCGGAGCTATCAATTTGTCTTTCAAATACATACTTTGCTGCAAAGCGTTTTTTTCTTAGGTGTTTGAAACTGTCAGAAGATATTAAACTTGGTCTTAAGGGCTCTCTGAATTAGGTTCATGTTCGCAAATTAAGTAAAAATACTGTACAATTAAGTTTATGTGATGTTCATACTTTAAATCCGGTGGGTACAAGAGGCTTTTGTACCCACTGCTCTTCTATTTGATCTGTGTAGTTCCTCTGAGTATTTTTGCCCTTTTATTGTGTTGCCCTATCAAGGGAGTATTATTTCTATGATATAATCCTCGTTTGATTCCAGTTTATTAAATGAAAGGGATGTGTTAAGCAGTAAGTTCTTAAAGAGGTCTGGAATCTGGACTATAATGAAATCCGTTTGCTCTCAGCTACTTTATGTAATCTGATGAGAAACAAGTGTAATACAATTTGTTTAAAGAAATTGGAGAATGTTTGCTCTATAGAACTGTACTGAAAAGTTCTCTGAAAGAAGAAGCATGGCAAAAGATGAAGTTTGATTTTCTTTCTGTCAAATCGACCATACTTTGACCACCTCTCCTAGTGAATGAGAATGACACAAGTGTCTCACAATAGTAGCGTTTCATTTTAATTTTGTGTGAACTCCTCCCCTGTTTTTTTTTACTTAGTTTTCTGTGCCAGCATACTAGATATGGCATTTTTGATACTGTGTACTGTTGTGCTTTACCTTCACGCTTGGCTTGCAGTTGCAGCAGTTTGTTTCTTCTTACTCACGTGTGTGTTTTTTCTAAACCAGAGTCAGTTTAGGAGCCACCTACTGTAGAACATGGATTCTAGATTTCCCCCTATACTAATGGTCTGAAATCACTTATCTCCTCAGCAGTGAAGTTCATTTGGTTTTGGCCCTGGCACAGATTGGTTTGAACGTGGGAGTTTCAGCAGTCAGGGCTTTGCGGCAATGCACCTCATCTGCAATGGAAGTGCATCATGACACGCGGGTGCTTTCAGTCACAGCATGTTGTTTCTTTGTTATTGACGAGAACCATCCCATCAGCTTCTGCCCTTCTTCTCTCGCAGTTCAGCTGTGGTCTGTTTTGGCTGCAAGCAGGTGCAGCGTTTGGCAGTCATTCATTAACTGGGGTTGGAATTCCCTTCCATTTTATTGTCAGGTATGTGCTAAGATACCATCTGTTAATCTGTAAAGACCTGTAGGCCAAATCGTGGCCAGCAATCTGTTCCCAAGCATGGAGTGCGAGTCAACTTCTCCCTTCTGTGCTGTATGCTGTACGCTCTAGATCTGAGAGCAATTTACAAGAGAGCACTGCTCCTACCCTACTTAGCCAGGTGAGAGCTGAGAGGGTAGAAGTCACGTTTTCATGCTTTGCAGCATGGGTGATGCCATTGTGCCAGGCAGAGGGTAGGCAGAGAAATTCTTCCTCGAGGAGCAGACAGCAGGAGCTGAACTCAATCCAGCTGTGCCCTAGGAGCAGCAAGGCAGTGGAGACCCACGTGCAGGGATTGCGGTAATCATAGAATCCAGTCAGCCTCTGGAAGTCATTTCTCCACAGCCAGGGCATACTCTATGGCTGCCTGTAAATTAATTGATTTACAGCAGCCTGAAGTAGGAGCGGATCGCTTACAACTGGCAGCGTGAGCCTGTACTTGATGCCTTGTGTGGCTGCAGATCTCCTTCCAGCTTTCTGAGAGCAAGATGGTGAATTGGGGGTTAGAGAAAAACAGATTGTATTTGTTTTGGTGTTTTCTGTTTTGTCATTCAGAAGGGGTTTTTTTGCAACTAGGAGGTTGTCCTTGTGTTGAAAGAGCCTCACTTAGAGAACTCTCCAATTGCCCTGGTGTGTGCGTTTCCTTCAGTTGACTCTGAAAAGGGACCCTTTGGTAACTTGCTCTTGGTCTACATCAGCAGAACCCCATTCATCATGTGTTCGGTGTGTCCCTCCCCAGCTACCCTTGACTGATGTGAGAGAAGTCAGCCTGTCTGTAGCAGTGAATGCCCGCAAATCAGTAGCTCATTAGCATCTCTGATGATCAAATGCTATGGATGTAGACCACAAATGAAACTTCATTTCAGGAAAAAGACAAAATTATCTGGAGTTTCCAAAATGTGCACTCTCTAATCTTAGAGAGGATTACACAGGCTCCCCCTTCTAATTTTCATGGATTACCATGCCACTGGTAATATTAGAGTGTGCAGTGTGAAGAATTCGGCATTGAGGGAAAAAACTCTCTCTTTGCTATTCCAATTTTTGTAAAGACTTTGCCATGACCGATAGCGTTAATTTCATTTAGATCTATTAGAAAAGAGGTACCGGTTTCAGACAGGGGATGAGGGCAATACTTGTTTTACAATTCACAAAAAGTAGATATAGGGGGCGATGAGGGTTAGGGTCAGTTGTTTTTCACCATACTTAATGTTTACAAAACCATCTGGGTCTTTGGTTACAGCTGTGTTCTGTGTTGACTGACATCCCAAAATTTCTGAGCCTGTTCCTATTGAGACTTTGGGGAACTGGTCAGCAAAGAGTGTGAAACTGGGAAGCTTGGACAAGAACAAAGCTGTTGGCGAAGGGTGGTGTCACTCCAGGCATTTGGGACAGGAGCCATTGTCTGTCCATATGGTGGGGAGTGGGAAATGGTTTTCTTGCTGTTTATCTGTGACTGAAAAGTCCTTTCCTTGTATAATAGTATTCATCATATGAGACTCGTGTCCTAACTCAAAAATAGCATGTCGCGAGTTTTGGAGATTTTCAGTACCTACACTATTGTTGCTTTCAGTAGTATTTTTGGCGTAGTCAATCGCATCTTAGGTTCCTACCTAGACACATTGCTGTCTCATGTTGCACTCCTAGGATTTTTTGTCATAGTCTTCAAATCTTTTGGAGATGAAGCAATGCGATCATGCCAACAGGAGGAATGGCTGTGCAGAAGTCCACGGTGTAATTCTTAACCGCCGCTTAGGAATGCAAGGTGACAGAGAGCAAGTGTCAGATACACACATAGGTAAGAAGGAGAGTACATTCATACTTGACGTTTGCATGTGTGAGAAGAAAATTCCATTGCTGCCAACTCAGTAAATGTTTAATTTGGAGATGTATGCTTCCACATCTGGCTTGTATTTAATACAGCAAATATTACTTTTAACTTTTAATTTTTCTTTTTTTTTTTAATTCAATCTTCAATCTCTAAGAAAAAGTGTCTTAAGGGGAAAGATTGGCTTTTTACAGCTTTGAACAAATGAACTGTATACGTTTGAAATAAGGAGATGGAAACTACAAGTCGCTAAATTCCTAGGAGAGAAAAACTTGTAACGTAGGGGAAAGACTATCTTGTCCTCCTTGTCATTGCAGTTGTAGTATCACTGGAAAGAACTGAATGATATGAAAAACCTCTCAGGAAGCAGAAATGAGCCAAGCACTTGTCTGGAACATCATTTGGGTTAAAGCTTCTGTGTGTGGTTTGAGAATTGGAAATGATTCATGGCTGTTTACAGGTGAAGTCAGGGTTATGATACACAGGCAGATGTATAAAGCGATCGGACCTGAATGCGATAGCTCTTTCTCCTCTTGCTGATTCCCTGAAAATAAAAGGAATGCTTTCACAGTATTTCCCTGTGCATTCGCTCATCTGAAACGAGCACGGCAGGCCACAAGATCAAATCGTATGTGTCTTGCTTCACTGAATAGTTGTATATCTTCCCACTAGCCTCGGTTTTCTCTTAATGTGGACCAGAAGCAATATCGAGTTAATAATTGCAGTGCTGACAATAGTTACGTGCTGGTGTGGTTGGGCTGGCTTTTATCAAGCTCTTCTAAAACATCCCGCTGTTTGTGTAAGATCTGCCTGCTGGTCAATGTGCCACAAATCCAGCCACATCTCACATGTGGGGAGTGTGCCTGACACTCTAAAGCTGCGTTTTGAAAGGCTCTTTTAAGGTCCCCACCAGAATGGACTTCCTGGCATGTCTGCAGTGTAATTAATAAAATTAGAAACAGTAATAATTAATGGGTGAGGTCACAAACAACACACCTAATTAAGCATTCAATTAACTGCTTCCGTATTTAGAGAAATACTTAAAGCATGTATTTACATGCTTTTCCAAGCATAAGGACCCCAGTTTGGGGCTTTCATTATGGAATGTGTTTGCATATAAATGTTAAGGAGTATATAAGTTTAAATGCAACACACTGTGATTAGTTGCATTCATTATTTAAAATTTTCGTTAGAAAGAATGAGTGGGTGAAGTGTGGAGGGAGAAGAGTAGAGGCAGTGCACAATCAAGTGCAGTGCGTCACCCACCTAGAGCAGCAGGCCCAGCCAGCATGGTTTAACTCGAACATGTCTGCTCTGGCTCTGCAAGCTTAGCTTTAGTTTGCCTTGTGGAGGCCAGTGCGGGTATTGCGCCTTAGAAGTGGACATCGAAGACATGTTTAGAAGGAACCATTGTCCCATAGTTTTGTGAGGCCTTTTCTGGAAACTTTGTGCTTTTGCTTTCTTGTCCGAACATACGAATGTCAGCCAGAGCACTGTGTGACGATTCTGAAGCACTGTGTGATTCCTGCCGTGGATGGGTGTCTCGGAAACCACATTTTCCTTCTAGTTAGACAAGGAAATAACTGTGGCTGAAGTTGGTGTGTCCATTTTTTTTTAACGGGTGCTTGAACGGAATAACTAGTACTTTCTTCATTCGCTAGCTGTCTCCTAATGAAAATGATGTCAAAATTCTCCTGCGCTGCATTGATAGCTGGCCGCATGGCTTTGGTTGCCAGCTGCCATAGGTAAAGTTGTGCATTTGTGACAGAGGATGTTAAAGTTTAGATGGAGAATCACTACATCTTGCCATAAATGGAATCTCTCTCTAACGCTTGGTGGGGTGAAGCCCTGGCTTCCATGACAGATAACCCATAACTGTGACTGGCCTTAAGAGACCAGTGCTTGCTTCTTGGTGATTAAATTCCAGGAACCGGAATTAGTACTGAGGGAGGGATCTGCTGAGGGATCTGGTTTTACTCCTTGGAAAAACTTTCCCTAAAACTTCCAAAGCTAGTACGTGGAAAAGACTCCCAGTATTTTTTAAATGGGCAGGGCAGGGGAGTGGGGAAAGAGAGAGGTTAAGGAGTGAAGAGAGACAGAGGACCTTTTACGAGCTCAGGATAACTCAGGGATTACCGGCTCTGTTTTTCAAACTCTCCTGTCTGAGCCATGTCGATAATTAAAGATTCCACGAAGGATGGATGTGCAACTGGATTTCTCCCATCTTTGATGAGGTCTGAGCAGTTGGGGGCTTGAAATAAATGTTGGGTTGAAAAATTCCTCAGTGCCATGACCTGAATCTGCTCATCTCCTGTGCCACAGCAAAAGTTTGAGAGTACCTCTGTTATGTACAAAGAACTATTTCCAGTTAAAAGCTCTTGTTCAGTTTTGCAGTGTTTTCCCTTACTTTTGGATTATTGTGATGCGACATATTTCTCTGTTCTCCTGTGTGACGCCAGTTAATCTTTCTTCGTATGGAAATATCTGCTTTTTCCTGTCATCCAGTACACTCCATTCTCTTTCTCCGTGAAATAGGCATACGACTTTGTTTTCTTCATCTTCAGTTTTGTTATAAGTCTCTTCCTGTTTTTCTTGGTCTCTGCATTTCCTTAATTCCCCGTCTCCTTTTCCTGTCCTGCTCACAGATGCTTACGAAGAGCTCGCAAAATTAGATGTTCCTTTGGGAAGCCTTATAACAATTCTTTGTGTCTGTGTTTTTAGTGGAAATGAGAATCTCTTGCAGTTAAAGTCCCTTCGCGTCCTCTCTGATGCCAGTGTCTCTGTGGTGTGTGGGGCTTCCGCAGTGTCATTTTGGCAGCACAGGAGCAACCCTCCCCAGTTTCAGAACTTGCAGCTCAGGTTGCAGTGGCCGCTCGGCATGACTCTAGGAGCTTTTAATTTTCCCTTTTATCCCGGGCTTAATGGTTGAGTGGCAGGGAGTTCTTTTCCGAGTGAGTGCAATGGGACTTGTTCAGTGCAATCCAAGTCTTGCAGCCCCAGTAAATTCTTCTGGTGCTTTTCCAGGGGCTGAAGTGTGAGACCAATTTAAGGAAATAATGTAATGTACTGCAATAGTAAAGATGCCATGCATCTGCACGTGATGACAGCTTAACTGCAGGTACTCTGTTGGTCCTGCAGGTTATTTTTATTATGTCTCTGAAAATGACCGTGAGCTAGGAAAGTGACTTAATTCCTTTTGCTGATAGGGCATTTCTAGAGAGTATTTTTTTCCTCTGCTACGAGTTTTAAATAGGCTGCCCCCCCTCCCCCCTCCTGCCAGCCCTCTTTCTTGATTAATATCTGGAGACTATGGATTTGGAATGACATTCCAGACTGATCTAGTAACAAGGTTTGGATGCGAAAGCTGCATGTGTCGAGCCAAGCTGGAGTCCTTGTTATGTCAAAAGTGCATTGTTCAGCACTCTGTCTGGGCAATGCACCTGCATCTATGTGCTGGAGCCGCCACAGAGGAAAACTTCCTGCAGTGCTGCTTCTTATTACATCCCTGGATCAAAATGTACCTTGTAATGACACAGTATCTGGCTAGATCCCTCTCCCACGCTGGTGTACTCTGAGGTTCCTGGGATGCCTACACCACGCTCTCCAAAGTGTTCAAAAGCTCAGGTAAACATTTGGTAATGTTTAATGATTTATGGCGTCCTGCGCACAGGCAGATCACACATGTTGTAACCACACTGAAAATATTTTCTGAAGAACAGCGGGAGAAAGGGTTGGAAGAAGCACAGGCTACCATTTAAGGTGGAGAAGGAAAGGTAATTCATCTGTTCTTAATGCATTTTGGAGGTAATGGTATATTTAAAGCACTTAGTAAAATTAGCGAGTTTAGGAGAGACGCTTTTTCATTTTTTGCAATGGAATGGTCCAATTATTTCTCATGTCATATAATCCCACATATATCACGCCATATAGTATATAATGCCCACCTTTTTTGGCCCCAAACTGATACAGAAGTCTGAATATTCACAACATTTGACACTTTTAATGGAAAAACCGCAGTCGATTAATCAGATCTCTCACATCTGCTCAAAGTAAGAAAATAGAACGTATTTTGATAATGGGAGACCTATCATTTTTTTTAAGTAATGCTACCCTGAACACCAAAGGGATAAAGAATGGGAGCACTTGTCCCGGGCTATAAATTCCTGTGTGGCTTCAGACCTATGTGTCTGAGCGGAAGACACATGGTCTCTGTGTGAAAGTGTGATATTTGTCTTGATGGCGTTGCATCTGATGATGCTGTGCACGTGGACGGGGAAGGACAGGGAGGGCGTTTTGGTGGAGGCTGTTTGCCATGGAAGTCCCTTCCCTCATCGGCAGGGCAGAGGAAAGGTGAACAGGCCTTGGCTTCCAGGCGTACCAGCAGCAGAGGCACGGTGAAATTTTGGTGCTGCTATGGGCCGTGATTTGCCAGGGTATCTGCAGTTTTGCCAGAGCATGTCGGAATATATGTTTAATAGATCAGTGTTGATAGACTTCCTCCTTTAATTCTAAGGTAACTTTACATTTGCATTTCGACTTCAATGCTGATATGTGCCTACAAATACCTTTTGATGAATGTGATTTTTGCATAATTATAACTATATAATAAACTGAAGAACATAAATTATGCTGCGTTCTGTATTTGTGAAATTCTGCCTTGAAACAGACACATGACAGATTTTAGAACAAATATGTAGGAGATGGGAGTCGTGGTAGTGCATAGCTCTCGTTGGATGCATAGAAACTGGTAAATTTTCTCAACTTTTTGTTGAGAATATGCCTTTTTCTCACTGCTGGATGTGGCAGTATTCTGTTCTATATACATCATGTAGATATCATATTTCCAGTACTCTAAAACATTCAGCTACCTTAAGCAGATGTGGGAAAACCATGATTACATCAGTTATAAATCACAATATTTGAGAATCCAGCTCAAAATATTGGGGAAGAGAATGACTTATTTATGGGGTTTTTTCATTTAAAACTGATAGAAAGTTATTCATGTGCGAGAAATCACATTTTCCCATTGTTAAACCATCGTGCTATTCCAGTGTTTTGGGAAGCGATTAATCTTCATTTTTTCTTGTGTATACTCTACATAAGCTGTACTTCTTGAAAGCTTTTTTAAAATTATTTTTGTAAATTCTAGACTCCATCTTTTGTCCATCACGTTGCTGTCTGTGCCGCCCCATGGTTGTCACATTTTTGCTTTTCCCATGTCACTTGATTGGTTCCTACGTTAGATGACAATTGTTGTGTTTTCTTGCCGGTCTTAGCATCATTGTTACCTCCCCACTAATTAACATCAGAATAATATTACTGTAGTTCTTGAGGAACTTTCTGGATATGTTATTTTGCAAAGTACATAAATAGCTTTGTTGTGTCTGTTTTTACAATGTGAAACACCTACTGAAATAAAATTTGTTCTTAGGTTGCTCCGTAATGAGAGAGAACTTTCCAGGATTGCAAATGGTGATTCTGAATAGCTTTTAAAAAGAAGCAGCGGCTTTGGCTGAAAAGGGAGTTTTTTTGCTTTCCTCTCTGTGGAAAGGGGTTTTATTTATGTGTGATGTGCAGATATGTAGATGACACGTGAGTCTACTTCTCACTAGACCCGACTGAGATCAAGGCTATTTTATTTTTTCTTTTATTTCTCTTAGAACCACAGTCTTTTTCAGACATCAAAGCATCTCAGTCTTAGAGGAGGCACAGGAGATGGGATCTGCTCCCATTCTCTGAATACCGCAAGATCTGCTCTGTTCTTTAGGGTATTTCTTTAAATGTGCAAGAGATAAACATGGGACTGAAGTTCAAAATGACAGTTTTCTTGCTGCTGTCAACCTGAGGAGGGCAGTGAGTCATTTTCCAGGCAGCCTTCATCTATACTTCAGGCTTTATGGGACATTCCTTTCTCCTTATTACAGTGCTAAGGTTTTTCCTAATAAATATTCTGGGGGTTTTTTTATTATTTCTTTTTATGATTTGGACAAGTTCAAGCCATTGGCTTGATACTCCTCACTTGAAATGCTTTCATTTGAAACTGACACTAAAAATGATCTTTTGACCTGTGAAAATCATCTATAAGTTAGCAAAGAACTGGTTATTATTATTTCTCTGATTTTTTCCATCTCTGGCTTTTGATCGTTGGACCCGTCATCACACCAATAGTTGAAATGTGTGTAGTAATGGGTTGTATCAAATTCTTAGCAGCAAAGAGAAGAGGCGCTACCTTTACCTGTACCAAACATTCAACCGTAAGGTACTAACGGATCACACCAAGGCTGGAGTTTGTAATCCAGTAGTTTTCTGAGGATGCTTTTTGTGACAGCCTTTTGGATCTATTACACTGAGGAGTGCCTCTGGCAAAGACTATTTTTCTCAAGACAAGGTAGTCCTTTCCTGAAAATCTAGTGCGTTTGCCACTTTAAGGGAATTTAAATTGCTCGAGATTGAAACTACTGATGCATTTTCATCTCTCCTATTCCAGCGTATTTAAAAGCGGAGGTCATTGTGATACAGATAAAATCCTGAGCGCATTGCAGAAAGGTGGGTGATGCGGGAGGGAGTTGTAGGGCAATATTTTGAAAATGTGCCTAAATATTTAAGATTTGCGTTCAAAATGTTTCTATAGTTGGCAAAGTTTGAACAACATGAGGCTCATTATGCAACAGCTTGCAGAAAACAGCAAGGCAGGCCATTGCACCACCTCCATGATGCATGAGGGTGCATACCCAGCAATTTCACAGTCTTCTGGGCTAAGGTACAAGGGTAACCTGAGCTCTCCATGTGGGCTGGCATTTTCCAGGTGCCATTTTCCAGTACTGGTGGAAAAGATGCATCTAAACATCTGCAGCCTTAATCATGCAGCATACTGATGGCTGTGAGGATTGTTATTGATGTCCAGGCCATTAGGATTTCAAAGAACTCACATTAGCGAGGTCTGGGAAGGAGGAAAGTATCCTTTCCAAGCCTTGAAGGTAGGCTGTCTCCCATGGTTTTACCTCACGTGACTAAAGTAAAATACTGGGAAAAAGAAACGTTCATTTTTTATAAAAGTATTATTTTTCATCAGTTCAGCTGATAATTAAAAGTTTTAGCTCATGTTCTTATAGATGCATTCTTTCTGGGCTCAACCCTTTGCCTAAGGTGATTACAGTTGGAAAGGAAGAGAAACATCAGGGAGAGAGAGAGATATGCACCTGCCTGACCAACCTGATCTCCTTTTATGACCATGTGACTCGCCTGGTGGATGAGAGGAAGGCTGTGGATGTGGTATACCTGGCCTTCAGCAAGGCCTTTGACACTGTCTCCCACAGTAGACTCCTAGAGAAGCTGGCAGCCCGTGGCTTAGACAGGAGCACTCTGTGCTGGGTTAGGAATTGGTTGGATGGCCGAGCCCAGGGAGTGGTGGTGAATGGTGTCTCATCCAGTTGGCGACCGGTCACCAGTGGTGTTCCCCAGGGATCGGTGTTGGGTCCAGTCCTGTTTAATATCTTTATTGATGATCTGGATGAGGGGATTGAGTCCATCATCAGCAAGTTTGCGGACGATACGAAGCTGGGAGGAAGGGTTGATCTGTTAGAGGGTAGGATGGCCCTACAGAGGGACCTGGACAGACTGGAGAGATGGGCCAATTCTAATGGGATGATGTTTAATAAGTCCAAATGTCGGGTACTTCATTTGGGACACAACAATCCCATGCAGAGCTATAGGCTGGGGACAGAGTGGCTGGAGAGTAGTCAGGAAGAAAGGGACCAGGGAGTGCTGGTTGACAGGAAGCTCAACATGAGCCAGTAGTATGCCCAGGTGGCCAAGAAGGACAATGGCATTCTGGCCTGCATCAGGAATAGTGTAGCGAGCAGGACCAGAGAAGTTATCGTCCCCCTGTACTCGGCACTGGTCAGGCTGCACCTTGAATGCTGTGTGCAGTTCTGGGCCCCTCAATTTGGGAAAAATGTCAGGATGCTGCAGTGTGTCCAGAGGAGGACAATGAAGATGGTGAAGGGGCTGGAGCACAAGCCCTACGAGGAGCAACTGAGGGAGCTGGGGCCGTTTAGTCTGAAGAAGAGGAGGCTCAGGGGAGACCTCATTGCTCTCTACAACTACCTAAAAGGAGGTTGTAGTCAGGCAGGGGTTGATCTCTTCTCTCAGGTGACCAGTGACAGAATTAGAGGACATGGACTCAAGCTTCGTTGTGGGAGGTTTAGGCTTGATCTTAGGAAAAAGTTCTTCACTGAAAGGGTGATCGGCCATTGGAATGCGCTGCCCAGAGAGGTGGTGGAGTCGCCGACCCTGGAGGTGTTTAAGGGGAGACTGGATGAGGCACTGAGTGCCATGGTTTAGATGATGGGTTGGTGTTGTGTTGGGTTATAGGTTGGACTTGATGATCTCAGAGGTCCTTTCCAACCTTGTGATACTGTGTGATACATGCAGTAAGCACTCTTTGAATACGTGCCTTGAGAAAAATCCATTGTTTCATCTCAGATGCTTAATTAAACTTTGATCGAGAGGCTAATTTATTTGTGGATGTTAATCCTGCTTTCTTCAGAAGGGAAGACATCGGAAAAGCTGGCCCAGATCCACAAATACACATATCCAAATCAACACGCAACAATACTTCGACATTTCCTTTACTAGCTCTCTTACCTGTCTAGTTGCCATTTGGTTCCTCCAGGTCTTTCTGTTCATCATGTCTTATTATGACTGTGACTCAACAAAACACTTAAGCATTGTTTTCGGTGCAATTTTGGCACACATCTGAAGGTCATGTTTTTAAAAGCTTTAAAGGCGCAGGCATGCACCCGGGGGGATTTTGAAAAACCCATGGAGGATTGCTGCAATGCACCCTGCCTACTATAAGAAATTGTCAGGTTTTGGAAATCTAACATGGCGCTTGCCCATGTCTTTGGCACCCAAAGCAATTAGCTGAACATCAGAGGGTTGTTTTTTCAGCTCCCATCCGAAGAGGATTTGAAAAGGCACATAAGGAAGAAAATATAGTACTTTATCAGCTGACTGCTATTGCAATCACCGTGTCCTGGTATACAAAAGAACAAAGAGACTGATCTTGCACGTTGGTCTATTGGCTATATGCAACTTGCAACAGACCTTCAGTGATGATTAATTGCACAATATGCATAAGCCATTCATCCTGTTTTTCCTTAAACAATTACATGCCTCTCTTTTATCTTCTTTATCATAGCTTCAAGATAAAACTTTTTCTTTACATTGGCCGTAAATCCTAATGTGTCAGGTGGTTTTATTCTTTAAAGATGGACAGAACTAAAAAGATAGTACATTCTGAGTGATTACTGCACAACTTCTGGAGCACAACCATAGTTTTGAAACTTCTTGGGGTCGGGCCTATAACCATGAGGCCTTTAATTTATTTACCTTTTATTGCTTGATTTCTTCTCTTCTTTCTATTAATCGTAGCCTTCATGCTGAAATGCAAAAGACATATCCAGCTGAGGTTCAAACAGTGCTGGGAGTATGGAGCAGATTACTCAAATACTGTCTCAGCTACAAGAAATGTTTCTAAATGCTCTGACGTGGAGGGTGTCCGCTAATACCTGCTGTTTTTCAAACAGCACTTATCTTTGTACTTGTTCAGGTCCCATAGAGAACCGTTCTGCCTAGAGGTGATGAGGGTTTGGGAAGAAGGAAGAATCCTAAGCCTTGGCAATGAAAGGGAAACAATGTAGCAATTAAGGTTTGGTGATTTTAATGACGTCCTCCTGAGGTGGAAAATTTGAGTCACGCCCCTTGATTATGGGGGCTGAACTATGTGCCCCAATCGAAGTCCTTTGGCCTTCCAAGGAAGTGGAGCACAATGGCTTGTGACATAACTGGAGGACAAGGCAAGACAGCGAACGATTGGTGTGATAGCACTGATGCACAGGTTGATCATCCGAATCCTGTAGAATGTCTGCCTGTAGAATGTCCACGTGGGGTTATGTATGTAGAGAGAACCGATGTATCGTGTGCTTTTCATTTATACGTATTTGGAGTCTTCTTTGGTTCATAGATAATTTGTGAGAGGAAGAAAAATTATCTGATGAGTAAGCTCTATGTAATACCTTGTTCAACAGCTTTGTGTGTGTGTGCATATGAAACAGAGGATTAGAATCTGACTCTTTTAGATGCTGGTAGGCAGACCAGCAAGATGAACTATACTATATATTTTTGTGTAGAATTTCTTTTTGAGTCCTCTTTGTGTTGCTGCTCTTCTGATCGAGAAATATGCCGAGCCACGATCGACTCAAACTGCACTGTTTATTTAATGCTTGGATAAAAGCTGCATTCAGTAGGGAACCTACAGAGACACAGCGGCCTCAAGGTGCCTCTAGACTGTGTCATGGGACTGAGATTTGTGTTACACCTTTGTCTGGTCCAGAGGTACACTTTCCAGGCAATATGTGAGTTCTTAGTTCAGTGAAGCTCGTTGCTACTGTAGCACTCCCATTAGCCACCTTGCACTTATCTTCAACTATTCTCAGTGCATTGCCCTTCACGCTATGCCCATGAACTCGTGAGAGATGACCTGGAGGCTTGCCAAGTTTCACATCGGGTCAGCGGAAGCTGTAAGTGCTCATCTTTTTTCTTCTTGGTGTAGGGAAAAATGGGCCATCTTAGAGGTAGGTCCCAGGGAGGAGGTGGAGCAGCCATGTGGCTTGAGGGGTTATTGGGAGAAAAGGGTAAGATCCAAGGGTTATCGTGCCGAGAGGAGTTTTACGAGCCCTTTGATCTCAGAGTTGCTCCAGCACACCACTGACAGTGTTAAATGAAGGCAGGCCTAAAGTCGATCTCCGTCCCCCACTGGACATTTACCTTCACTCACTGTGTGTAGTGCTAATGATCGGTGTTCTTGGTAGGGTCTCACATACAGAGGTCTTGACTGTCTGCGCATCCTCGCAGCGCTGTTTTTGCAGTGTCAGGTCAAGGTCTTGGCCTGTTGAGTGCATTGCCCCTTTGCTGTGGAATCATAAGCAAACGGACAGGAATAGGCATGGTGTACTCCTTTCACAGCTGCACTTGCTGAGTGTCACCTATGTTAAAAAAAAAAGGCAGAGGAAGGGAGAAGGAAAAAGATGATTTATTATTAAAGCAATACAGAAAGGGGAGAATCAACAGCTCGGGAAGGTATTTTCAAATATTTGCTATTCATACGCTTCATTGCCATGGAGCTGTCGTAGTGCCAATGACTAGCGGTGATGTGTTAGTTCTTGCTCTGTGCTTGTTGAACATACTGGGTGAGCAACCAGTGGTAGCTTTGCCGCTGTTCTCTGTTGAGTCTAATTTCAGAGTTGCTGCTGGTGGTGGGGAGAGTTGCAAAATAAAGGCTTCATCTGATAACTGCAGAGAGAAGATGCCAGTGTTGGCAGCAGAGCTGGTGCAGGAAGTGTGCTGATTTGAGTAAGAGGGAGAAGCTGTATCTGTGCTAGATTCAGACACATCTGGCGCTAGCTGGCACGGCATGCATCTGTCCAACTACCCTGCAGCGCCGAAATGGCATTCCTGATCCCTGCTGATGGGACTGTTTACCAAGTTCTGTAATGAGACACGGCAAACTACAAGTCAGCTAAATGGCAAAGGCAAGGGCAGAACAATCTTAAAGATTATTTCTGGCTGTAGTGCTAAACGTACTCTCACCGTGCCAGTTCTGAGAGGAAAGCTTGGCCACCAATGAGAGGCAGAGATCCCTGGTACTCTCAGTGCTAGTAGTTTGAAGACAGTGTGTCAGACACTTCCTCTCTAATATGGTGACCCCTGCTTTGGAGCTGCACACGCAGCAAGCGGTGCTGTCCTTTTCTGCTGCCTCTTAGGAAACTAAGGTGTGAACTGGTCCTATGGGCCAGATGCTAATTTCTACTGATTTTATACAAGAGTTCATCGGAGTTATTCCTGATTTGCAACTGGTTTGCAAGTTTATCAGCCAATGCTATGGGGTTTTAATTCAGCAGTGACAGTATAGCATGGATAAGCAGGAAAAAAGTCACCAAAATAGCTAACATGCACAGTAGCTGTGGACAAATCAAACCACCTCGGTATTCTGAAGCACTGTGTAACATATCTTGCCGTACTCTTTATCACTCGATAAATATTGTTTCAGTCAAAGCTACTCTAATATGAAAAAGAAAAGCAAAACTTAGAACCTTAAATTTCTTCGCTGGCAAAAGTAGCTTATTCTTGTTTAACCAGAGGCCTGTGACTTGCGTCTTATTATGAAACAGCAGTTGGCGTGGAGTCATGTGTATGTGCTGTATTATATTGTGTCGTGGCCCACTGAGGCGTCAATCCTGCTTGCACCGGGAAGCTTTGGAAGGACTGGTAGGCCAAATCTCACTGAGTATGTTGCTACTTCATACTTCATCATACTTGGCACGCACATGTAGAATGCTGGTTTCCCCCATTGGAATGCTTGCTGGCATCCTCCTACCGGAGGACGGAAAGAAAGAGAATGCTGGGATAAAGGAGCCACCGCTTATTTTTTTTTCCATTCTGGTCTCCTTTGTTGGCCTGCATCCCCTCATCTCTCTCATCTGCAGCCTTCTGCTGCTGCCCAATTAAAGCAAGCCAGTCTATAAATAACTGGGATGGGGTCTGAAGCCAGATATTTTGCATTACAAATTCACAGAGCCATAAACTGAAAAAAAGCTATTGAGGCATCCTTGTTTATTATTAGTTTTTGACTGAAGTCCCAATCTGCTATAGGGAATGATTTTATCCTTGCGTATGTGTGGACAGAAAAAGAAAAGTAGAGAACTGAATCGAGGAACCAATCCTTATCCTGAGGGGAAGAAAGAATAGGGTAATATAATCTAACCCCATGGCATCAAAGGGGGGGGCAATGCAGACATAAACACCTTTACGCTGTATTCTGTCTCCCTGATTCTGCTGATTTAAATAGCAAATAGTGAGTTGAAACAACAAAGCTCTTACCCTGCGGATGCGCACTTTCTGCTCTGTTGGTCAGATGATGATTGGTAACCCTCAGTTTGTCGAGCATCTGAAACACTCTCCAATCTGTCTCAGTCTGAGGCACCGTAGCATTTCAACCCCTGGAATGAGCTGTGAAAGACTTTCTTCCATCACGGCTCGTCTCCCTCTGTGGAAAAAGGGAAAAGGTGGGACACTGAGGCATCAAATGCACTTTGTAGCCTCACCAAGGATTTATCTCTTGGAAAATGATCATCCAGCTGCCTGAAAGTGAGCAGCCGCAGGACTCCAAGCAAAGCACCCCATCTCCTGGCTGGAGCTGGCAACTGGGATTGTGCTGTCCACATGTCTTAGGGGAAAATCTCCAGCATTTTTAGTGCCCTGGGTCCCCCAGCCACCATTGAGTTGTGATAATGCCTGCCTTACATCTCATGAGAATGTCAAGCGATTTAATGTGTGTTTAGAAAAGGGCCCGGAGATTTTTGGATGAAAAACGTTCAGGAAGCACGGTGTGGTTTGATGTGTTGCCATCTTGGTACTCAAAGGCTTACTTTAAGGATACCACAACCTGTATTCGGATTCCTGTGTTCTGGGAGAGGATCTGCCTACCTGCATAATGAAAATTCGCTCAGACCAGAATTAGCTGATGATTGAAAATCCCTCATCTTAACCTATTTCAGTCTGTCTTCCCAAACAGGGTGTGCCACTCGATATATACTGCTGCACTGACAAGTCATTGTCCAAAAAACAAACAAAAAAGTTAACAGAAAAAAAACAAATGACCCCACCAAAATGCATTCTTTTTGCAGCTGGACTATGGGTGCTGCTAAGTCTCTCATACTCCGCATACCTAAGTGCCACAATGAAAAGTTCCATTTGTTCCAAAACCTGTGTTGATCAAACACAATAATAATAGAAAAGAGGTACACTGACTTTTTTTCTTTGGCATGAGATAATCTTCAACTGATAGCGTGTTTTCATCGCAGGTTAATTTAAATATTTAAAGGAAGTAGAATTCTGCTAACGAAAATTATTTTGTTTAGACTGAGATTACAGAAACGCCTAAACAGCAATTCCTGCTGAAGGTTAGTTTGTTATTTATTCTAGTGAAAGAACACAGATAAGATGGGACTTCCTAGATCCCAGTTTCGAGCCCCTTCTTCTTGCAGCCAGAATGTGACAGAATGCGAGTTCACCTTGACGGTAATTGGCAAGGGAGAGGCTGCTCCAGAGAAGCCTTCCCTGATTCCTCACTCCTCTGGTGAAAATGTTTGTCTGACCTCCTCCCTGCTCAGGCAGTATTAGGAGTATTTCCTGCTAGCATATATTACTTTGTCCTCCCAGTAATGCTATTCTCTAGCTGCAGCAGCCCTTCTCATTCTACCGGCTCAAGGTGGGCGCGAGGCTTTCTTGAATCTCTCGATGTTGTTGATTTTCAGTGAAGGACACGAATAAAGGCATGCAGGAGAAAGTTCCTCCCCTGACAAGACATCTAGGCTTCCTCTTAGCAGCCACCGTCTTGCTATCTGTGGACTTTGTTTTAGAGAATGAGAAGCTCAGGCCTTACACATGGGAAAGACAACTGGAAAGCTGGATGAGGCACCATCTCATTCTCTTCGCCCTTGGTACAAAGTTCTGAAATATTCGCTTTGTTTTGTTGGGGAACTCGGGGTTTATGTCTTGCATTTAAGCATGTAGTGGTGACTATTTTGTGATGGAGTGAGTGTCTGTAGCAAAACCGTTTGCAGTATCCTAATCTGGTAGCAGTTTTCCAGCAGAAAATGTGCTGTTGGACTCATTAACAAAGTTATATCCCGGGAGACGAGGAAAAGGTGTACAGATGAAGTAAGGTAACCAAGCAGAGAGTTAAAAGAATATGTGTATTTAATATATAAATTTGTGTGTATTCTTAGTCTCAGATTTCAACAGTGAATGAAAAACATTTCTGTTTACCGCTTAATGTGAGTACTCATGAGCATTAAATAAAGCTGCAGACGACAAATTAATGTGACCAATTAGCATAGCAAAGCAGTTTTTACTGCTAAGCTGAATGAATGGTGTCTACCCCACCTTTTGCTCATTTTCTACACGCATCTAAGCATTAGGCTGTGCAGAGTTCCATAGGGCATATTCTATTTGCACTACCTCCCTCGCTCAAGGTCATAATTTTGTGCTGAGCACAGCATTTTACATTATCTGCCTGCAGTCCACAACTTCAGTAGTGTATCGCCCACTGATATTGGCAATGCTGCAATGAATTCTGCAAAGGCATTGTAAATTCCCTCATCTCCTCTAAGTCATTACTTATACCTCTATTCCTACCAGAGATGTTTGGGATTTTGATGGTTTAGAATACATGGTGAGGCTTATCGTTTTGCGCTCTTTCAAAGCAAGGAAGAAATCGAGACACTTTGAAAACCAAAACTGCATATCTAGTTGGTGGAATGGAGTGTCCTTGCAGAAGATGGTAAAATTAAAATGTACCTTTTAAATTTCTCATGGAATGATTTGCTGACTTCCTCTGTATTCTCTGTCTTTTGCAAAGATACACACTTCCGATGAGCAGCAGAAATGCAGTGTGCCACTGTGGAGACTGAGTGAGTATCCCAGCGAGGTACATATAGCAGTGCCATCACATTGTGCATTTTGTAGGTACACCTAAGCTGAAAAGGTTTTTAAACAAATATGAATAAAGACTGTGTGAATGACAGCCTCTTAGTTGGATGTTTGGCAAGTATGAAGCCCAAACAGGCTGAGGTCAGGTGACAAAAGAATCAAGAAGTCAAAAACCACAAGTGTGACAAGGCTGAGGGAATTCCATCACCTCTGACCCAAGAGAAACACCGATAAACTGCTGAAATCCTCCTATGTCCATTTTGTATTTGACGTAGCAGGCTGATTAATTTTGACTTTTGCTTAGCCTCAGACATTTAGGAAACTTAAGTGAGCGCAGTCAGCTTGATCGAGTGGTCTGCTTCATAATTAATCCCAGGCTGACACCTGCAGCTTTCGCGAGAGCTGGGATTTTCCTTGGGGAGCTGGAATTGAGCCCCTCCCACTGTACATGGCCCACAAGGAGACTTTGAAAATGTCCTCGCTACCAGAATTATCATAAAACAAAAGAAAGAAAAACAATAAGGCAGCGGGAGAATCGGTTCCCACATCTGGTTTGTGTATCTCTGGTGGTCCAGGAAGTGCTTTCAGGGGGTCCTGGGAGCTGTTTCCATCACAGTAGTAGCTTTCAAGCGCTACCACTTCCTGCTAATTATAACCGGGGCACTGAGTCTTTTTAAAGTGACACTAGTACTGAATGAATGAGGAGACAGTTAGGGGCCTCAGTTTTGGCTTGCTAGTGATCAGATACGTAGGGCCGACTTTAGATGGGTTTTCTAAAGGTAGATTTCTGCTCCGTGAATCTGTCTGGCTTTCCAAGGGCCTGTTGTGGAATCGGGGGCTACTCAGCATGAATAAGAAAGTCACAATCTGCCCTTTAAGCTTCTAGAACGACATCAATTAAAAGTATGGTATTTCTGTTTCACATTTCCACAGATTTTACAACTGGGATATAAACGGTAGTACTCAACATTCCAGCCGAAATTACAAAGCAATTGCAGAAAATTCCTGCGGAGTACTCTTCTAGAACAAAAGTCACAGGAAAATAATAAACGTGGATCTCGAGGTAAATGGCCTTTTTTAAAAAAATACTCTAAATTGCCTTTATGCAATGGAGGTTGCTAAACTGTTGAGTCCGATCGCAAATAGCATCTTTACTGATACGCAGCTAATACTTCAGGCTTACTCAGACATGCTGTTCCCCTTGTTAATGCAGCTGCTCTATTCTCTGTCAGGATAAATTTAGCCTAACTTGTTTATGACTCAGTGGGTCTAGGCCTTTTCCTTGTGATGATAAAATCAAAAGTTGAAATGACTGGCAAAATTCCAAAGCGGAGGGGTTCTTTTATACCCTTCCCCTTTTGCCTCCCCTTTTTCCTTCTGATCAGAATGAGAAAATGTTGCTTTTAGTGCCAGGATAGGCTGCAGATCGAGGCTGTGTTCTATCAATCGAATTGCCAAGAAGCACTAAGCAAAGGGAAGCACAGGAGAGGGAGCGGGCCAAAGAGGAAAGCAGGAGCGACTGGAAGGCGTGAAGGCCGAAGTGTGGCAGTCTATAAGCAGGTGCATTTGGTGTGTAAGATACTGTTTTACTTGGAGGACAATACGTGTGCCTCTAGCTAAAAGGAAAACTTGCTAAAAAGTCCGTGATGCTTCCTGGAGCCGGAGGTCCCCATATTCATCTCCTTTTAAAAATCAAGTGTCCGTTACGAAACATGACTACAGGTGCATAAAACCAAATAGATATTGGGTGACTTTGAAACAAAAGCTGCAACTCACAGGAACTGTAATGTCCCAAATCCTGTCAGGGCCCACCAATCACCAGCAAATCCAGAAAGCAGAATAGGTTCCTGTGTCTGAAGCGTGGGCATCTTCTACCCTGTTGCTTTCGCGGTGGTGAATTAAAAGGGCAAAACTCCTTTTCCAAGCGCACACGACCCTTATTCTTCCTTCTTATTGTAAAAGATTAGGGAAGTCCTAAGGTAAGCGGCCCTGTTAAGGTCAGTTAGTTCTTATAGCAGATGGAGATCGTTGCTGGCATAAGGGTCAAACTTGGATTTTAAACCCTGTGCCTCGCTCAAGTGAAACTTGACCCCAGATGCCTCTTCTTGTGGGGAGCCATGTTGCTACAGCACGCAGTAAATGGTTTGGAGTGATTTACGATCATATAAAAGAAAGGAAAATACTTGTGCCTCAGTGGTTCGGTAAATTCCATTAATATTGTGGACTCTGTCTCGCATGCAATTGACAGCACAAACATATGCTTAGTTTTCACCTAAAAATGGCTCCAATCCTATTGTTGCTGAAATTTATCGGTCTCTATCATTTATTTGCAAACTTTCGAGTCCTATCTGGATGTCCCATTTTCAGCCTCAGTTGAAAGCCGACTGAATTGCCACGGATATTCTGTCGTTCATGTCGAGGACTGAGTGGGTAATAATATTATAGATGGCTTCCCTCTGTAAGAAACGGGCTGTGTTTCTCTGGTGCTGACAGTGCTTTTTTTTAAAATGTTATGGCTGAAGTCTTCAGACTATAGGGTGGATGTGACGAACACACCCAGGCTTTGGTTACTGTGAAAACCGCCGTGAATTCAGCAGGGCAATAATTTGTTTGGATTTTTACAGAAGGAATCTAGGATGATGGTTTCTTTGATGTGCTTCCCATGAAAAATGGTCGCATATGAATAGTAACAGTACAAAATATCAAATTATATGCATTTCCAAAGAAGTACGTTGGTTTGTTAGAAATTCAAAAATGCATACCTAAAAACATGTTTGGTTGCATGGAGAGCAGGCCTATGATCCAACTTCCTGCAGCTGCAGAACATCTGAAACAAATAACCAGCTCTTTAGCATCTGCATGAAAGATCCACACGTGCCAAGAGCCAAACTAAGAAGCACTTACACGTGTACATTGTGTTCCATTGCAGGCTGCAGGGCATGGGCCTGCAGGTCCCTGTGAGATCCATCTGGCTTTGGTTTTTCTGTAACACTTGCTGATAAAGAACGAGCTTTAGAGACGTTTGCTATGGGCCTAGTTGAAATTGGCACACGTTCTCTCTCATAGCGTTTGGCTTGAACAGACTTAGAACGGCTGCCTGATCACCACAAGCAGTCCTTCTCTTTGATGGTCGACAGTCCGCTTATTCCTAGTGATATTTTGCTAAAAGAACTCTATCACTGTCTTTGCATCTGCTAGAAGTGTCTGGGAGAAACCATATGCCTGGTACTGGGACGTTAATCTTCACTGAGAATTACCCACCTTCAGAGCTCGTTGCATGTATCAAACTTTACATTCTAAGGGAAGAAGAAGAAAACTTGTGCTGTTAAAACCCTTCATCTTTTCTCTCCCTTGACTCGGTGTCTGTCATATACTATTTTTCAGGCCTACCCAGGAGACAACATGACACGGATGCCTGTAGAAATGGATCTCTGTCTCTGTGTTGTTACCTATGACCGTATCATCGGAAGAGGGACCTAATGTCCATCTGAGTGGCTCTTCTTCCAATTATTTGTTTAGCCATTTAAAAGTCATCCAGAATTAGAAAGATCATTACCTTACATTCGGGGGTAAGAAGGTGAATTTTTATACTGGTTTAGAATTGGTTGGTGTCTTGCTCCTTGAGGGAAGGAAGTAAAGTGGAAGGAAGACCTTGTGCTGGCTGTAGAGTCCATGTATCTTGGCCTCTCTTTTGTCTTTTGTTGAAGTCCATGGGGTATATGAATTCTGGAAGCGCCTAAAGGGAAGTCGGAAGGTTTGGACCCAACTTTTCCAGTACTCCTAAGGCAGTGGGGTGGCTGGAAAGAGGTGCTTCGTTCTTTCCTGAGAAAAGAATAGAAAATACCGTCTCATAGTTCCCTGGCAATGGGATGTTTTAAATTCTTTCCAGTACACTCTTTTTTGCTTCGCGAAGTTGCCCTTACTTACGTGACCTGGCTGGTGTAACCGCCGACATAGCTGTCTGCTTACCAGAGAACTGGAGAATGGCACAAAGGTAAGCTTCAGAAAGAGCTATCGGAAAACAAAAAGAATAATTATAGAGAAAAGGGATGTGGAGGTGAAGGGAGAGGAAACAAAGGCAGAAAGGGGCTGGATAAAATCCCCTGGACCTTATTCTTTAAGGGACTGGATGACATTAGTATTTTATTTCTGGTCTCGGTACTCTGAACTTTTGCGAAGGATGAGTGAGTCAACTCAGATGAGGAAAAAAGATGGTAGTGGCACTGCTAGGCTTACTATAGGGTGGGGCTTATCTGCTGGCCTCGTCACAAGCGTATTACATTTGGAGAAGGCCGAGAACCTCGCTCTTAGCAGCTGGCGCATTAAAGATCCCTTTACTGCAAGGAGAGGGAGCATTCCAACAATTACAAAGTGAAAGTTTTCACTTCAAAGCTGCAATAATTTGGGACAGACTTAGAATTCTTGTTTCCTTTCTCATAAAGCTTATGATGTTATGAAGTTTTGCCATATCCAAAATATAATAAAATGTTTTACTGTAACATCTTCCTTTTATATAGAGCGCTTCATCCCATAGAATCCAGAAATTTTTGCAGCCAATGCACAAACCAGAGGTTAGTTTACTCATCCCTGAACTGCAGCCAGGTTGCAAAGGAAGCCTCCAGAGCATGCGAAGGCTGCTCCAGGCTTTAGGCCTCATCTCTTGCTAGGCCAGCGCAGCCCCCTGGAGCAGAGTCAGTGATGGTGGCAGGAGGAGCTTCCCAGACTGCTGTAGACAGAGAGGAGAGCCTGGTGCCCGGTGGAGCCCTTCGCATCAACTCAGATGGGAAGACCAAGCCAAAAGCCTGCTCAGAGAACAAACGGGTTAAGACTGTGATATCTCTTCCCAGGGCTACTGAGGGAAAGAATAAAAGCCGAGAGCGCATTAAGTCTTTGATTTTGCAGAGGGCCTTGCATTGGAAACATACGTCTCCAGAGGGAAGACCTTGCACTGTTAGGGCAGGTTTCTCCTGACCTTGGTGCTTCTAGGCGTTTCCCTCATTTAGCAGTGCCAAACATAAAGATTTCCATTGTTCATCGCATCTCGCCTGAAAACTAGGCTTCGGTTATTGACTTGGCATCACTGTACTGCCCTTGAGGCAGCTCGGGGGAAGGACTAGATATAGAGACTAACAGATACTTCTGTAGCATTAAAGCAAAATTGCCTTTATAGTAACAGCTTTGCATTTGGGATATATTTTTTGCAAGAACTAAAAATTTGAAGTCCTGAGCCCTTGTGATAATGTTAGGTCTTGCCTCTCTTGAACATCAGACAGGGAGAGATCCTCATTATGAAGTCTGTTATAGAAGGGACAATTTGGGGAAAGGGGTACAAATTATATTTTTCATTCCTCTGGAGAAACAAATTGTCATTTTTCTTTCTTATTGGATTTTAAAGTAATATTGAAAAAAGCTAAGTTGGAAAGCGGCCCCTGGAGTTTGGAGAACATTATCTCTGAATCCTAATATGTGAGTAAATAGCTTGAAGTAGAACTTAATAGAAGACATTTTCAACTTTAGAAGCCATTCCCAGGAATTCATCTTCATTTTCATCTCATTAATCAATGCTCTCGATTTGAAAGAATAGCAGGATGTGTAGGAGAATCCTACATATACTTCTGCAGGAAAATGGAAGGAAATTCGCATCTAAGTGGGCTTTATGCGTTCTAGGTTAGCGAGCATACTGATGCGCTGTATATCTCTAAAGTTAGGTAATTAAAAAGCTGTAAAGATGAAGGAAGCCTCATCTATTGCGGTTGGTGCTGACATCCTATGGAATGGTAATTACTTCACTTGGGCGATAAACTTCATTTGTGACAAAAAAAATGTAAACTGTAATACTCGCATTGAAAGATTTGTATTCACTAGGTAAATCACAGAATTTCCATATGCTCAGTAAAGTCATTTGATTCCTTCCTGCCCATCTTTGCCTACGAGCTAACCTTCTGGTCTTCAGTCTCTTCTGATGCTCAAAACCTAGGACCCCAGAACATTATCCTAAATGAAAGCTCCCAAGGTACACATTGTAGTCCTTTCTGGTCCTAAATGGAAGAAACTCTATCCTCCTCTGTAAGCAAAAATCTGTCCCGAAAGCTTCTTTAATCTGCCTTGCATTTGAAAGGAAAGATTAATTTTCTTAGACGAACGGGGTAGGTCCTAAAAGCAACTAAGTGCTGTTGCAGTCCCCTTCCCTAACATGTCATCGGTGGGTTCTCTCTGCGTCTGATCACCTGTTTAGCCCCAGGTAAGCACACGGTGAAGCAGACATGCAAAACTTACGGTAATCAAGAGAGAAGTTTTCTGAACACTGATAACTGCATGAAAGCTTCCTATCTAATTTCTGACACTCTGTGATGTTTTAGCAGAAATGAATGCAAACTGTCTGGCCTTAAATTTTTGCCTGCTACAAAGGTAAGGTGAATGGAAATGTCTCCATTCTGTTCTGAAAAGAGACTCCAGTATCGTCACCATCGTGACATTTGCTGCAGGTACAGAATTTGCACCTGCCGTAAGATTGCCCATTTTAGGCATTGATGGGAAAGTGCATCCTTGCGAAGGATTCCCAGAGCTCTAGATTTTATACTGAGGGATGGTGGTGGTGCACGTGTGTGCTTCTGAAGGATTTCTAAGCTGTGTACCTGAGTTACAGTGTATAGATTTTAGTAGCCATTACATGTTTTGAATTCTTTAATATTTCTTTACCCTTTCCGCCAAAATCATAAGTTTGTTCTTTTTATGTGGGTTCTGGATATCTGATCTTGCAACAATGTTTGGAACTGTTGTTGTTGTGATTATTTTGGCTGATAGAGTGAAGCTGAAATGTAGCGTGAGATCAGCGGTGAATGGCTCCATCCTGAACCACAAGTGGCATTGAGGGAAGAGGTATTATGCAGTACAAAACACAGTGCTTTGAAAAGAAAAGTCATTTTACTTGTCAAAGTTCTGAAAGATATCTGAGGTTCTTTGGTTGTCTTAATGCGATGTTTGGCATAGAAACTTTTAGTATTACATGAAATGAAATTCAGTTGAGTTCAGGGTCTTTTTTTTTACGGAGAGGCATCAGCAGCTTTGCATTCTCTGACCAAAAGCGGTTTTGTGGAAGGCCAGATGTCCAAGGAACCCTCACGATGGTGGTAATTAAGGCCTCGCTTTTGAATTTGGTAGCTGTACAGTAAGGTATCGGCTCAGAAAACACAGCAGCGCTTCATGAACGCTAAGTTTGTGATTTCAGCGGCAGCCTTTGATGGTGAAGCAGCATCTTCAAAGATGGAAGAAGGCAATGTGAGATGGCAGTGCCACCTTAATAGCTGACCTCAATCTCATGTGAAGAACAAGAAGCTCTCCGAACAGCGTACAGCTTGTTTGTTAGCTATTCTCTTTTTGGCCATCAGTGAAAGAAGTTGTAGGGGAAAATACTCCATTAAATTGAACTCCTCACGTGCAGAAAATAAAGCAGATTAAAAAAACTACTAAAACCATTCTCTGTGAGGCAGGCACAGCCAAACGGTGCTGGCCAAGCCACCGTTCCCACTGCAAAGAAAACAAAAGCACAGGTGCTGAACATACCAAAGCCGCACAGATTAATCCTGTGTGCAATATGTGCTCCATACAAGAAGAAAAAACATCACCCGTCATTTGGCTATTGTTCACTTGAGGCATGTTTCATTGCGGCTCGGCTCCTGAGCACAGTTATTACAGATCCCACAGCAGAAGGTCTGTGTGATGAGAGAAACGTATGATCTCCAGGTCCTAGAGAAGATATTACCTCGGGAAGAAGATATTACCTGAGCAAACACCTGAGCTAGCAAGTGTATAAAAGCAGGCATAATGGATATGTGTAGCAGCTGTACACAGGAGAGGTTATGTACAAGTTTCTCATCGCAAGCTTACCTAGCGAAAGACTGTTTTTGTATGCTTCTCTTATGATCAAGAGCAAGGAGAATGAAAGAGAGCAAGCCCCGCATTGTTCGCCAATGAAAGGGGAGAGCCGGCTCTCCGTGTTGCAGTTTACGCAGCAAGATTCCAAACGCTGCTGACTGATGTGGCATTTAGTGTTCTCCCATGCTGGTTATGAACTTTATGGTGCTGTACATGGTAATGTGTGTATATAAGGGATGCGGCAAAATTATAAGTCTTAGGATCAGTGAGTCATTCAGAGCTAACTGCAGAAGGTTCTACTGATTGGCTGCAAGACCAAATCCAGCAAAATGAGGTTTCTCTGAAGCGATGGCTTCCAGGAGGACAAGATGACACAGCTCAACCAGAGATCATGGGTGACTTTATGGGGTCAGAGATGCACTGCCTTGCAAAAAGCTGATGTTGCTGACCCAAAGACTCAGTGGCAGGAACCCTACCAGAGCAGAATATGCAGAAGCCCACCTGACACGGGCGAGCGGTGCAGAAGACTGGCACGAGCCAACCGAGACGAAACTGCGGTGGAGTATTCACCAGATGACAGCAAGGAGAGCCAGATGTAGGAGCCGCAGCAATGGTGATTGCTTTTGTAAGTAAATTTTGGAAAGGTTGAAAGCCAGGCAACTAATAAGCGTGAGCATGGGATTGGCCTTCACGTGCTGAATGGATTTTGCTAATGTTGCTTTGTTATGCGTATATGTAATTGTTTCATTTTCCCCAGAAGAAGCATTTGTGGTTTCCTTTTCTCCGGGACTTCAGAACGTTTGTGTGGAAAGGAACAAATTACTGCAAAGTTACCAGGTACATGCATTACATGGCAAGCTTTGAAAAAATGGAATCCGAATCCTGGAAGTTTATGGTGGAAGTTTTTAATAGCACTTTTGAAAGGGGCTGCTGGAGGGTTGTGAGGCTGGCCCTGATGATGGCACAGGAGTTGCTCATCGTTTAAACGATTTTAAATAAGTTCGAAGCCTGTTGCATGCCCCAGGCTAAGAATTAAATCAACTAGGTTGCTTCACAAACCATAGACTCTGAGGTGGATTGGGATGGAGCCATACCAGCGAGGAGCTGCTAGGGCCCTGCAGGGACAGAGTGGGATGTGCAGATCTGACCGGAGTTACACTGGCTCTAGTTTGGAAGGATGGTGATTGTGGATAACCTATCCTCACCGACGCGGGTGAGAGCAGATAAGAATCATCCGGTGACCCTCTCTTTCTATAGTACCATGCTAGAAGTAAGCATAGGTGGGTGATTAGTTGGAAAGTCCAGTCCCACCCAATTGTAATGCAGATAACTTTTGTATTACTGAAGGGTGAGAAAGACAGTAGGGCTGTCTTACGTGTAACTGGAATTATGGGTGGTTTCAGTTTGATTTTGCCTCAAATATCTGCCTGCATATGGATTTGCAGACACAGATGCACATGCCAGCTGGAGTTTGGAGTCTACTTCTAGAGCTGCGTTATTTGACGTCTTCCTTCCCACGCCGTCCTCTGTTTCTGAATAGAAGGGGGTAGCCAGGAAGGAAGAGGGAAAAAAACACAACCGCAATCACAGAGTATTTGTAGCAGTTATCTTGGCTCTGCACATGGAAATCTCGAGTGTCTGCACTGGATAGGATGGAATCGTGCCATAATCACAACAGCGCGTACGCAGAATTTGTCTCACACAGGACAAATTCTGCATTATTCTTTTTTTTTTGTCTGTGTGTTTTGTAGCTTTTCGTGTCCCAGCAGCTGATTTTTTGGTAGAGACCCACATTCTAGGCTAAGGCCCATTGTGTACATTTCTACCAAAATGATTTGTATACTGTGCAGAAAGGCAGATGAGTTTGTATGGGTATTCCAAAGAAGCGATTTAGGAAGTTGGACGGTGGTTTGAGATGCAGATTGTGTCTGTATATCACATTGAAATGTTTGCCTTTTTATAAACATGGGAAAGGTAGGTAAGCTTTTATTCTGTGTTTACTTCGATGATTAAGCCACTCAGCTTCTGCATTTGGCAAACTGAGACAGGAAAAAGGGAGAGAGAGAAAAATAAGAAATAAAACACATTTAGTCATCTCTGTTAAAAATGCAAAATACGTAGAGTGTTTTGACACTGAGTTCAGACTAGATCTCATTCCGCACAAATCATTTTTACTGCTATTCCATCAACATTAAGGCTCGATGGATCCTTTAACCCTTCTTAGTCTTCTAACTGACTTATTTTGTCTTTGTCGATGGAAGACTCCAAAAGCCAATCCAGGTGCACATCCACTGTCACCAGACAGACATGTGTTCAGGGACGACTTTAGGTGTTTCGTTCCCTCAAGTTTCTCCTCAGGCGTAATTTGGATCAATTTTGCTGACAACTAAAAAGCCAAGATGTCACATTTAGGAAGAGTTATGAATGATTGTTGCACTTTCGACATCAAAAGCCTACGTGAGGAAAATCACTGCAGATTAAATTGGTGAAATAATACCAGTTTACTTAGTAAATAAGTATCTCATTGTGAGTCTTGGGAAAAAAAACAGTGTCCATTTTTTATGTGAGACTGCTATAGCACAGTAACTTTCAGCCACATGTATAAGTTTGAAATCGTTGAAGACCTGTAGTTTGCGTTTGCTGAGGATGTGGCCCAAAGAAAAGATCTCGTGATTTGACTGCATATCGATACAAAGCAAATGCAGACTTTTGGCTCGTATTGGTGAGTTGCCAAGAGGTGCATCACTGAGCCTTCACTCATTAATGGAGAATTTAGAGAAAGATTAAGTGGAATTTATCATCTTAATGTTCTTGATCTCTTCTAACTGGTTCCGGGTTCTTTTCCCTCTCTCTTCTACAGAGATCAAGTAGGGCAACGGCATAACATACCCAAGTTTTCCACTCCCAGTTATGCAATCCTTCACCTGGGTGTTCAGTCTAACTGTGCTGGGTCAGCCAGGCATGCTAGGCAGCATGCCCTTTTCCTGTTATGTCACTGTCCCAGTCCAATTGTGAATTCCTTGTTTCCGCTTGCTGTCCTGTCCCATTAATGCTATAAGCAAATGCATTAATGTAGAATTGTAGAAGCAGTTGGAATCTGATCAATATCCAAATAATCCACTGAACTTGATCCTTCAGATTCTTTTATTGAAGCCAAAAAGCAGAGCATGCCTCACAGTTGGAAATACTGCATCTCTAAGATTAAAGGGTGGTTTATGTGGCACTCGATGACATTTGCAATTAAAAAGGTTTGCTGTCAGAACTGTCATTTTGAGGGTGCCTCTGTCTCTGTGACAGTTTTAACGGAAGCACCATTCAAGGCTAGGAATGTAGCTTCACCATCGCACATGGTACCAATACGGTAATATCTATGTCTTTGGGAGCCTCTTTCTTCTCTTGAAAATCAGCACGACTGGCCACAAACCTGCGGGGTTAAACTGTAAGATCTCTGGAATACAGTCAAAGTTTTGTTCTCTGAACAATGATAAACACACTCCTGATTTGCAGCGTTTCCACAGACGTAATCAGAAAGAATTAATAGAGAAGTGCACTGTTACCTCAAAGCAGGTAGTGAGTTTGCCAGCTGTTACTTATGGTGTTATTTACCTACTCCTTAGGTGTATCGGTTTGGCTTTGTTTGGTTTGTGCAGTCACAGAGCTCTGGCATATAAAAATCTCACATCTGGTTTGAACTAGATATATTTTTTTAAATTTGGGAGCCATAGAACTGTATGTAATGAGCGTCCTGCCATGTCACAGGGACAATCCACAAAGCGAGTGGTATTTGTAAACTAACATGTGCTCAAAAATATGCAATGGATTTCTAAAAAGGGGGATTCAGAGAAGGCATCTAATGCCCCAAGATGTCGCTTTTTTCTTTGTGTCTGGCACCGAGTGTCCTCTTTCTCTTTCCTTACCAGCCATAACAGGATGGTATAGGGCTAACTTTCTCTTTTAGACACTTAATCACGGTTAAGCAGTGGGGCAAGGCTCTGGGAGCATAAATGGAGCTCTCTGTTATGACATAAAAGAATTAAAATAAAAGCTCTGCAGTAGGACGCTTGTCCATGTCAAACTGCAGTTAGGTCTTGTCTAATCCTCCTTCAGTTGAGTATGGTGTTAATGATGTGCTGTCTCTGAGTGTTTCTTACCAAAGACATTCTCGATTGACACCGTTGCGTTCTCAAGAGTCAGGGCACTACCTGGAAGATGTGCTGGATATGCAAAACAGCACATTCTTATGGCCAGTTATTTGGCACCATAGGTTTAAAAGAGGATTCAGTTCAGCTTATTTCATTTAAAGAGTTGTGGCCCATTGGTTTGTCTTATTTTAACTCACGTCGGTCACCTGTAGAAAATCACACGATTGAGGTTGAAAGAGCAAGTTCACTACTTTGGTTGCCATAAGATTCTTCTTTGGGATTGATGGATTTGCCACGAATATAAGGCAGAGATTGCCACTCACACTGAATTTTTAGCTATCAGTTCGAATCGTTTTCCTCCTGTAGAGATTTGCATCGGTTTTATCATTTGCATCAGAAATCTCAATCGTGCCTTAATGTTTTAGTTATGAACATTTGCTTGTACAGTTTTAATATTGGGCTAATGTAACTTTCTTACATAGCGATGTGAAAAGCATATTTAGTCTTACTATTGGCAATAATATTGAAATTGTGTGTGTTTGTACACATATGTATCATATTTTTAGATGCATATGTCAAATCCAATGCCTCAAAACTGTTTGGAAAAGAGACGCTGCTGTGGGGTTCGGCACTCAAATATAGAAGCATATAAAAATTATTACTCTGCTTTTGAAAATCTTCTTTTTCCTTTCTACCTGCCAGTAGGCACTTGCCCCTTGTAGTTACAGATGGGTTCATTAATACTGCATATCACTTTTCGTTACCAGTCCCAAATGCATTGGAATTTGAAAGGCAAAGTTGCCCTCAAATATTATACTGCTGTACTTAGCTCTCGATAATGATAGGCTTTCTGTAGTCATTTGAAAACGTGAATGCCCCATGCTGGAAGTAACACATGTTAAGTTTCATATAGTAATCCACGAGCCAATTCTCTTATTTCCCTTCTTCAAGTTGAAACAAAATCATCCTTGTCAACTGACTTTTTTGTAATAAGTGATAATGCGACGAGGCTTGTCTTCCACCTCTTGTGTTTTTCCCCGCCAGATGCATGAGGAAAGGCACCTTTTGCATTACAAAACATATATTGGAAGGGACAGTGTTGCATGTCCAGTGGGGTGTCATCTGGTGCTGTGGCACCTTGCCGTGCCCCGCTGTGGTAGAGGAGTCCCAACGTGCAGGATTTCCCTCTCTGATCCCATGCAGCTCACAGGTGGTTTTATGTGCCTGAAGGGGCTCATCGTCCTTTCACCTGGGTGCAATGCATATCCCTTGCCACGGGCTCCAGGTTGCTGGGGATGCCTCTGCCAGCCCTGGCCAGGCCAGAGGGTGACGGAGGAAGAAGCGGAGTGCCACTGAGCATGGCTGGCCCTCAGGAAAGGTGTGCTGATGCCCGGCACAGCCCTATCAGCAACCCTTCCACCTGCTGGCTGTGAACCCTGCTCCGAGTCTGGCGAAGCCTTGAGATTTTCAAGGGGAGAAAGGCTGAGTGTGGTTTGAGTAGTGATTCTCGTTTTATTGCCATCGCGTTATTTTATTGCCTTTGGAAGAGGCTGTGTGGAGGCGGGCAAGGGAACGTCCCAGCCCCCCTATTCCCTGGCTGCCCTCAGGGACTCGGTCGGTGCCAGCGATTGAATTTTCAGAGCCAAGTCTCCCCTGCCTCTGCGCGTGCGAGCGCGCTTTCTTTGGGGTGGAGGTTTCGCCTTTGCTTTGCCTCCCGCTTGCAGTCGGGGCCGGTCGCGAAGGCGGTGCGATTGGGCGCTGCTGACACGGAGCGGCCGGAGCGCCGCCGCTCACTCGCACCGCGGCGCGCGCAGCCCACTGCGGTCACCCGCGCCGGCAACGTTCACAGCAGGCACCAAACGTCCAGCGGCGCGGAGAACGGCCTCCCGCCAAAAAGCCTGCACGGCAAGGGGAATCGACACCTTCGCTGCCGGCGTCCGAAAGGACGGGCCGTTTATACCGTGCCGTTTATACCGTGTCGCTTTCCTCCGCGTCACTTTTTAATTTTTTTTTCCTCCCTAAAAAAAGAAGAAACCCCGTCTGCGATTTCCAGCCCGGCCCCACCCCCACGCGTCGCCGCCGGCTGTCGCATCTGGCCGAAACGCGGGGGGGGTCTAGGTCGCGCTTGTTGGCCGGGACGAGGGGGGCTCCGGAGCCTGCCCGGACCAGTAGCAGGGGCAGGATGGCAGCGGCTACCCGCTGGCTGCTGTGCCTGTGCCTGAGCTGGGGCTGCCTCTGCCTGGCGATGCGCGATGTGCCGAAGGTGGGATGGGTCGGGCCGCGGTGGCGAGCGGCTTCGGGAGGAGCCACGGCAGGTGACCACGGCCCGGAGCGGCTGCCGCCGGGGGACAAGGTCTCTGAACACATGCTGCGTCTCTACGACCAGTACAGCGGCGGCGGGCGGGCGGCGGCGGCGCGGCCCCGGGACCCGCCGGAGCGGCTCGGAGTGCACCTCCGCCAGAGCAACACGGTGCGCGGCTTCCGCCCGCTAGTAGCAGGTGAGTCTCGTGGCGCGGCGGAGCACCCGGCCCCCCGGGGAGCTCGCGCAACCGCCCGCTTCGCCCCGGCCGTGCGGGGCCGGAGCCTGGGTGCGCAGCAGAGGCGACGGGGAGGCGCTTGGCCGGCAGGGACCACGGCGGCGGTGCGCGCTCACCTGGCTGCTGGAGCAGTACGGTGTCGGTGACGCCGTGCAGATAGGCGTCGGTTCTGTAAAAACGTAGGTAACAGTCCGTTTGTACTCATGCGAATAGCGCTGGACCTGCGCGGCGGCCGTCTCGCTGAGCGGTGGCTCTGTTGTAGCGCCCGGGGAACTTGATGTGGGGAGGAAGCTGAGAAAAGGATTCGAAGAGTAACGCTGCAGCGACACTCGCGTATTTCAGAATGTAACATTTACATTGTCTCCCGCATTTTAACTACTACTTTATCTTTTCAGCTCTGCATGCAGCGTCTCTGCTGTCTGCTATCTGAGTACCATATGAAGGAAGCAGAGTAATTAACATCTGTCTAGTCTCATGACATCTCTTTTATCGGTGTTTCACACGGGTAACTTCAGTTGAACCTAAGGGCTGATTTGCACGTGATGGAACAATAGAATGGTTTGGCAGTCCTTTAGCCTATGTACAGTGTACTCCCATTGCGACACAAGAGACAGTACTGGCAATTAGGAACAGCAACAATTGAATTTAGTTCAGACGTTTAGTTTTGTTTGTAATGAATACTGCATGTGAACACCTTTGGCAGTGACGCTTTAATCTTTCTGCGATTACAGACTGGTATGCGCAGGTAAATTTATGAAATCATAAAGTCATTTTTCACATAGAGGGTTGGTGGGGTGTATTTTAACACTGCAGAGTCCCAAAAGAGCTGTGGGTCCTAGCAGAAAGGGAAGGTGGCACTGTCTTGGTGCTGTAGCCCACACCTCTGCTGTTCTGTCTTTTATGCATTTGGCCTCTGCAAGGGCTAAATGGAAATGACAGAACCCAAACATGACCCTTGCTGGGATAGGCTTCGCGAATCTCAGAATCTTCTTGCATCTCAGAATCTTCTTGCTTATATGACACTTGCCGTGCCATGAGTAGCCCGGTTTGCCAGTCTCTTTATTTTACATTGCACTAGTGCGTTGACCCAGTGTCTTTTTCACAGAAAAGCATCTGTCAGTAAAAACAACTGTTGTCTGAGTGTTTCTGTGACTTTCATTGATTTGCTGCTTTCCCAGAAAACCAGGCTCTGGGTGGCAGCCTTTCTTTAGGTCTCTTTGCAATTCATTTACTTCTGATTCTTCCAAGGAGCAACGTGTATTGTAGGGTAGCTGTGCAAAAAGATTAACTACTGTGAATAGAGTGGTTTCAGTGTTTTAGGATTCTGTCCTAAGCACGCTCTCCATCATATGTTACTGCAAGTATTTGTGTCCCCGGGGGAGGCTTTAGAGGCCAGATGTGTGAATACCTTGGTTTTGGAGGATGAAGAGTAGGGAGTCCACTGTTTCTGCTCTTAGAAAGACAATAAAGTTGCCCAGCTGGTTTTTGCAATCTCAAGTCCAATGTATGTTGCTTTGTTTTGAAAGAAGCAGTTCCGTCACTGAGAGAGACACGCATAGAATCCTAGCAGAGGAATATTCGCTCCTTTTAAGCGTATCCAATTAAGATGTTTATTGTTATAAACCTAGCAGGCCTTTGGCTGAAATCCCATCTCTGTGGTCTTTCTGATTTTATTTATACTCACTTGACGTTGGGTGGCAGAGGTCCTGTAAACACACTATTTGCTAATTTCCCTTTCCGACTCCTCTTTTTGCAGTTTAAGTGCCAGAGCAATAAATTGGAAGTGGTTGTAAGTTTCTTTTATCAGTATTTATGCAAAATATTTAACCAGGTTGCCTTTGTCTTTCACCATAGGCAGCAGTAACTCATTTTGGAAGGTCGCTGATGGCAGAAAAGCGCATTTCCAGAAAACCCTTAGATCAAACATTCCTTGGGAGTGGCAGGGGGTGTGAAAAGGCTTTTTCTAGTTTCTAACTTCTTCCTTTTGCCTGGCTGCCTGGTCTACTCTACAATGGAAACAGCACATCCACAGTATTTCCTTTTCGAGGTAATTTGTTTCCAGATCTTCTGCTCTGAGCGTTGCGCTTCTCGGCTGCAAATTTCAGTCTCCCGCAGGCTTTCCATTGTCCTTAATGTGGCTGCATCAGTTAAATTAATAAATTAAGTTGCTGTTACTGCTTTGCTGTCACCCTCTTGTGGAGACAGCTTTTTCTCTGTGATGATCAGAACTTCCCTAAGAATAATCGCATTTCTCCAACACCTACAGCAAGAGGCCTCTAAGGAAATCTTTACTGCTTTTTTGTGCATTTTAATTGTATATTTTCAGGAGAGAAAATTTTCTGAAACACAACTGTCAGATGTGGCTGTGAAACCTTTCTGGCCTTGCTTTTCCCCCAGAGAGCTTCTGGATATTTTCGTTATACATGGGAAGCATTTTCCAGGTTTCCGAGGTAATCCCCCTGACAAATTTCTGAGACCCTGTAAGCTAGCACGTTGTACAATGAGACCGAAAACCAGTAGGATTTGTTGAAAGTCATCCATATTTCTAGTCTCATAAAAGCAGCATTGCACGTGACAGCTGCAGTCTCGCAAGAGACGGCCGACAAGAAAGAACTAAGATATGAATAATCAAATGAAACGTTCTAACAACTGTGAAAGGCAAGTTTCTCTTTCTGTTGCTCAGTCTTCCGAGGGGATAGGACGAGAGCTTCATCCCTGCACGGGTGCCTCTGAAGTATCTGTGGTACGTTGCCCGGAAATCTCTCGTATGCCAGGTTTTACAACTAGACTGTATTATTAAAGGTTTGTTGGGGCTTTTGGCCTTTGATTTCGATGAATGTTGACATGATCTTCTACTTGGGCAAATTTGTTTTCCATTAATATTGCTAAATAATCTCAAAACCTAATTCATTTGTTTGAGTTACTTAGAAAAGCCACCTTTGATGCCTGTGAAAACCCCAGACCTCCGATCCATCCACAAGCAACGTAAGGATATATGTCGTTCCTATTATAGGTAGTTATATTGTGGCAACATCCTCTCTTATTGACTTAAGTGCTCTGATTTGTTTCTAAGTCTTTGAGTCGTTGTCATTTCTGGGATACTATGCTGGCAGCCCTCACAGCGAGCTCCGCTTCAGTAAAAATCCGAAGATGGAGTCTTTTTCATCTTTTCACCTGCGGGTAGCACAACAGAGAGTGGTTTTACCATTCCTCGTGACTCTAAAAAGACAGCTAGGAAGAAGGTCAGATGATGCGTGAGTTCAGGCTGAAAGCTCTGACGATTCCAGCAAGCGTAGTCATAAACTGCGGTCGAGTCTGTTCTTCGGTTTCTGTGCGCAACTTCTTTTCTCCTGCCATTTAGCGAAACTGCTGGATGACCGGAACTCCAGGTGATAAAAATCTGCTTACCTTCAGTACTTCCCGTAGAGGTGTGCTGATCTGTGACTTCTGAGGCTCGTGATCTGGAAGTAAAATATAGTGCAGAATAAATAGAAGAGGGCGGAAAGATAAAAGCCTCAAATGAGACCTTCACTTGGGATTTGAAAGCAATTTTAATCATAGCATCACTCGAGGAACATGTCTTGCAAATGAGTCATTTTAAAAAACTCTGCTTTAATCATAGGGTCTCTCTAATGATGTTATAATTAAGATATACAGTCAGAAATTACTTTAAAGTCTTTTTATTGATTGAATTTCAAGTAATTTTAGGTATTACACCTGCCCCTAGGCCAGTTCCTGTGGTTTAAGAACTATGTTCTCCTTTTTAAAATGCTCTTTCTTTCCTTTCTTGTGGTACGAAACACCCAGAAAAATGGAGGTAACTGAGAAGCTGCGCAGGGAAAGGGCTAGTTGCCAGCCACTATCAGCCTGCAAAAGAACAGTTCAGGCCAAATTCTAACGTATTTGAGACGTAGTGACATTAAGTGTCTCCTGTAACCTGAGCTAAGAAAACATTTAGGCAGGAGATAGTGAGAGCATAGGGATTTTTGGTTGATTGGTTGGTTGGTTTTGTGGTTTTGTTTGCTTTTTTTTTCCATATCCTTATAAATAAAATAAATGCAAGCAACGGCAGACTTGTAGTTTTTAGGTAGAAGGAACTTAAAAACCATTAAGCTGTGATTTGGGCAGGCCGGGCCCAAATCTGGCAACCCTTCTGTAAGGCAAATGAACAGGATATGTAGTTTTGGACTCCTGGGACTAATCCCAGAATTTTATTTTTGTAGCTTATGTTACTACCCATCTCTCAGCACTGTCATACATGTGGATGACCTGTGTTGACAGTCCCTAGTCAGACACAGTTTCTGCAGATTTAACTGCTTTTTCTGAAAATGCATTTATAATGTCACTAACAGGCAATCTATAAGGCTGTGGGTTATTCAGCAAGGTGAGGAAACACAGGTCACATCTCTGAAGATTAGTCCGGTATGAGTACCTCAGCTGTAGTACCAAGTTGCCGGGTAGCTTTCTGGTCTGAGTTACTGGGAATGGCGTGCCAGATACCCCAAAACAGGTGAAGCATGGCATGCCCTGAGCTGGTGTTTGGATGATGACCGCCTATGTGATGGAGTAAGCCTTTTTGGCTTTAGGCCTGCAGAGACTGTACTCTCCTGACCATGGAGAGCTCTGCTGTCATGCATGCAGGAGACTGGGGAGGTGACACTGGCCCACTACGAGCTGCGCCATGGTGCTATTGGACTCTGGGTTTCATTTGAGTGGCGGGAAAGTGTGCAGGTGAATCATGACTGGTATATGGGCTGAGGAAGCCGATGTGTCTTTAATGGATCCATTTAACTGCATGTACCTTCAAAATCATGTTCTGCATGAATAGAAACAATGAGACGTTCTCCTTGTCGAGTGCCTTCCTGTACAGTTTGTGTCTGTCACTCCGAAGCTCTACACTGTAGAAGCGGGCAACAGTCACGGTGAAGCAATGCTACGTCTTATCTCTTGCAATTCAATAGAGCTATGCCATGCGGAGCTTGGCCTTGAAAATTCCTCGTCGGGCTGGCAGTGACATACAGTCACCTCCTGAAGGGTAGCAGAGATTGCTGTTAAAATCCAAACTTGGAGTATCTAGGAGCAGAAGGTAGCGGTGTGTTTCTTGCACAGAGCTGCGTTGCACTTATTTTTTTTTGCCTGTTTCCTGTGTTATCTTCTGTTCATTATACACTTTGTTGCCAATAAGTCTTCCGCTGTTTTGTAATACTAGAGAGTAAAGCTGAATAAGGAGACCTCAGTTTAACTAAGAAAGGACTAACAGACTTTGCTCATGTAGCGGCTCTCGGATAGAAATCAGCATTGGGAAGTGAGTTCAGTGATCCAGGGAAGTTACCAGCGCTCCAGTAATACAGAGTTGAATCATATACCTCTGTAAATGAGCATGAAGTTTACTAAGTACAGCTGCTTAGAGATAGTAGATGGACTCCTCCCAGGCACTAAGGCAGTGGACCCAACTGCGGGTTTGCTCCGGCAGCAGTGTGCGGCACAGGGATGCCCTGGGTTCATAAGATCTTCCCACTGCCACTGTATCCTGAGAGCTCTCCCAGGCAAAGGCAGACCTTCCATCTGGCATCCCTGGTGTTCCTGCATCATAGTTCAGAATTGCAATCGCATCCATGTCTGCCATGGAATCGTTTCTTGTCTAGGCAGGTAGCGCAAAGAAAGCAGCTGAACAGAAAGAGGTGCCCTTTTGACCATTTCTATTTGATATAGAAAACCTAAGAAAAAAGATGTCGCGATGCCATGATCATCTAGAGCATAGGTTTCCAGGCCTGTGTTTTACTTTCTTTTGCCTGTGAATCTGACTTTTTCCCTTCTAGACCGATAGCGGGCTTTGTCGCGAGGAGATCTTATTGCATTTGAGACTGCAAAAGTCTCATTATAGAGGACACATTGCTCAGAGGACTTTGCTTGGCTTAGTTGGTCCACCTCTTTCCGCTTGCTGCCGAACGAACATCAATGGACTCGCCCCTGCAGTTTGGCCCCTTCCTCTCCATTTTAGACTGAACTCATGATAGCAGCGTCCTAGGAAATACCAATCGACAAACATTGATGAGGTATTAGAATTAAAACTCTGCTTTGACTCGGCTAGGGTTTTTGTTTCAGGGATTAGCATGGGGGACATAGGTCTGTCAAACTGTTTGTATGAGAGGAGTTATCAGCTTAATTCATAGGAAAGACTAAAGCCTCAGCTCCTGTAGGTAGGTAAAACTTCTCTGCTGTTAGCAGAGCAAGCTGGTTGAGGCTAACGGAAAGCTTACCGCACCACCATAAAATTTGTTTAGATGCTACTCAGTACCTCTTGACATGGGCAAAAAGTTTAAACTGTGGTCCTGACTTTGGCTAATAGTTTAAACCACATTATTGCGGAGATAGGTATTCAGCAGTTTCTGAGACCTCTGGGTTTAAGGATGAAGTTTCATTTAAGCAAAACGAAAGTTGCCTGAGAGAAAGGTATATTTGTAGATATTTTAAACATAACTCTTCCTCCGTGCGTGTGTCATTTTTTAAGGGTAGCGGCAAGCCTAGAGAACGCTTATTTAGGTGCATCACTTCCACTTAAACATTGGATGTCTTTGACACGCTGTTCCTAAGCTGTGACAAAAACCCAGGTCACACAGTTGGGTTTTCTGAGCCAGAAGCAGCAAACGTGTACACGTCTGTCCTGGCTGCTAGTAAGCGGTTTCAAGACGATTTTGGAGTCCTTAAGATCCAAATTGTTTAGAATTGTCTGAGCCGGGGGGTCGTTTGGTAAGAAAACAGCACCACCTACTGGAAGTCCTTGGATTCAGGCATAGAGTGTAATACCACGAGCCTATTACGGAGTTTTGCTTTTAATGACAATTATCTATTCTTCCTGTCTGTTTTAGGCCATCTAGGGACTCTTAATAAGCATGAGTGACTTTTTTTGCATTCTGTTATGATATGCTAACTTAGAGAAGGCAGAATTTGTTCAGCAGAATTCCTAATAAAAATTAAAATCATCCTGTCTTTCAACATACGACAGCGGTTCAAATAACTTCTTTAGCATGTGCTCGTGAGACATTGTAAATACCAGTTCATAAGATCAATGTGGTATGCCTCTGCCAAATTATATATTAGCCCTGTTATATTAGCAAAGAGAAACCAAGCAGAGGTCAGATCATCAGGTGTGCTTAGTATCTCTTCTCTCAAGTGATAGGACAAGGGAAAATGGCCATAAGTTGCGCCAGAGGAGGTTCAGACTAGATATTAGGAAGAATTTTTTTCTGAAATGGTGGTTAGGCACTGGAACAGGCTGCCCAGGGAGTGGTTGAGTCACCATTCCTGGAGGTATTTAAAAAAAAGGATAGATGAGTTTTTAAAGGACATGGTTTAGTGGATAATGGGAGCCGTTGGACTCGATGATCTCGGAGGTCTTTTCCAACTGGAAGATTCTATGAACGTGCAAAACAGCCAGGTTTTGGGTTGAGGAATTAAAAGTAGGATCAAAGTAAAAGAAAATATAGTACCCTGGGAATAAGTTAATAACTAGAAATTGAAAAAGTTTGATACATTGTTTTTCAGCTATTATGCTCCACACTTAGGCCAGGCTGAATACGTAACCGAGGGTGTCTTCCATAAACAACTTGGCCTTTTCTCCACTGTTTTACTGAGAAAATCATATGCTGTTTTTTCCATAATTTCACAAAGCCGTGGATGTGATAGATTGGGGAGTAACATTGTGTCTTTCTAGCGAGACCACTTCCTGATTTTTTTAATGTATCTGTTAGAATGTGGATGAGAAAAAAAACCCATTTAGAAGAAAAGGCGGCTGCTTGGATTGTCGGGGTGTGGGGGACACACACACACAGGGAGGCATAAGGAGAATACAGTGTTCTGCTGGACTTACCTGTACGGCATTAGCAATTGGGATATCGTGGGCTGGAGGTATGGAATGTCAGCCAGAACACAAAGATGTCAATTTTTGAAAGGTGAGTACTGGAATTATGTTCTCTCTTGCTGGGACGGGGGACTTTGGACGGTGTTTTGAGGGTGAAAGAGGGGAGGTGGTTCTTCCCTAGTCCATGGTCATCGCTATGCTTGCCACGCTTGGAACAAAAAAATAAGATTAAAACCAGAGGAGCAGAACTCTTGTAAAATTCTGTGAACTATAATTTATCTTCAGCCTCCGGGAGAGGGTTTTGACATGCCATGATTTCAAAGATGCGTTCATCCCTGCGTTTCATTGTTTCCCAGCACATCGGGTTGTTTCTGCCTTTAGGGGCTGCAGAATGTACCTTTGCTTTAGTATATTCGGCTTCTACATGCGGTCTAGTTTTACTGCTCTCTGTAGCACCTTAATGTTTGCATCTATATTTGCCTTGCTCTGAAGAAAAGACCTAACTGCAGACCAAGTGGGAAATGGTAAAGCAAAAATTAAACCTTGCCTCTAAGGCTTTCTGTCACACCTCACGGGATTAAAGCGGTCAACTGTCTGTTGTCACAAATAAGCCTGCGTTATGAGCGCATCTTTGGTTGTCTACAAGATATCTCTGGTTAGGTCGAATTCTCTAATTTAAGAGCTGCAGAAACCCTACTGCTTCCCACATCCCTCCCAATTGATACATTAGCATCCCAAACAGGAAGGGGGGTTGTCTTCGGTTCATTTCGCTCCGTACAGAGGTGAGAGGGTGAGTTTTGCCAAGATGTTTTTGGGTTGGCTTTCTTTTGATTTTATGGATTGCTGTGGTACTGTCTCCACCTAACTTCAGCTATACTAGTAAACGCTATGTAAGTCTGTCTGGCATGAAAATCAATTAAATGTCCTAGCTAGAATGACTACGTTGACCCAGTGTAATTGATGCGGTCTCAGACCGCATTCTAGAGGGAAACTTTGAATGCGATTAGTGTCAGACTTTGCCAAAAGGCTGTTGAGATGGCTTGTGTGTCTTTAGCTCGCTATAAAATGGTGAATTATCTCTATCGCTAGACCTGACATCCGAGCCTTAAAAATGATTAAACGGATATTGTATCCTGGTGGGTTTTGTCCGCGTGTCTTTAGAGGTGAACAACATTTCTTCTTTGCTTGAAAGACTGTTGTTGATAACTTTAAATGTACCTGACTCTAACCTTGCCATCGTGAGGGGCTTGAAGTCACAAAGACCCAGTTGTGCATGTGGAGGCTGCTGACTGCTCGAGGGGCCTGTATTTTTTTCTTTTTTTAATGGAGGGATTGTTAAAATGATGAAAAACGTCCTTTGTGATGCAAGATTTCAATTTGTCTTTTCAATAACTTCTTAAATATGTAGTACTTTCTACGTCGTCTTACCCGTTTTGCATCCCGATATAAATAGCCATACCCTAAATTATATGGGTTTGGGTCTGTTTTTAACAGTCTCCCGGATAGCTTTAGAAGCTGAGACTAAATGTCACCTGTGCCCCAAAGACCCTGTCTCGTAGGTGAGACCCAAATCGCAGTAGAGCGGAACACTTGAAGGAACCACCTAACTTTTTTTTTGCCTCGAGCAGCTCTGCAGTCAGAGCTTAAGAGACTTACCTGACAGTAGGCTCAAAAACCTTCTGCGCCACTGATGATCACGCTCCATTTGAATGCAGGCTTTTCCTCTTCCTCGCTGCCAGGGCAAGCCTATACTAGTAAGGAAGCAAATCTTTTCTTTCTGACCCTGGCCTTGACTCAGCAGGATAGTGGAAGTTTACAGCCAGTCCAGTTGCCTAGTGCAGCCAGCAGGAGCCTTTCTGCAGCTCCAGCTCGCTCTGGGCTAAAGCTGTCGATGTCCTGATTGTGTCTGACAAAGTCAGACAATTCTTTAGTCAGAATAGGGCAGCCATAGTCACCTAAGTGCATTTAGAGAGAGAGAGGAGTTTGGAAATGTTACAGAAAGAGGAAGAAGAAAGAGCAAAAAGTTATTATGACATCTCTCAAATATTTGAACGGTGGAGTCTGTAGCATATCAATTTTTGAGTGGCATTCCTCTGACCTAGTTTGTTTTCTGGAGTCAGAGAAGCTGTAGGAAGCATGTGAGTCTTTCTGATTGGCATTCGGTATTACAAGGAAACCTGATTCAAAGCAGTCATTTACGGTCCCCGGGTCAACCGCTCTGTTATTTTTCTAAGTAGCCATCTAAACCTGTTCCATGGCACCACGTGGAAATTGCCCACGAACTTCATGTGGAACCTAGAAAGTGGCACATTCCGCCCTTTTTCTATAGCATTTTGAAATGCCCGTATTCTTATCTAAGTGTTTCTTCTTCTAGGGAGCCTTGAAAGTCAGGAGATGTACATTTTTAATCTGACATCGCTCACAGAGTCTGAAAACGTCTTGTCGGCATCGGTCTATTATTATATCGGTGATCTGCTGCATGATCAGCGGAACTGTTCCCAAACCAGAGGCCATTCTTGTAATGGGGACAGGAAACCTGAAATTCAGATGCATCTTTCAGTTTGGACATTTCCTCCTGTTGGGAACCACACTCGGGCTCTGGGACGTTTCCCGGTAAGTGTCTCAGTCGCATCCCAGGATGTCCTTTCGTGGCAGTGGAAGGATATCACTCAGCTCCTGCATGAAGCAAAACAAAACAATGAACTCCTGATTGGTGTCAAAATGGATCTGACTGGCCGTCACCCCTGGAAAAGGGCACCTGCTCTCTTTGAACCCTACCTTCTGATTTATGCCAAGGATTCCGCTATTGCAGAGCCGGAGATCATAATCTCTAGTTTGCAAGGGCACCGTCGTCCTCTGATGAGGGTCTTTCCTGCGCCGCAAAACCATGTGAGGAGCAGCCTCGGGAAGCGACGGCGAAAACGCTCTGCAAATGTCTTGTTGCCATTGCAGAATAATGAGCTTCCAGGGGCCGAGTTCCCGTACGACAAGGAGGAGAGATGGGAAGACAGAAAACCTTATAAAACCTTCCAGTCACGGTTAGCGGAGAGGGCAAAGATTAGGAAAAAGCAGAGGAAGAACCAGCACCGAAAGAGCCAGACTCTCCAGTTTGATGAGCAAACGCTGAAGAAGGCGAGGAGGAAGCAGTGGAACGAGCCGAGGTATTGCGCCCGGCGCTATCTCAAGGTTGATTTTGCAGACATTGGCTGGAGTGAGTGGATTATTTCCCCTAAATCCTTCGACGCTTATTACTGCTCGGGGGAATGCCAGTTCCCAATTCCAAAGGTACGGCCTTTATCGATTCTTTGGCACCGTCTGTTACCGTAAATGATGCATTTTCTTTGCCATGTCGGTAAAAGGCAGCTGGTCCCCTGTTACGCATTCGGGTCTAGTGAATACATCTGTTTTGTGCTGCGAGGAGTAGCAGTTAGAAGAGCTCATAAAAAGATAGGCGTGTAATGGTTATTCGAAAAATATTTGACGGTATTAGGGTTTTTTTCCAGAACCCAAATTGCCATAAAACATCTCTGAATAGTATTTACGATGTATGAACTCGGTATTAACCCATTTACTAAACGCAATGTGAGCCAGATCCAGAAAAGTGATTATTAGACAGTGGTCGTTACACCTCAAACATCTCTCTGCTGCCTGAGCCACACTGCAGTCATTCAGCATAGCAGTCCAGGAAAAATGCGTGCCTCGTGAGGTGCGAATATCACCATGACAGAGACACTCTGTGGAGCTATAGGAGAAGTTGGGATGCTCTTAAGAGGAAGCAGAAGAGTCAAATGAGTCACTCCTATGTGAGACCAAGTGGATCCAAAAGCAACAGATCCCAGCTGACTGACTGGTGAAATATCCTCTGTTATTTATGAGACTGTTGCATATGAATAGCGAGAAAGGGCACTGTGCTCCTAGGATTGCGACTTAGGTGAGTGAACTCTGCTCCTTAAAATTGAGTGCCCAATGTCATTATTAGCAACACAGACCCCTCTGGAATTCATTGAAACCTGAAAGTACTCGAGGCTGACCTAAAATGAGGAGTGCAGTTAAATAATGTCAACAGGAAATGTCAGTAAAGGTAGGGCTTTAGGTTTCACTGTAGCTTCACATTCGAGAGTCTTTATTGATGACAGAGTCAAGCTTTAGCGCTTAGTTTCAAAATTCGTGGCATTTCAGCAGCCTGAGGACTCAAGGGAGTCACCCTTTGACAATGATGGGCAGAGAAACGTACCAAAGGGGGTGGAACACAGAAAAAGCAAGTAGAGCAAGACTGGACTCTCTCTTTGAAGGAGGAGGAGGTGACTTACCTGACTACCTCTGACTATGACGGCAGGCTTTTGAATTTCATATCGAAGGGAAAATTGAAAGGAAACTTCAAGAGATGGAGTCAGTTCCTTTCAATACAACACATGGAGCCTTTTACTTTACCGTTGTTGGGAACTGTGCTCTGTCAAGCCAGTGACTTGGCATAAGGGTCAGAAATTAAGTAAAGGCACAGTATCTATAACTCTTCCGTTGTAAATTTAAGGACGCATAAATTTAAAAAATACTTGCTGTATCCCTCTGGTTAAGATTGGATTAGCATTTAGAGTTGCAGCTTTAGCTATAAAAGCTTCATCTTGGCCATAAAAGAGAATTGTTCTAGGTTTTGTTGTGGAGAAAATGGTACGTGATGCTTGAACCGGAAGAGGTGTAGAATCTTCTAGCTGGAAAAGGCCTTTGAGATCATCGAGTCTAACCGCACCCATCATCCGCTAAATCATGTCCCTCAAAAACTCATCTACCCGGTTTTAAAACACCTCCAGGGATGGTGACTCAACCACCTCCCTGGGCAGCCTGTTCCAGTGCCTAACCACCCTTTCAGTAAAGAAATTCTTCGTAATATCTAGTCTGAACCTCCCCTGGTGCAACTTATGGCCATTTCCCCTTGTCCTATCCCCTGTCACTTGAGAGAAGAGACCAACACTCGCTCTGCTGCAGCCTCCTTTTAGGCAGCCATAGACGAAGAAGACTGGGCTGTGCCCAATGTCTTCATTTAAAAGTGACTTAGAACCTGAGTGTACCTAAGAAAAATCTGAGTCACTCAGAGGATGAATGGAAAGAAGCGAGGGATGTCCTGGATTGGCGCTTGGCCTTCCCACGGGTGAAATAAGTTGCTCCTGAGAAGAAGAAAAACCGTTCAAATTACATGTAATGGGTACGTAAAGAGTAGCTGAGCAGTCCCCGGTGAATCATTTTCAATTCCGCGTGCACGGGTTTTGGTTTATTTCAAGACTATGTTCAACAAGACAGTATGGAAAAAGTCTGTTATGGTCCTTTTCTGCTGGAATTTGAGGGACAGCTGTCTGCGTGAGAACAGAGGAAAGCACTGCAGGCATTAGTTGTGACCCATGTTGCCCTAAGTAGGAGCAGGTTAGACATCTGTGTATATTGCCAGCAGAATTGGAAGCATTTTCTCCTGAATGTACTCATGTGCTGCGCAAACAACACAACAAGCTGGAACCTCATGGTTATCCTGGTGCTTTTTCCCTGCAAGGTCATAGAGACTCACGCCTCAGGTAGACAGATATTTAACCCTTAAGACTGATTTTTCCAAAAGCAAGTAGTCTCTCATCACACCAAAACTGCCCTTTGCACATTTGGCCCGAAAAATCTCATTCCATCTGTTTCTTGGTGGCATCTGAGTGAGTGTATGGAACTTTGCGATTTCCTGGTACTACTTGTCAGAAGACCTCTAAAAGCCATTGATAGAGTTTCACTATCTGAAAATCAAAAGTGTTTGGCCAAAGAAATGCATCTCTTGCACTTTTCACGCTTATCTGTCTTTCGAACTTATACTTGGAATCAGCAGGGCTTGGGGGTTCCTGGGTAAAACTTGGTGGTTTTCATTTTGACAAATACGTTTGGTTTTATTGTTATGAGGCTATAAATGTATCTTGGTTTTGTGAACTAAAATGTTTTTTCTTATGCTCAGATTCACATTTTATTCATATCAAACCAAAGCATGTTCCTATTCATGTGACTGTAAATCTGGGAACCTTTTCCCTTTAGAAAAAAAATGTCACATTAATAAGAGGTTCAACTGAACCTCTTACGGGATATCTGGGGGCTCGATTGTTCTGCCGTGTCACCGATTATGCATATTACAGGCGAGAACCGATTTGGCACAGAAGAATGGGCAAAACAACCTAAATTTGTATGAGAGCAAACCATCGTACAATCGAAACAACCTGTCATCTGTATCCATTTTATCCGCTTTTGTTTTCCCCTCATGCACTTGTGGTTTTTGCTAGTCAAACTTCCTGGCCTACAAGTTGTGTTTCTTTTGCTTCTCTAATGACTCAGTCTGCTAGAACTTGGACTGCCTCCCTCCTAGATCTACAAGGTTTTTGAATTAAATTGCAGACCATGTGTAACTTGATTTGCTTGGAAGAGACTGCCTTGACCTTGCAAGGTCTGCCACCTGGGCATTTTCCAGGGTAGGTACACATCACGGAGAGCCCAACATTCTGTCCCCAGCAGGATACTTGAGCTGCAAGCAGTGGAGTGATGCTCAGGTTCGGTGGCCAAAAGAACCAGTTCAGATTTGTGTTTCCTGCCACTGGTTCGGGGCGGCCATGGTGACGATTGACGAGAAGACCAGTTTTACGGCTAGTCGGCTGTGGAATCTGCCCAGGGCCCTTCTTCAAAAAAACAGTAGTTTTGTTCTAGAGTATGCATATCCATTCTAACGCAGGAGCGCTTACATTTTCTTTTGTATTTTTCTCTTGCAGACCTTGAAACCATCCAACCATGCCACCATCCAGAGCATAGTGAGAGCCGTCGGGGTTGTCCCCGGTGTTCCTGAGCCTTGTTGCATTCCTGACAAAATGTCTTCTCTTAGTATCTTATTTTTTGACGAAAATAAAAACGTGGTTCTTAAGGTGTACCCTAACATGACAGTGGAATCCTGCGCATGCAGATAACATCTCAGGAGTCCCTTTTGAATTGTGGCGGTGATCGCTTGCTGTTTGGGGGTAGGGGGTGGAGTTTTCCAGTATCTACTTTTTGTTTGCACTGCCAATGCATTTCCTTTGGACAAAAAAAACCAAAATGTAAACAAAACCAAACAAAGAGGATGGAAACAGAATGGATTTTCAATAGCTATTCTGAGGAATGAGTATAGAAGTTTCATTCGTCTCTGACCTTGACCGAGACGCAAGTCTGTCATGAGGACTGACCATTTCTGGAGAGATGAGAGAGGAGTTTGTCGAAGACATTCTTGAGATTTTTGAGACCGTCAGAAGCACGTACCAATCTATTTTTGTACAAGATCTTTGGCAGCAGCGGTATCTGTTAATTTTTGTCTCCGTTTTTGCAATGACTGTGGGGGGAGAGAGGTTAGAAATATGCTATTATTCAATTTAAAGCTAAACTCTCTGCCTTAGGTTTATCAAATATCACAGTGAGGAAGAAAAACAAATCTGATAACCGAAGAGCCTTAGGTAATCCAACTTACATAACTATCTACTCGGTGTGTCGTTGGCCGCATGCGTGTATTCATTTTCATTGATGTTATCGTTCACTGCTGCATGTGAAATTGTGGTATCTCAAAAGCAAAGACCTGTCTTCTGTGCCGCTGTGGAAACTCAGCAGGCAGAGGATACGAAAGCATCGCACTCTGTGAAGCAGATGAGCGACTTGTTCCGATACATATTCTAGAATGAAGTTGCAAATAATGCATGAGTAAATTACATCAGTTGATTCCTGATGTGAAATTATTGGCTCCATAATTCTTAGCTGTAGGCCTTTGTTACGATTATGGGATTGAAACTGCCTCTCAGACAGCTTTCGTTGTTACAGTAATCAGATGGTAATTTTTTTTCTTACCTCAGTTCATTTGTAGTCCAAAAATCAAATTTGTTGTACCGATGCTGTCAATTTAAGATTTATTCTAGCAAGTTTTGCACAATAAAAACACAAAATGATTTTTTAAGATTTCATCCAGTAAAAATTTAATTTGAGAAGCCATGAGTGGTAAAGAAAACATTGAATAAGTCTCAGACATGACTGTTCTGTTACAGAGCGAATGTTTGCAGAAGTACTTTAGATGGAACACCGGTTCTGTTTCCAGCAGTGCCATCTATAGAGGATGATTTTTTTGTAAGTGTTTTTGGCTGGTGAGAGTGGCGTTTTAGTTTGCGCTAAGAGAGAGATAAATCTGATGTTCCATGTGCGAGTCAGATGGGCTTAAAAACGGCTGAAACAGCACATGACTGAGAGCTTTTCACAGCTGGATGTCGAAAACAAGCCTGTCTCTGGTGCGGAGCTGAGGGGGCCGCTGCCTTGACTTTAAGGATGGGCAGAAGTAGCGATGTATACAGGCCACCTGTACTGTCAGGCTAAGCTTTTGATCCGGCGGTTAGCTACCAGGCCCAGAGTCATGAGAATACTTGGAAGATGCTACCAGCTAAGCTGGAAGCAGGTTTGGATTTGGACCCTGTGAGCAAAAATCAATGCAATAATTTCCCAAAGTTGTCTTTTGCAAGAATGGTGCAGGTAAGTCCATCATTTATAGAATTCAGCATGCCAATGGCTACCAGTAAAAAGACTTCAAGCTCAAACAATAAATGTAAGTAAATATCATCTTTGATATCTTTACGTGGGGTAAAACAGATTTTCTAGAGCTCAGAGAGACAACCTCTGCTTTCTGCCAATACATTCCATTTATTTCTTCAAGGTGTGCCGGGTGGTGATGAGTAATGCGCTTACCACCCAAATAAATTCCCTCATGCTATTTTTGAGGCTCTCGAGGGGGGGCGCCTCTTGTCTCGAGTAGAAAAGCAGGAGGTGCTCACTAGCGGTTGAGGGCTGGATTCTCCCTGTGTCATCTTGCACTAGGGTTACGGCACATTCCTTCCTTAGAATAGCACCAGACTACGCCTTCTCAAACACCATGTGGCGGAGGAAGTACTTCGTGTCGTTCTTGCTCCCCTCAGGAGAAGTGGGGGAGGTCGTTCTACTGCGAATGAGATGGCAACCTCCAATAAGGGCAGTTCTGTCCCCTGGGAAAATGCTGGGAGAATGGGGACCCTGCAAGGCGAGAGGTTGCCAAGATCCTGGCTCCCACTTATTGAGCATGAATTGGAGCAGCTGGCTCCTGGGCAGAAGGCCAATGTGGCATCTGGCACAAGTGGAACCAGGAAACAGTCTTCTCAGAGGAAAGCGAGTAGATTGGATGCTCTCCAACCCTCATGGGGCCATGCAGATCAGAATAGGGCACTGGTGGCCAAGCTTCCCATATTTGGCACTCCAGAACAGAGTCGCTGACAGGTGTTTCCCCAGCACAGCAGCCTAAGGGAGCTGTGTTTCGAGTCACTCTTTGGGACCACAGCTGACCTCAAGGGTGTAGGTGCTGCTTTCTGATGCTGTGATGAGACAGTCTGGAAGAGATCTTAAAAGCATTGCTCTGAAATGACCTTGGATATGTCGCATTTGATTTTCACCGGTATCCAGCCAGACTTCATCACAAACTGGATCTTGTATGATAGGTACCATCTTCGGAGTGTGTTTTGCACCTTTCACGCCAACAGTGTTTTCTTCAGTGAACCGTATAGAACAGACATTTTGGCATTAGTGGCTCGTCTTGTGCTGGCATCTGGAAACGAAACTCTCTACATAAAGTCACATCTAGCATTGGTAATGTATTTATTTCACTGGCAATGTCTGTATGTAATTTTGTGTTGGACCTCAACATAATTTTCAGCTTGCGTTGTTAATCACCGTTTTATTCTCAAATCGGCACAGGGTGCTTTACCCATCTGTTCTAGTCTCTAAAATAATATTCATTGATAAAGGGTTCTGCTTTCCATTTGTTTATGTAGCATCCGATTCTCACTCATTATTGTTACTGCTTGCTCACAAGTTGGGCTGCAGAATATCTCGAGCTACAGGAGCTCTCTCTTCAGATAGGCATTTGTGGGAGCCAAGTCCGTGATGAGGAGCAGACTGTTAGGAGGCTACTGCAGAAAGCTATTGAAAATCCTGCTGTTGGAGGCCGACTGGGTAATCTCGCGGTAAGCGTGCAGAATACAGACAGCAAAAGTTGCTTCTCCTGTGATGCAGTATCTTGACCCAGGAGAATCACCTGTTAGAACCGATGACTTCCGAAGAATGGCGTCACGAGGTAGGCTCCCTTTTCTGCTTTGTCTCAGGGTGCTGAACTCGCAAGCAGCAGAATGCCTTCGCTGAGTTGTTGAGCTACGGTGAAGTTGTAAATGGCTGGTCTCTGCTGCAGGGCTGGCAGGAAAGCTTTGTGTGCTCATTCTGAGGAGAGGCTCGTCAGTTTGCAGGAGACCGATGTTTTATTTAGCACCCTGTTTCGCCTTGTCAAAACAGCCTTTTTAAAGTATGTAAAATGAAAGGTTCACATTTGTACAGACTATGTAAATTTAAAACAAATAAAATTACACCTCAAAAAATAAATTATTTTCAATATGGAATGCAGCTGCTTTTCATTTATTTGATATCTGTGATTGTCGTGTCCTCTTAAAGTTTCCTTCTTTATCACAGTGCTGTTTCAGCAATCTAATTGTCTTCATTGTCACAAAGATGAAATGCTGGGATTGTAGTCAAATTCATAAGGAAGGGTCGTGGCCACACCATGAAGCATATGTTTTAAAGCTAACAATGTATGAGCTTGCCTGGTTTAATTACTTTCACTTAGTGGGAAAGTTTTCCTAAGAACTCTTTAGAAAATTTCAACTGAAATCACTTTTTTTTTGGTGAAGATCCATTTTTTTCTGCCTGGTATTTGGGTCTTTCTGGGAATATTAAGGTTTTAGCTGCTTCCAATGTTCAGCACTCTGGAAATGCCTCCGTCTCGAGTGCTTTTTTGCAAAGGCCATTCAGATGGATATTGTCTTTAGAGACCCAAGTACAGAGCGGCTCGGGAACGAGCCCTGTGGACTTAGTTAAAGTATGACAGTAAGAAGCTGATGAGGTGACTGGACCCGATCAGAGGCGCAAAGGTGTCAGCAGGCAGGTATTCGTCCTCCAGGTACAGCAGCACTTGCCAAGGTGACAGCTTTTGTGCTTGAAGTAATCTCTTGTCTCAATTAGAAGAGGGCAATGAGAGTGGGCACTCTGAGTCCTGAGGAGCTTTTGGAGGCTTCCGGCCACTCGGTCATTCCCCACAGTCAAAAGCAGTGAGTCACTTTACGTCTGGTCTCAGAATAACACCTTGTCCTCTAGTCCGGAGGCGAGGTGGGTTTCCAAGGCACGAGGATGTAACCCTTACAGGAAGGTGAGTCATAGCTGCACACAAGGGAAAATGCATGGGCTTGTGACATCCGCCCAAAGGACAACTTGTATCGGGCATTGCAATCCCTCATATCCTTCCCTGCTCTCTTGACCCTTGAACTGCACTGAAGGAACTCTAAGGTTAGTACTCTCACCTGAGATTTAAAGACACACTTTCCTTCATACAGCTTGGGGAGCTGCTCTAGGCTCATCTTACGTTTTATCGCTGCCTCTTTGAGGGACGTTAATTATTAGAAAAGAGAGGCTTAGAGCCCTGGTAAACCTGAACTCTGTCACCACATGCAACGATGAGAGCACACAGTTACACATGAAAGCACGCAGACAGAAGTTGCTTGCTAGTGATCTTTTACAAATCGAACTTTCCTATCGGAACAACCGACTCTCTCCTTTTGAGTGAACCTTGAGATTTTTATATGCTTGTTTTCAAGAGAAATTTTTTTCTAGAATGCCTGAATTTAGACCTCGCCTCATGCAAGATGACGTGCATTGCAAAGGATGCAGAGAAAAATGGCTGATGTCATTTGATGCCACTGTTTTTCTTGCCACGGAGAATTTCCATGAGGTCTTAATGAAAAGATGCTTTCTCATTTTCAGCGTACTATTTCACTTTGAGGTTTCCTTCCTGTCACACTGCCTGGAGAATCCCCTTCTCATCAATTAGTATTTTTAGCAAACCCTGCATTACCCTCATTTCCAAGAGATTTCAAAATTGTCTTGTGAGCCGACAGCTGAATCTTAGTCAGAACTTTGAGGAGTGGAGGGTAGTGTCAAAGCTTTTCACTATATCAAATTGTTATCGTTACTTCAGATCTGCTCTCTGCACAAACTCCTCCTTGCTTTCTGCATTGGGGAGAAATTATTTCATTTGAATCATGCTGCATTTCGCTACTTTAGCACTGCCTCCTCTCTCTTCCTAAAATCGCATTTTGCCAAAAATCTCTTTGTCATCATGTGGTGTGAGTCCATTTGCACTGATCTTTCACAGGCACACATCTCGCACCTAAGGAGTACACCATTCATAGGAAACATTTATCTGAGCATGCGCAGCATGCCACAGGTCTCTTCCTCTCCCACCCGTTCCCTTCCCAGGGGCTCCGCATCTGTCACAAACAACGCTTGTTTTCAGATGTGCTTTGAGAGCATGCAGATGATGTGCCTCAGCATCAATGAGACCTGCAAAGTTTTCCCTCTAGTTCACCATCATAGGACCTGATGTGTCTGGCCTGCCCTGGCACATGCATCCCCTTGGATTTTGGTGTCCCTCCCTGCAGGGGAGGTCATGAGCAGGTTTTTGAGACTCCACAAGTGTCAGAACTCCAATGGCGCAGCAATAAGTAGGAGGGCAGCTTTTGTTCCTGGGCAGGGGTTGGGAGAACAGACTAGTTTCTGCTAGAGAAAAAAATCAATGGAGTTGGACAGAGGAGGACAGAAAGGCCAAACGTAGAGCTGACTGAACAGGAAATGTAGAAAGAAACAACTGGAAAGGTAGTGCGCTAGAGGAATATGTACATAATAAAACTGAGACAGGATGCAGGATAGAGGAATAATGAGAGGAAACAAGGGGCAAGGTACAGTTCAGAGGCAGAAGAAGCAGCACTGAGTCAAAAGGACAGAGAGAAACAAAAGTCAGATGCAAAATAGGATGAGGGGAGAAGGGCAATGAGCATGACAGGGACTGTTAGAGAAAGATGGGGAAAAGGAACAAGCTAAGGTTCTACATAGAATAAAGTCACAAAGAGGCAGGAGGAAGCACAGTATAGGTAAAAAAAAAAAAGAGAGAGATGAGACCAGAGAAGGAAGGGGGAAAAGTCTAGTGTGAGAAGCAGAAAAGATAGATGGAAGAAGGAAAAAAACAGCACTAGGTTGCAGGACAGACATGAAATGAGAAAAAAAAACCCCAGCACTGAGAGCAGAACGGAGTGATAGATAATAAGAAAGCCTAGAGGGAACAGGCCAGAGGATTGGGGAGAAAGACAAAGAGAAGAACAGAGAAAACAAGAGAGTGGGGAGGGAGTGGAACATAGAGCTGGAGTGAGAAAGGGAAAATGGACAGGAGGCCCTACAAAGGGGAGGAGACAAAATGGTCAGGGAGCAGGACAAAGGGATGGAAGAGGAAAAAAATAGCGATTGGCTGCAGGACAGAGATGGTGAGATTCAAATATAGACCCTAGGAGCATGAAAGAATGACAGGGAGAGAAAAACTGACAGGAGGACAGGGTATTTATAACAGCAGGACAGCATCGGAAAGAAAAAATGACTGTAATGGACAGTAGGAGAGAGAAATGTGGAGAAAGAATGAATGTTGAGGAAGAGAGAAAGGAAAGAACAGCCAGCTATATGGCCGGGGTATACAGTTAGGAAAGATGGGAGAGGGCATGATGTAGAGAATGAAAGAGAGAACAGCAAGGAAGCAGGGCAGAGGGATGGAGAGGGAAAGAGAAAAGAGCAACCAGGAGTCTGGACAGAGATAGAGGAAGAAGCAGCAGGGACAGAGGTAAAGAGGCAGAAAGGACAACTGGGAGCAGGCCTGAGAAAGACCAGTTGGGATGGCCATATGTTGGAGATGGAGAAAAAAAACAACTGGGATCGTGAATGTGACACTGAGAAATAGGAATACAGGCAGGCAATGGGACAAAGGGCTGTCATGAGGAACAGCAGAACGGGAGGTGAGATGGAGCAACAGACAAGGATAATGATAGTGAGGAAGAGGGAGCCACAGAGTTTGAGAATCTGTATTTAAAAGAGAGGGATATTATGCGCCCTGTAGAGAGACAGGGAATGAGAAAAATAACGGGCAAGGAGCAGCACAAAGGGTCAGAAAAAGCAAAATGACCAGAGAAGGTGACCGAGATGGTGAGATACAGAATGAAAAAAACAAACTAGCGATAGTGAGCAATTCACAGGGATAGGGAGAGGAAGAAAATAATGGAAGGTGAGAGACAGAAGAAGGCAGAGCACATGCAAGTGCACAGAAGAAAATAACTCCAGGGAACAGACCAGAGAAGGTGTAAGTAAAAGAGACATATGCAGATTGTGACAAAGAGATGGAAAAGGAAAACACAAATACAGGTGCAGGACAGAGACACGTAGTTAGAAAGAAAAGGAAAAGGAGATATAGCAGAAAAATAAAAGGAGTACAAGGAAGCCAAGAAAAAAAAAAACCTGCATGAAAGCATGGGGAAATAGAACAGACTAAAAGCTACAACTTAAAAATTACGATACCAGGTCTCATTACTGGTGCAATAGATGAAATTATACTAAAAGAACACGTACCGTTATTTCAGTGTTGTTTTGGGTAAGGATCTGGTTTTCCACTTGTTTTTTTCTTCTTATTGCAAATGTAAGGCAGATTAGATAACTTATTGCAGCTTTTCTGGTCCTATTTATCTCTTTGTGGGAGTTTGCCCCACCCCACTCCCAGGTGGTGGGCAGGGAGGCATGTGGGTATATAAGCCACAGGCCTCTCATCAGGAATTCATTCAGCTTTTGGTCTCCTTTGAGATCAGTGCTCTGCTGTTCTTTCAGCTCAGTTAAGCTTTTTGGTTTTGTTTTTTTGTTTGTTTGTTTGTTTGTTTTTATAATTTTTGAGAAGCAGAGGTGTAGGAGGTAAGAGTTTTGAGGTGAGCTGCGCCTAAGCAGCATGTGTTGTTTAAAGTAGGTTTCTTGTATGGGGGGAGGGGGTGTGTGTTTTTGGGTCATTAGTTCTGTGTCAGGTCTTTTGGGGTAGCAAGATGTTTTAATAATCTACAAGTGTTTTTCTTCTGTTTGCTTTGCTTGTAACTTCCAGTTCTGAGATAGCTTGTTACTGTTCACTGTTGCTTGTGGGGTTAAATATTGTCCCTAGAGACTTTACAGCTTGTAACACTTGTCTTGTGGGTTAAATTTATTTGAAACATACTTGTTTTGCTAGTCTGTAGTAGTGTCTGGACTCTGTGGGTTGACACAGTTGGTTGAAGGGCTTAGACACAGTAAACAGTTTAATATGGTACAGCCTTTGATGCTTTTGAGGTGTGATTAATATCACAGATACCCCTTGACCAGCTTGGTGCTCAGGTGTCTATGTTAATTCCACCTGCTGGAACGATCACACAATCTGAAGCAATGCACACTTTTGCTCAAACAGCATCAATGTCAGCTTTTTTTTTCCTTAAGCTCACACTTTGACAAGACGTAGTTGCTGTCAGGCTTCTGACTCTGAGTGGTTTCTGCTGGATTTTGGTGTTTATCTCTGCTTGGTAAGCATCCAGTCACATTCAGCATTTGTCTGAGCTTGGGTCTTCCGTAAACACAGTGTAGTCCTGGTTTTAGGCTAGATGATATAGTGTTATCCAATAGTAGCATTCTATACACAAGAACCTTCTAGCAGCCCGGTGTCATGTGCTACTTTTTTTCCGTGCTCCTATTTGAGCATGTCATCTACCAAGAAATTATATGGGCACTAGTATTGCACAGATCTCGCTGTAGTGGCATGAGATGATGGAGGCCAGGCGGTAACAGAGTGGGAGATGGGAAACTCTTGTGGATGGGCTGCAGTTTTAGGTAGTATTTGAGCACGCCTCTTGTTCTGTTTTTTTGCAGGTGCTGCATGAGAGCTTCAGAGGGGCTAAGTTGCATGTTCACAAGCGGCCTGAAAAGGTGAGCGGTTGGCCAGGTAAGCACTTAAAAGCAATGTGTTAAATGGCAACTTGGTTAAGCATTTGTTTTTGTGGGTGCTGTGTAGGCCACCTTTGGGGTGGTACAAGTATTTGAGAAGAGCTGGGTAGTAGGGAAAAGAAGCGTGGGACGGATTTCTCATAAGTGCAACCTTAATTTTGTGTCTCTTTGTATCTTAGGTGCCCCAGGGGAAGACTGATACAATGTTTGATGTTGCAGTCTGTGTGGAGCAGGCAAGCTAAATGCCACAGTGCTGTTGTGGAGGATTGTCATGTGAGAGAATGGCTTTGACTGGTCTGATACTGACTGCCAGCACCCTTTTGGATTGTTGTTTGGCTTCCTTGCCGATGGTGGTGAGGAACTTCTAGGCTGCTAAAGCCCTGCTGTAAGCCAACTTGCATTGGGTTTTGTCTGTTGAGGGTAGTTTTGGGTGTCTCACTCTCTGAAAGATAAGTTGAAGGGCTGGGGTAGGACTGGGTGAAAGGGAGAAGGCTGGGAATGGCAGAGAGGGGTTTTAAAGATAGTGTAGGCGGGAGGGCTGTGTGCAGAGAGTCCCCTTTGGACAGACAAAGGGAGGGGAGTACTTTTCAGCACCATGTGAGTATGTGCCAAGCAGAGAAGTTCCAGCCTGTGTTTGTCATTGCGTGGTTTGTCTGTCTGCTGTGTCTTAGATCTTTCTTGGGTCTTGATGTTGGTTTTGCGCTCAAGGAGTGCTGCATATTCCTCGGATGACATCCCTAGGGTCTTGGATGCCGGTTGTCACCGGCATGGAGCTGCTCGGGAGCTTACTTTCTTGCATCACATTCTTAAAGAACAGATAGGTCTTGCATCATAGAAGTTTATGGTTAGTCATCTTTTGTGGCATCGTTGTGGTCTATGCCAGCAGTTCTGCTCTCTAGTTGTTTCTCTTAACAGACTGGGATTTTTTTCCCTGCATTCTCAGTTTTAGGTCTCAAAGACAGGCTTCTTGTGTCTATATCATCTCAGCTTATCAGTTTTAATAGATTCTTGTTTTCAGGTCATTCTGCTTGTCTCTTTCTGCCCTCACTTTATAGCTTGCTTGCATCATTGTTGTGTCTTTGTAGATCTTCTTGCCCGGGAATCATTCTTATCACTGAGAGTTTTCTCTTGTCATTCGTGTCACGTTGACTGTAGTGTTCTGTTCAGTGTTGGTCTGTGTGTGAGTGTGTGGCTCAGAGCTGCTCTGCCTGGCAATGTAGAACCAGGGTTGGGTGGAAAAGCAGTAAGAGTATACAGTCAATATGTTGACACGCCCAGGCTGTTTAGGTTAAGATTGTGCAGTCATCTTGGATTGAGTACTCCTGGCAGATTGCATGGGCAGTCATTTCAATAGCGTTTTACAGGGGTGTTTGGAGATACATGGGAGGGGCTGCTGAGTGGTAGGAAGGAGATTGAATCTTGAAGATGTTGAGGCTTGTACGTGTGGATCTTACAGTACGGACTTTTTTTTTCTGGCTGGCTATAGTTGAACTCTAGACAGTATTCCTAAATTGGAACAAGATGGCAGCAATTGTTAAGTTATTGTTCAGCATTGGGTTTACCTATTTGTTGTTGTTTTCAGATGCAAGGAGAAGAGCTGGGCACCAAGGGGTGACTATAAAGAAGAATGGAACAATAACAAGGTGACTTGGCCCACGGTATCAGAGGGAAGATGTGACTGGTAGCTATATGAGTAGCTTATGGGTTGAGGCTTTTTTTTTTTTGAAGGTGTGAAGCAATGTGCAGAGTGAATATGGGCACCAAAGCTGACTCGAGCAAGGACAACAGTGGTGAGCGGGCTGCAGGAGCAATTTGTTCAGGATTTGCATTGCCTGTGAAGCTGTGAGCATTTCTTGCTGTTTGTGTACTACAGGTGATGCACAAGCCTCAACACAGCAGCACAAGGTGATGGAGGCCAGGCAGACAAGCAGTCCAAGTCATGGAGTGGGAGATTGGGAATCATTGTGGGCAGCCTGTTCTTTTGGGTCCTATCTGAGCATGAGTATTTGCTTTGTTTAATTGCAGGTGCCGCACACCTCTTCAGAGAGGTGAAGCTTCATGCCAACAAGTGGCCAGAGATGGTGAGGAGGTTGTCAGTGAGGTTGGTGTCTTAGAGCAAAGTATTATCCGGTATCTCAGTTGAGCGTTTACCTTTGGTTTTGCAGGTGCTGTGCATTGCTGCTTTTGGAATGGGAAGAGTGTTTGAGGTGAGCTGGGCAGTAGGGAGAGGGAGCACAGGATTGATTTCTTGCAAGCGCAACAGTAACTTTGCGTTTCTTGTTATCTTAGGCACCCAAGGTAATTGTGGCTGCAGCACCTGAAATTGGAATCAGTGTGAAGCAGGTGTGCAGAAGTCCACGGTAGTTTTGCAGCAGGGGTGTGTGTAGTACAAGACACCGGCACTGACCGGTGCAATGCTCACTGTTGGCAGTGTTTTAATTTCCTGTCTGTTTTTCTTGCAGATGTTGAAGATGTACCCGGTGACTGCCGGATCCTCCCAGACAGCCAGTGCGGGCTGGGTTTTTTCTGCCGAGGACAGCTTTGGATCCCTGGCCCTCTGAAAGTTAAATTGAGGGACAAGGGCTGGGATGGGACTGGGAAGAGGGGAGAGGGTTGGGAATAGAAAGGGTAGGTTTAGAATGTAGTGTAGAGGAGCGATCTGCACAGAAAGAGTCCCCTTAGGGCAGATAGCAGGAGGAGTTTGATTTTTTTCAGCCCAATGCTAGCACGTGCTGGGCAGGGCACCTCCAGCCTGCGATTGTCATTGTGATGCTTATGTAGTCAGTTTGCTATGTCTCAAACCGTTCTCGGGTCTCAATCTCCTCTTTGCTTTCAAGGCATGCAGCACATGCCTTGGACACCATCTCTAGCCTCTCGAATGCCTGTTCTTCCTGGCATAGTGCCAATCGGGCACTGTTTTTCTCAAACAGCGATCTTAAAGTGTAGATCAGTCTCATGTCTTGGATGATTCTGGTCATTCATCATTTGCAGTGGTATCACAGCCCACATCGTCATCCCTGATGATCAGTCATTTACATTCTTGCATCCCTATTCTGGGAGTTCTTCTGTGCATCCTCTTCATCTTTAGGCCTTTAAGCGGGCTTATCACATGTGCATTGTCCCAGTTGTGGCCCCATTTCTTTGTAAGGGGCCATGGTCTTGCACTCTTCCAAGGCTGCTGTAGATTTTTCTTTGCAGTCCCTTAGGTCTTGTTGAATGGCATCTCTGTTCTGGGAGTCATTCCTTTCACAGAGTGTTCTTTTGTTTCTGGATGGATCTCACGTCATTGATCTCATGTACAGTGTTGGTCTGTGCGTGTTTGTGTGTGGCTGGAGTTGCTTTGCCCAAGGCACAGAAGCTATAGAACCGGCCAGAAGAATAACAGTACAGTTCTACAGTTGATATATTGATAAGCCCAGGCCTTGTAGGCAAAGGTTGTAAGGTCCATGGCAGAAGAAGCAGCCACACAGTCAGCAGACCACGTGAGTCACTTTGGTATGGTTATGCAGACACAGACGATGACCAAAGTTGCCTGCAATAAATGACTGGGGTGAAGGGGAACAGTTTAAATTCAAAGAATGTAACATCTGGTAGGTGTGACGCTTAAATTTTAGCTTTTATTCTGCCTGGCTGTAGTGTAAAATAGAGGTGATATTCATAAATGGAAACAAGGAGGAGTAGCTCATATCTCGCTGAGCATCAGGGAGACTTGTTCGATGCTTCCTCAGATGCATTCAAATGAGCTGTGCACAGGTGTCTGACATTGGAGAGGTAGGTAGAGTACCACAGCAAGGTAGGCTGGCTGCGGTGTTGGTGGGAATGAGACAGCTGTCTATGTGACTAGACAATGAGAACTTTTTCATTTTAAAGGCGCAGAACAAGGAGCATAGTGGAATACCGGTGTCGGAGCTGACATGACCAAGGAGAGCAATGGTGAGTTACTTGAAGCAGCGGTTATTGTTCAGGTGGTGAGTTATCAGCAAAGATAAAAACATCCTTTGTACTACAGGCGGTGTGCAAGCCTCAACATGGCAGCGTGAGACGACAGAGACCAAACAGATGAGAAACAGAGTATGAATTAGGAATCACTGCGGGCAACGTGTGCTTTTCAATAGAACCTAAGCATGTGTCACCTTCTTAGTTTTTAGCAGGTGCCACATGCCACCTCAGAGGGGCAAAGCCGTGTGACATGTGGTCCGAGAAGGTGAGGAGGCTGTTGTTTGAGCCGGTGCGGGAGAGCTAAGAGCAATACAGCAACGGAGTTGAGCATTTACATTTGGTTTTGCAGGTGTCGTTTGGGCCGCCGTTGGACCGGGAAGAGCCTTTGAGGTGAGCCGGGCAGTAGGGAGAGGGAGCACGGGAACTGATTTCTCACAATCGCAACAGTAATTTGCATCTCCTGTTACCTTAGGTGCCCCAGGAGACAACGGCTGCAGCGTTGGATGTTTGGACGGGCAAGGAGCAGGCGAGTAGAAAGCCGTGGCAGTTTTGCCGTGAGGATTTGCCTTGTGGGAGACGTTGGCAGGCAGCAGCGCAACTTTGACTTGTGAGCAGAGCTTTTGATTTGTGTTTGGTTTTCTTGCAGGCCATGCAGAGGAACCTGGTGACTGCGGATTCGTTCCTGTCGGCAGTTGCCAGTTGAGTGTTTCTGCCGGGGACGTCTTCAGGACCTCGGCCCTCTGAAAGCTAAGTGGAGGGACCAGGGCCGGTCTGGGGCTGGGAAGAGGGCCGTAGGTTGGGAGGGGCGGGGAGGGTTTCTAGCATAGAGGAGAGGGCTGTGTGGGAATTGTCCCTTTTGGGCAGGTCAAGGCAGAGGGGATTACTTCTCGACGCAACGCTAGCAGCTGCGGGGCAGGGCAGTTCCAACCCGTGTCTGTGTCATTGTGTGGTTTATGTTGTCTGTGTGCTTTGTCTCGGACCTGTTTTGGGTCTCCATCTCCTCTTTGCTATCGAGGCAAGCAGTACGCGCCTCAGGCTCCATCTCTATAGTCTCAAATGCCTGTACCCATCGCACAGTGCTATTGTGGCACTGCTTTTCTTGCACGGCAATCTTAAAAGCGTGGATCGACCACATCTCTTGGAAGATTCTGGTCATTCATCATTTGCGGTAGCATCGCGACCCACGTCAGCATCCCTGAAGATCGGTCACCCGTTTTCTTGGATCCCTGTTCTGGGATTTATTTTCCATGCATCCACGAAGTCTTTAGGCCTTTAAGCGGGGCTTCTTGCACGCGCATCCTCCCAGTTGCGGCCACATCTCTTTGTAACGGGCCAGGGTCCTGCACTCCACCGGGGCTGCCAGAGATTCTCCTTCGCGGCCCCGTGGTCCTTCCTGCCCGATGGCGTCTCTTGCCTGGGAGTCATTCTTCTTACGGCGCTTCTTTTGCCTCCGGATCTTGCGTCATTGGTCTCGTGTGCGGTGTCGGTCTGTGCGTGTTTGCGTATTGTTGGAGTTGCTCTGCCCGTGGCACTGAAGTCTTAGGACGGGCTAGAAGACGAACCGTAAGGTTCTGTGATTGATACGTGTGTATGCTTAGGCTTTGAAGGCCAGGGCCGTATGGTCCATTACCGAACACGTAGCCGTCTACGCAGCAGACGAGGGAGAGTGATTTCCCTGGGGTTTGCAGCCACAGAGGGGACGAGCGCGTCTTCCCGGGACAAGCCGCTGGAGCCGTCGTAGAGCAGTTTGAATTCGGAGGGTGAGGTAGGTGTGGGGCCTAACCTTTTATTGTAGCGGGGTTTGCCTCTTTTTGTGCCTGGCTGTAGTGTTAAATAGGGAGGACAGTCATAAATGGAATCGAGATGTCTAAATTTCTAAGGCATCGCATGTCATTAGGATGACTTGTGTGATCTTTTCTCTTCAGGTGCGGAGGGACGAGCTGCGCAGAAAAGGCTGGCGATGGAGAGGTGAGGAGAGCACAACAGCAAGGTGGGTTGGCGTTGTTGTCTGTAGGAATGTGTGACCGGTGTCTACATGACTAGATAATGGGGAACATATTTTTCCCTTTCAAGGCACTGAGGAAGTAGCACAGCGGAATGCCGGTGCCGGCGCCAACTCGAGCAAGGAGAGCAATGGTGAGTTACGTGAAGCAGCGGTTATGAGTTCAGGTGATGAGTTACCGGCAAAGATAAAAGCACCTGTTTGCTTTTTGTATTGCAGGCGCTGTGCAAGACTAAGTGTGAGATGACTGAGGCCGAGCAGGCGAGAAGTCAAGGTAAGGGAGGGCAAAATAGGAATCGGTGCGGGCAACACGTGCTTTTGGGTAGGATCTGAGCACGTGTTGTTGTCTTTGTGTTTTGCAGGTGCCGCACGCAGCCTCAGAGGGGCAAAGCCACGTGAGAAGATGCGGTCCGAGAAGGTGAGGAGGCTGTTGCTTGAGCCGATGCCTAAGAGCGATACAGCAACTCACTTGAGCATTTACATTTGGTTTTGCAGGTGCCCTTTGGGCCACCTTTGGACCGGGAAGAGCCTTTGAGGTGAGCCGGGCAGTAGGGAGAGGGAGCACGGGAACGGATTTCTCAGAATCGCAACAGTAATTTGCATCTCCTGTTACCTTAGGTGCCCCAGGAGACGACGGCCGCAGCGTTGGATGTTTGGACGGGCAAGGAGCAGGCGAGTAGTACGCCGTGGCAGTTTTGCCGCGAGGATGTGCCTTGTGGGAGACGTTGGCAGGCAGCAGCGCAACTTTGACTTGTGAGCACAGCTTTTGATTTGTGTTTGGTTTTCCTGCAGGCCGTGCAGAGGAAACTGGTGACTGCGGTGTCGTTCCCGTCGGCCGTTGCCAGTTGAGTGTTTCTGCCGGGGACGTCTTCAGGTCCTCGGCCCTCTGAAAGCTAAGTGGAGGGACCAGGGCCGGTCTGGGGCTGGGAAGAGGGCCGTAGGTTGGGAGGGGCGGGGAGGGATTCTAGCATAGAGGAGAGGGCTGTGTGGGATTTATCCTTTTTGGGCAGGTCAAGGCAGAGGGGATTACTTCTCGACGCAACGCTAGCAGCTGCCGGGCAGGGCAGTTCCAGCCTGTGTCTGTGTCATTGTGTGGTTTATGTTGTCTGTGTGCTTTGTCTCGGACCTGTCTTGGATCTCCATCTCCTCTTTGCTATCGAGGCAAGCAGTATGCACCTTGGGCTCCATCTCTATAGTCTCAAATGCCTGTACCCATCGCACAGTGCTATTGTGGCACTGCTTTTCTTGCACGGCAGTCTTCAAAGTGTGGATCGACTACTTCTCTTGGAAGATTCTGGTCCTTCATCATTTGCGGCGGCATCGCGGCCCACGTCAGCATCCCTGAAGATCGGTCATCTGTTTAGTTGGATCCCTGTTCTGGGATTTTTTTTTTTCTGTGCATCCGCGAAGTCTTTAGGCCTTTAAGCGGGGCTTCTTGCACGCGCATCCTCCCAGTTGCGGCCACATCTCTTTGTAACGGGCCAGGGTCTTGCGCTCTTCCCGAGCTGCCAGCAGTTCTCCTTTATGGCCCCGTAGTCCTTGCTGCCCGATGGCGTCTCTTGCCTGGGAGTCATTCTTCTTACGGCGTTTCTTTGCCTCAGGATCTCGCGTCATTGGTCTCTCGTGCGGTGTCGGTCTGTGCGTGTTTACGTGTTGTTGGAGTTGCTCTGCCCGTGACACCGAAGTCTTAGGACGGGCTAGAAGACGAACCGTAAGGTTCTGTGATTAATACGTGTATATGTTTAGGCTTTGGAGGCCAGGGCCATACGGTCCATTACCGAACACGTAGCCGTCTACGCAGCAGATGAGGGAGAGTGATTTCCCTGGGGTTCACAGCCACATAGGGGATGAGCACGTCTTCCCGTGAGAAGCTGCTGGAGCAGTAGTAGAGCAATTTGAATTCCAAGGGTGGGGTAGGTGTGGGGCTTAACCTTTTATTGTAGCGGGGTTTGCCTCTTATTGTGCCTGACTGTAGTGTTAAATAGGGATGATAGTCATAAATGGAATTGAGATGTCTAAATTGCCAAGGAATCGCATGTCATCAGGATGGCTTGTGTGATCTTTTTTCTTCAGGTGCAGAGGGACGAGCTGTGCACCAAAGGCTGGCGATGGAGAGGTGAGGAGAGCTAAAAAGCAAGGTGGGTTGGCGTTGTTGTCTGTAGGATTGTGTGACCGGTGTCTACATGACTAGATAATGGGTACATATTTTTCCCTTTCAAGGCGCCGAGGAAGTAGCACAGCGGAATGACAGTGCCGGCGCCAACTCGAGCAAGGAGAGCAATGGTGAGTTACGTGAAGCAGCGGTTATGAGTTCAGGTGATGAGTTACCGGCAAAGACAAAAGCACCTCTTTGCTTTTTGTATTGCAGGCGCTGTGCAAGCCTAAGCTTGAGACGACGGAGGCCGAGCGGGCGAGAAGTCAAGGTAACGGAGGGCGAAATAGGAATCGGTGTGGGCAACGTGTGCTTTTGGGTAGAATCTGAGCATGTGTCGTCTGCTCTGTGTTTTGCAGGTGCCGCACGCAGCCTCAGTGGGGCAAAGCCACGTGACAAGATGCGGTCCGAGAAGGGGGGGAGGCTGTTGTTTGAGCCAATGCTTAAGAGCGATACAGCAATTCAGTTGAGCATTTACATTTGGTTTTGCAGGTGCTGTTTGGGCCACCTTTGGACCGGGAAGAGCCTTTGAGGTGAGCCGGGCAGTAGGGAGAGGGAGCACGGGAACGGATTTCTCACAATCGCAACAGTAATTTTGCGTCTCCTGTTACCTTAGGTGCCCCAGGAGACGACGGTCGCAGCGTTGGATGTTTGGATGGGCAGGAGCAGGCGAGTGGAAGGCCGTGGCAGTTTTGCCGCGAGGATGTGCCTTGTGGAAGACGTTGGCACACAATAGCGCAACTTTGACTTGTGAGCACAGCTTTTGATTTGTGTTTGGTTTTTTGCAGGCCATGCAGAGGAACCTGGTGACTGCGGGTTCGTTCCCGTTGGCCGTTGCCGTTTGAGTGTTTCTGCCAGCGACGTCTTCAGGTCCTCGGCCCTCTGAAAGCTAAGTGGGGAGGGACCAGGGCCGGTCTGGGGCTGGGAAGAGGGCCGTAGGTTTGGAGGGGCGGGGAGGGTTTCTAGCATAGAGGAGAGGGCTGTGTGGGAATCGTCCCTTTTGGGCAGATCAAGGCAGAGGGAATTACTTCTCGATGTAACGCTAGCAGCTGCCGGGCAGGGCAGTTCCAGCCTGTGTCTGTGTCATTGTGTGGTTTATGTTGTCTGTGTATTTTGTCTTGGACCTGTTTTGGGTCTCCATCTCCTCTTTGCTATCGAGGCAAGCAGTATATGCCTGGGGCTCCATCTCTATAGTCTCAAATGCCCATACCCATCGCACAGTGCTGTTGTGGCACTTATTTTCTTGCACGGCAATCTTAAAAGCGTGGATGGACCTCATCTCTTGGAAGATTCTGGTCATTCATCATTTGTGGCGGCATCGCGGCCTACGTCAGCATCCCTGAAGATCGGTCATCTGTTTACTTGGATCCCTGTTCTGGGATTTTTTTTTTCCGTGCATTCACAAAGTCTTTAGGCTTTTAAGCGGGGCTTCTTGCACGCGCATCCTCCCAGTTGCGGCCACATCTCTTTGTAACGGGCCAGGGTCTTGCACTCTTCCGGGGCTGCCAGAGATTCTCCTTCGCAGCCCCGTGGTCCTTCCTGCCCGATGGCGTCTCTTGCCTTGGAGTCATTCTTCTTATGGTGTTTCTTTTGCCTCCGGATCTCGCGTCATTGGTCTCTCGTGCGGTGTCGGTCCGTGTGTGTTTGCATATTGTTGGAGTTGCTCTGCCCGTGGCACTGAAGTCTTAGGATGGGCTAGAAAACTAACTGTAAGGTTCTATGATTTATACGTGTATATGCTTAGGTTTTGAAGGCCAGGGCCGTATGGTTCATTACTGAACACGTACCCGTCTACGCAGCAGACAAGAGTGATTTCCCTGGGGTTTGCAGCCACAGAGCTGACAAGAATGTCTTCCCCGGAAAAGCCGCTGGAGCGGTAGTAGAGCAGTTTGAATTCCAAGGGTGGGGGAGGTGTGGGGCTTAACCTTATATTGTAGCGGGGATTGCCTCTTTTTGTGCCTGGCTGTAGTGTTAAATAGGGATGATAGTCATAAATGGAACTGAGATGTCTAAATTGCTAAGGCATCACGTCATCAGTATGATTTGTGTGATCTTTTTTCTTCAGGTGCAGAGGGACGAGCTGCGCACCAAAGGCTGTCGATGGAGAGGTGAGAAGAGCGCAACAGCAAGGTGGGTTGGCGTTGTTGTCTGTAGAAATGTGTGACCGGTATCTACATGACTAGATAATGGGTACGCATTTTTCACTTTCAAGGCACCGAGCAAGTAGCACAGCAAAATGCCGGTGCCAACTCAAAGAAGGAGATCAATGGTGAGTTACCTGAAGGAGCGGTTATTTTTCAGGTGATGAGTCATCGGCAAAGATAAATGTACCTCTTTGCTTTCTGTATTGCAGGAGGTGTGCAAGCCTCAGCCTTGTTCCATGTGTGTTTATTGCATGCCTCTGTAAATTAATTTACACTACACCTCAGAAGCCTAAATGTATAATTTCAGTTTTGCCAGGCCCAGTGGAAGTGCTTTCTTGAGTGAGGGGGTGGAATATGGGAACATAATGCGTGATGAGGCAATGAGGCTGCAATGTAGAAATACACATATATCAAACTAATTGTTGTTTAGTCTTGTGTGTTTAAGGAGCAGAGCTCCTATGTTTACCTAACATATGCCTGTGAAATTTGAGGCCTTATAACATATTGAGATTCCAGCTTCGGTGTGAGAAAGATTGGAAGACCCTTCTGTCCCCTGATAAATACGGGAAAAAAAGCAGCATTTTATATTATTTAATCCCTGACTGGTTTTAGCAGCAGGCAACTGGAGAGGGGGTTTTGTCATCTCCCACGTGCTACAAAAAGGCAAGAACATCTTACACAGAGAGCAAATGCTTCCCAATGGAGGAGTGCTGGGGAGTGTTTTGCATGCGAAGGACAGCTGCTTGGTACCTCTGCAGCTTCTACTGGTTTTGGTCTCATCGGACAGTTCATTGAGTAAGGTGGTGTTTCTTAACATGTGGCTTTATAAGATTCCTATCCTGGGGTGTTCTAAGTTTCTGCTTCGAAATGTTGGTGAAAAGGTCTACGTGTGTTGATCTCTGAATGTCTCAAGCGGCGGAGCCTTATTGTGTTTGCTTTCCCCCTCCTCTGTAACTTAAAGGCACTGGACCCCAGTTGACTTTCTTTATGTACGTCCTTGGGATTCACAGATCATGCAATCAGAGCCTGAGTAACATTACAGCAGTGCTCACAGTTACTTCTGTGGTAGGAAGGGGTGTAACTCAGCTGATATAAGCAATGATTGTGTCTGTAGCCTTTTCTTTCATGTCTAGCATCTGCTTTTATTTTTAGCTTCTCTGCGATAGTTTTATTGGACTTTTCAGCCTTGACATTTCAGCCACATGACTACACATAGTACATAGCTGCATGTGATGGTAAAACAATAGGCTTATGTAAAGCATGTTATATGTAATTTTATTGATATACTTCTGAGCGCTGTATCTCAGTGACTAGAATGTAGAACGTATCTTTTAAGCTGGACAGGTTTTTAACAAGGATAATTGACCATTTAGTGGCTTGATAAGGTATTTGCAGTTAACTTACATAATTTAAATCAAGCTTGGCTATCTTACTGATATATGAACTTTCAGAAAACCACCAACTTATTATATTTAGGAGTAATTTATCATTACCCATATAGTATGCTAGACTTGGTTTTAAAAGAGTAGGTCTTGTTCAAAACCACCTGAAAGTATTAATTGGGTTTGTTAAATCTGTGCCACATTTGTGGTCACCAATTTGGTGCAGGTGGAGAGGCTTGCCCCTTAAAAGGCTTCCTGAGTTAGAGCTGGCTCTTATGTGCTCCTGGAGGATTAGGTGAAGTTGGGGACCAGAGCAACTTTCCTTTCTTTGCTCTGTTTTGGACAGTTGTGTGTTTCCCTTTGTGGTACGTTTGCGCCTACTGTGATCATTTTGTCTGTAAGTCTCAGATAATAATTTTACTTGCGGGTTTACTTTTTAATCTTGGAATAAATTTGGTTTGGAATGTGATAGCTTCAGAGACATGTTACCGCAAATGTTTGCAGTCAATGCTGACTTGTCTGTCTTTGTTCTAGTTTTATTAATGGAGGTAGGGATATTTTTTTGTTTAGTTTTTCTTTTTAATCTATAGAAGCACAAAGGATTTAGGCTCAACCTAAATGGGATTTCAAGTATACTTTTAGCAACAGATGTTAATGGGTGTTCTTGAGCTGGTTTCTTTAAATTTGTTGTTGTGTGATAAGCAGTTAAAAATTATCTTGTCCCAGAAGGATATTTTTGGGGGGGGGGGGGGGGGGGGGAGTTCTGCCCTGTTTTGTGCTTTTCTATTTTTGTTATTTTAACCCCTGCTTAGAATTTGAAAACGTAAGAAATTTTAGATCTAGTGCCTATTTATGTGAAACGGTATTTTTATTTTATTTTTTTGGAGAGCATTTTCACTTGTATGGTGACTGTTCCAAATAGTTTTGTGTAGAGAATGCTGTGTGAAAAAAAATCAGTGGTGAGCCCTTGCTGAGGAATTGGGGTTGTTCAGATAGGGTGAATGAATCAGGTTCAGAACACTGCTTTTTGGTCAAGTAAACAAAATAAAAGCTGAATCATGCTCTTCCTCACCAAGTTGTGTGCTGCTATGTGTTCCATTATGGCATTTCCAGTGGTGTATTTTCACTTTAGGAAAACAGGTAATTTAGTATGCACTTCATTCCAAATACTTTCCTGAGCTGGTTTTCTGATAGTACTCTCAGAATAAAAGTCTGAGTAGTTTCTTCATGGTTTTCAGGCTTTCTGTTTTATATAGCTCATTACATGAAATGTCAGAGTATGACGCTGAACAAAAAACATATAGTTCAGCTTGGTCTTTACCATCTCAAGAAGCTGTCTCAAAATCATCACGTGTGGCTTGGCACAGTTTAATACACTTGGCAATCTCTATTTCATAAAGGCACTTAATGGAGCTATTGTGCAGGATGAACTCTTCTTCACCTTGTGATGCAGGGAGGTTTTTGGAAGTCAACACAGAGGCTACTGCTGGACCCGTTTCACTTTGCATCTCCACTGGAGTTGCTGCGTATTGTAAATGTCCTTGGTTTGGTTCTGGCTCTTGTGATCCATTTCACACTGGGAGTAACACGAACAACTGTATAACTGGAGGGAATTTAAAGAAAAAATGGGGAGGGGGAATTACATGCACAAACGCCTTTGTAGTGAAACACAAAGCTGTTAGGGCTAAATCACAAAAACAGATTTTTCTGCAGCATAAGCACTTTGAAGGCTGAGTGTGAAAGCCAGAGAGAGGCTACTGAAACATAAACTCAGATACTGACATTCAACATCAGGCTCATACTAAAATCCAAATTTACACCTAGCTTATAATTTCTTAGGGAAATCAACTAAACTCCTGGAATTTGTAGGGGTTTCATTCTGGTTCTGATTTCAAGGCATCTTCTGTTGTAAACAGACTGTACATGCTAGAACTAGCAGATTATTTTTTCATTACCTTCCAAAGGTTTTGAGTGCTCTGTATCTGATTTGTTGATATTAACATCTGTGATAGTGCTTTGCTGAGGAACATAATTATTCCACAAATAATTGAACATTCCTCCAATTATTTATGACCCGATGAACTGTTTTCTGAACTAGTACTCACGCTCAAGGTTTAGAGGTCACAACTTGAATTATGTTAGCAACTCCAATTGAAAGACAGACTTTTTGTAGTTGTGCACTTCTAGATGTATAGCATGTTTTATAAATAAAATACTTGTGAATGTCTGTGGCCTTAACTCTAATATAACTAAATGCATTAATGGGTATGACTTTGCAAAATCAGTTGTGGTACTGCTTGCTTCAATAAATTTATTATTTCACCATCAAATAAATCTTCTTTTTGTTCTGTCTATATTTTCCAGATTTTCAGTGTCTTCACGCTTACTTCTAACTTTAAGCTCAAACTTACTTCAAAATACACAGAAAAAAAGCGGTGCACTACCCACAATTAAGCACTTACAAAACCAAATAAAAGGCTGGTTTCAAAACCTCCTCAAAGGAGAATCTTAACTTGCTTCCTTAGAAGCTACAGAAATCATTAATATTTTTCCACATAATTAATGATGTAATGAAAGTAAACAAAATAATTTAATTCATATCATACAATCATTTGGTTGGAAAAGACCTTTGAGATAAAGTCCAACAGTACCTGTCTACTACTGAACCATACTCTCGAGCGCTTCATTTACCCATATTTTAAATACCTTCAGGGATGCAGGCTCAACCACTTCCCTGGGCAGCCTCTTCCAGTGCCTGACAACTATTTCAGTGAAGACAGTTTTCCTGGTATCTAATCTGAACCTCCCGTGGTGCAACTTGAGGCCATTTCTTCTCATCTTGTAACCTGTCACTTGGGAAAAGAGTCCGCCTCACTTCAACCTCCTTTGAGGCAGTCGTAGATAGTGATAAGGTCTCCTTTTCTCCAGGCTAAACAACCCCAGTTCCCTAAGCTGCCTCTCCTAAGACTTGTTCTCCAGCCCCTTCACCAGCCTCATTACTCTTCTCTGGACGTGCTCCAGCCCCTCAATGACCTTCCTGTAGTGAGTGGCCCAAAACTGAACCCAGTCCTCGAGGTGAGGCCTCACCAGTGCCGAGTGCAGGGGCACAATCACTGCCCTGGTCCTGCTGGCCATGTTGATTTCGATACAGGCCAAGATGCCATTGGCCTTCTTGGCCACCTGGGCCGCTGCTGCCTCATGTTCAGTGGCTGTCAACCAACACACCCAGGTCCTTCTCTGCCAGGCAGCTCTCCATCCACTGCTCCCCAGCTGATTTTGATATAATTTTCAGAAGTAGTTTGGAAAGTACAAACTGCACATTTGTATCAGCAAGATGTCCTCAAATTGTGTCTTTTGTTTTAGGTGATGTTTGTGGACGGTTTTTCAATTTAAAAGGGAATGAGGGTTTTGAGATAAATTAAGATCTAATGTGAAACTTTCTAGCTCAGATCACCTGTAAATTAACAATCTTAAGTCTATATTTTCATGTTATTTTTCTCACAGAAAAAATAATCTAATGCTGTTCCTATGGAAGTTGCAGGGCATAAGCTTCCTTCTTATGTTACAGTGTATGCAACTGTTAGTTTTTGGGTATTTGATAAAGTAATGGGCAGGATTCCAGCTTGTTTTTGACAGGTAAACCAGTAATTAGTTATTCATCAATGTCAGGTTCCAATGCACACTTTGGTAACCTGCTGTGAAGTGCTAGTTACAAGGAGCTGGCACATATATTGATTTTTTTAGGTAACCCTTAAGGACAAATGTGGGAAGGCACAGAGCAGTTGTTGAACCTGTCCTCTTGTAGGCTCAGCTAAAGCTGTAGTTCCCAACCCTGCATCTTAAACCTAGCTAATGATTTTTGGGCTTTCGAAGACTGAAACTTGCTTTAAAAATTCCTGCGTTGTCCCTAGAAACCACAAGGAGCTGTTGGGGTACAACTTGTGTGATGAATTCCTGTAAGTGCACTGTGTTAGTAGTTGCACTGTGCTAGAAGATCTTGGCTTGTGCTTTGCAGCAGCTGGCAAGGTTGCAGAAGTATATCTGTCCCCTTGGTTCCTCCTTTACGTCTGTGACAGTGGGAACCCATCTTTCCTTTTCAGCCAGCCCTTTGAGAAACTCATAGAACTTACATGAATGAACAGGCAATGGCTACATTAGGATTTGTATGGCTCCTAGAGCATGGATTTCCCACACTTCATCATAATATTTTGTCATTCCCAATATCAGGTTAGCTTTTGAAAGAAAAAGTAACCTAAGAGTAAAATAAAGAAAAACAATGCCTACCTGAGCAATTTTTACTACTTTGTTTTCTGCTTAAAGAGTTTAACGTCATTATGATTCTTGTAAATGGGTCCAGGAAGGTTGAAGAACTGTGAACAGAAACCATAATTTATAACTTTTTTTCCTTTTAAAAATGCTGCAGGTTTAATAAATTACGTAGCACTTCTCACTACTATTTAGCAATTCGGAACTATGTGAATAGTTAAGATGTATGAGGTATTATATTAGGGCAAGATTTGCCTCTTGGCAAAATTTCAGTTTTTATTAACCAGTTGCCAATGAGCTTGTTTAGGGATATGTACGGAAGCTGAGTGCTGTATCTTTTATAAGGCGTAATAAAGCTACTATGTTGTACTTGCAAGCACGCATGTGGCAGCAGGTAAACCCCTAATAAAAGAATTTTAGTTTAATGTTGTCTTTTTTAATTTGCTATGTATTTAAGATGTTGGGCTAGACCCCCAGCTGTTGTCATCTGTGTAGCTCTACTGAAGCTTTCCTGAGATGTGCGACATCTCGATGTGTGTGTGTCTGAGCTGGAAATATGGTTCACTCACAACCCCTCCCCCTGTTCCAAGCACAGCTGGCGTTCTTTCCTGTTTGTGTGGTTAGTACTAAAAGTGTTTTAATAATTGTAAGTTGCAACATGGTTGGGTATTTTCTGTTAATGAAATAATTACTGTATCTTGAGTTAAATGAACTCAAGTGCCGAAACTTAGGGAATTGATTATCCCAGAATAAAGATATTACCATATTGAAGAGAACAGTGGTGGGTTTTTTTTACAATTGTACTTGTCCATCTTTCTGCGTGAGCTATGAAAGCTCTTCTTCGGTATGCGTGGATGCGTTTTCAAAAACTGTTCATCCATATTTCCTCAAATGCACCTGTAGCGATGATTACCTTGTCTTCCTACCTTGTCAGTTCAATGAGTTTAGATATTTATTTTCTCATCTTTAAATACAGTTTTCAATGGAATCAAAAAATCACCTATTCTTCACTCTGAAAACTTAAATTCAAAGAAGAATTCAATGTCTTTTTTATCTCAAGAACTATGACTTCCGTATACCCTCAATACGGGTAGGATGCACACTCATTTATTAGCTTTGACAGCTCAACAGTTTGTACAAAGCTTTAGTGCAACAATTCTGACTTAATCAAACTTCAGCATGCTTTTCAGATAATGAGATTTTTATCCCTTGGGAATATAGCAGAGTTAACCAAAAGAAGCGATTCGATAGGTCAGCAGAAGATAAAATACAAAGCCTTGTTTTACTGTAAGCAAAGCATTCTCTGGCAGCAGAGGAAAACTTCTTTCTGCAATAGCTAAGTAAATATAATTGGGCAAAAATGTACCTCTCAAATAGAATCATATAATGGTTTGGGTTGGAAGGGACCTTTAAATATCATCTAGTTTCAACCCCCCTGCCATAGGCAGGGACGCCTCCCAATAGATCAGGCTGCTCAAGATCCCACCCACCCTGGCCTTGAACACCTCCAGGGATGGGGCAGCCACAGCTTCCCTGGGCAAACTGTACCAGGGCTTCCCCACCCTCATGGTGAAGAAGTGCTTTCTAATGTCTAATCTAAGTCTTTCCTCTTCCAGTGTAAAGACATTCCTCCTTGTCCTGTCACCACTTGCCCTTGTAAAAAGCCCCTCCCCGGCTTTCCTGTAGCCCTTCGGGTACCGGTAGGCCACTATGAGGTTTCCCTGGAGCCTTCTCTTCTCCAGACTGAACAACCCCGGCTCTCTCAGCCTATGCTCGTAGCAGAGGTTCTTCAGCCCTCGGATCACCTTCGTAGCTTCCTCTGGACCCGTTCTAACAGTTCCATATAATTCTTATGTTGGGGATTCCAGAACTGGACATAATACTCCAGGTGGAGTCTCATGATAGTGGGATAGAGGGGCAGAATCCCCTCCCTTTACCTGCTGGCCACACTTCTTTTGATGCAGCCCAGGACATTGTTGGCCTTCCGGGCTGTGGGCTCACGTTGTTGGCTCATGTTGACTGTCTCATCAACGAGCACCCCAAGTCTTTCTCTGCAGGGCTGCTCTCAATCACATTGTCCCCATCCCGTATTGAAATCGTGTATTGCCCTGACCCAGGTGTAGGACCTTGCACTTGGCATTGTTGAACCTCATGATGTTCACACAGCCCCAATTCTCCATTTGTCCAGGTCCTTCTGGATGACATCACGTCCTTCTGGTGTGACAACTGCCCTGCTCAGCTTGGTGTCATCTGCAAACTTGCTGAGGGTGCACTTGATCTCACTGGCTATATCATCAATGAAAATATTAAATGGTACAGTACAGACCTCTGCGGGACATGCAGAGAAATATTTTCTTCAGTCAATTTGTGCCATAAGATTTTTCTTTTGTACCTTGGAATTCAGATCTAAACAAAAAGATTAATAAACCCCCCTCAAGCTGCTTTGAATTCCCTTGTAATTATAGGTACCCTGCCTAGAAATCCACTTTCAAGCCTTGCAGTGTATGGCATTTAGTTTGGCACCAGTCTCAAAGCATTCAGAAATTTCTGGAACATTTTGGGCAGCAGTAGTGAGCCTGGAATAGCGGTAGTAGCGGTACCAAGTTGTAGCTCGCAATTTCCGATTTCTTCTCAGTCTGCTCTCCCAGCAGAAAAATTCTCAGCTCTTTTTTCCTTTTTTTTTCCCTTTAGCTGTTAGCTGATGCACTGTTTGAAAAATCTCTTGTTGCTCATAGCCTTCAAATGTGTATGTATTATGGAATTATTTTTATTTGGGGTGAGGATTCAGTCCACTATCTGAAATAAATAACCTGTTTTGCTGGTATGGTGTCCACATGCTGAGAGTGCTTTTCCACTTGGCAGACTGCAAATAGCTGTAACACTTTCTCTCAAAAGTCTCAGGCACTTATCCCACTGTTTAAAGTGATCCCGAGCATTTCTAGATAAGCTCCAGGTGCTTTTATATGCCATGGCCTGACTGCCATGACTTATCTGTGTTAGTGTGTCCACTGGCCTTAGAAGAAGTTTGGGTAGGCCAGAATTCATCAAATAAATTGTCATTCTTAAAAGCAACCAAAGAGGCAGCCAAGGCTTTTGCACAGCTTTGGAACTCTGAGCAGCCTTGGCATTTTGATATGGTGCCAGCTCATTAAAGGGATTACAATGTGTTTTGGGGATCTGGGACCTCTTGGAAAGGGGAACGTATCCTTCTGCTTTGGTCTAGCTCTGCTGCATTTTGGCAGCCCAAACTTGTGCTGGCATCTTCTGCTTCAGGTCTTTCCTTTTGGCTGAGTCTCTGTTTGGTTATCTCTGTGCTGAGTGACAAAGCAGTACCGAAGCCCACACGCTGGCACAGAAATTTAGTCATCCTGCAGTGAAAACGTTAGACTGGTCCTCAGTAATGGTACTTAGGTTTTTGGCCCAAAGACCTATCAGTTTGAGTTCTGGAGTTAAGCTGATCTGGTGACAAGTCCCAGTAGGCAGCTTGGCTGCAAGGAGCAGCTCCTTGAAGCCATGCGGGTTCACTGGTGATATGTGTCACCGTACCAGTTAACTACTGGAGCTATTTTGTTTGCTACTACAGATGATACCTTTTGGTCTCCCCCCCGACCACGAGTGAGAACTCAGGACAAGGTCCTGTGGACTCCTTCCTGCTGGCGTCTCGGTGTGTGGCTGTTCAGCTCTTCAAGTTGCATTTTCCTATTTGCTGCTTTGAGTAACTTTCTTCATAACTTGTTCCAGTGCTTGGGACTAGTTCAGCTCTGTGTGTTCTTGGGTCACGACTCTTGTATTGAAGCCGCTTAGTGACTAGGCTGTTGCACTTTCCCTCTGCCTTAGGGCAGATGATTTCTCATGAAACCAGTTTCTGTTTAATATCTTTATTGATGATCTGGATGAAGGGATTGAGTCAATCATCAGCAAGTTTGCGGACGATACCGAGCTGGGAGGATGGGTTGATCTGTTAGAGGGTAGGATGGCCCTACAGAGGGACCTGGACAGACTGGAGAGATGGGCCGATTCTGATGGGATGACATTTAATAAGTCCGAACGTCGGGTACTTCCTTTTGGACACAACAATCCCATGCGTAGCTATAGACTGGGGACAGAGTGGCTGGAGAGTAGTCAGGCAGAAAGGGATCTGTGAGTGCTGGTTGACAGGAAGCCCAACATGAGCCAGCAGTGTGCCCAGGTGGCCAAGAAGGCCAATGGCATTCCGGCCTGCATCAGGAATAGTGTGGCGAGCAGGACCAGAGAAGTTATCATCCCCCTGTACTCGGCACTCACCTTGAATACTGTGTGCTGGGCCCCTCAGTTTGGGAAAGATGTCAGGATGCTGGAGTGTGTCCAGAGGAGGGCAACGAAGATGGAGGTGTTTAAGGAGAGACTGGATGAGGCACCGAGTGCCATGGTTTAGATGATGGGTTGGTGTTGTGTTGGGTTATAGGTTGGACTTGATGATCTCAGAGGTTCTTTCCAACCTTGTGATACTGTGATACTGCAATTATAAAAGCCATCTCTTCTTGGCAAAAAGCTAGCAAATCTTGACTTCTGTGACCCTGATCCGTCTGTGCACTTGAGTGACATTTTTGATGCCTGGAAGTGTCCCGGGTGCTCCCCTTCTCTGTGGAAGATGCTGCTGTCAAACAATGGAAGCAGTGAACTCGGCTCCTTTTTTGCGACCACTTGAGAAAAATTAATTCTTAGTGAGATTAGACATCCCACAGCCATCTCTAGACATGTTTTTATTGAGCAGGGAATCTTCTGTTCTGCATGTGACTTGAAAACTATAGGCCCAAATGTGGCAGGTGATTCCCTTAGCATTGTGTTGTAAACAGGTACTCCCAGGGGTCACTGATGGCCAGGAGAGGTCATTCCACCATTTAAGCAATTCATAGTTAGCTGCGACACTCGCAACGGGGCAAAAGCTTTAGTGCTTTTTCTGGATTCTGACAGACTCCCATGATGTAGAGGGAATCATTGGGCAGCTCTGATCTGGCCATTGTACTACTCTGCTTCCAGTTCTCCACGTGTTGTGTGGGAAAGGTAAGTTCACATGCAGCAGTGCTGGAAGCATCCCAGTAGAACAACGTATGAACGGCACATCAGCGTGCCTCAGCTCTCCGCAGCTTCCAAGAACCCCTTGAGCATCTTCTGTCACAGTTGGAGCCCCTGCCCAGCTAAACTGACCACTCTTGGGGCCCACTTCGCTCTTGGATTGTCCTGCATAAGCAAAAGGTAGAGAAAACTTATACAGATATATAAATACTAATTTGCTACACATTGGATTTGAAGTTAAGGTGTGAGATTTTTGCTGGGAAATTGTCAGCTGCTTTTATCTTTGTCCTGCAAATTAGAAATCAATATATTTAGAAGGACCTGGCCTGGAGGCTGAGCTACATACTGCAGAACCCTTGCAGTCTTGACTCTATTTAAACCAAACCAAAACAACACAAACAAACAAAAAGAAACACCCCAACCAAACAACAACGAAAACCTCACAAAAACTCCTGCCCCCAACCAGAGTCAGTCACACCTTAGGCAAAACTCTTTTTCAGGTAGCTTGTGTGTGTGACATAATGGTACACTTGAACAACCTCCCTCACTTTTATCTTACTTGTTAAACAGAAAATCAGAAAGAAACATTTTTCTTATTGGAAATATAATAATGTCTGTGCATTTCTGAAGAAGCTGAGTCTTTTCCCTGCCACTTTCATAAACAGAAGACCTACAGCCTGAAGCATTCCTTTTTCCTGTACTGGTGACTGCAGTGTCTGTACCGTCCAAGAGAGGGATGTAACACTGGGCAGTACAGCGGTCTCTGCAATCCAAGTCTGCTTTTGACAGAGATGCTGTTGGAAAGTCCTGCAGCTCTGCAATGCTGTGTAAATATCAAATTTGTCTGGAAAAAGATACTGGTTTTCACATCTACAAGTATAACTTTCCCATGTGACAGAGCCCTTCTGTAATATGCCATTTGTAAACCCATTTTGCTTATTACAAGCTGTCAACATTACTTTTGTGTTACTTGTACATTCGGTATTATAAGGTAGTTTCTTAGTAGCAAGAAAAAGCAAGAATTAGATTAGAGCAAAATGACTTTTGTTGTGTCTTTGTGACGTAATTCCCTAAGATCTCATTGTTTTCACAAGAAATTAGAGGGATATTTTCTCCCCCTTTTACATCTGGGTGTTGCATCGTGTTCTACTTCATGAGTCAAACTGTTCGATACAAGTTTTGGAGGAGCTATTGATCATGGAGATACCTGAGCTGGCATGGGTGGGGAAGAAATGCAGTTTCATTGCTCAACAGTCACGACTGAGGTGTGATATTAACAAGTCTCTATATGTCAGGTTCTCTTCTCGCTGCTGAAAAAGGAGGGCTATGTTTCTCCCCTAGATTTTTGATGCCTTTCTGCAATGCAAACTGATGACAGTATTTGCTCACTGAGTGATACCAGAACAGGTGACTGTATTTCTCTAAATGGCTCTTTTGCGTGGGCTTGCAGCCACTGAAATTTGAATCAAGACCACACAGCTGCTCTGGCATAGGTGAGGACACTGGTTCAGCCTGCCCCTGGTCCAGCTTTGAGCAAAGAGGTACTTGACAGCCCAACTGAATCATAGAATCATAGAATTATCTGGGTTGGAAGAGACCTCCAAGATCATCAAGTCCAACTCTTAATCCAGCACTATCATGATTACTAGATCGTGGCACTAAGTACCATATCCAGTCTTATTTTAAAAACCTCCAGGGACGTGTTCTTGTCACGATCTGCGGCCTGGATGCGCAGGGAGCCTCCCAAAGGCAGCTGAGCTGTTGGCTCTGGTTAAAGACCGCAAGCCCAGCTCTTTCATGCAAAAGACACAACACATAGGACGTACAGTTAACTTTTCTTATAGATGGTGAGCTACGACAGGAGCACTAGGAAAGATCTCTGGATTTCCTCCCCTCCTTGTTTTAAACAGGCAACAGTGTGTATATTCTAGAGCCTCAACCAGAGCGTATAAATGAACTTTTTTAAAGTTTGTGAATGTTGCATAAGTGACAGGAGCGTGTCACTGGTATCTTGGGCTGTTTGAAATATTGGCGCAGTGTTTTATCAAGTGTGGGCTTCTCAATACAAGTCACATCCGCAATAGCTCTGGAAAGCATTCCAGAGAAGTGCCTAAGCAACTCAAATGCTTTTGCAAAAAATTCAATTTATTCCATGCAGTTTCAAATGTCATAGTGTTTCCATTTCTTGTTCTATTTATTAAATAATGAAATGTATGGTATTAGGATCCTTGGAAAGGTATTCCCTGTAAGTTCAATTATGAAACCAGCAATCACAAGTTCTGTAGCAAATTTTACCAAAGTTTATATGTCCCAAAATGTCCATATAGTTGAAAGTTTTATCATCTCTTTCTGTATAATTCCTAATCTAATTTCTTCATATCGTTTTTTTTTAGCATAGACATGCATGCAGTAGAAGTATTGTAAAAATTAAGTTGCACGAGTGTTTTTGAACCCCTCATCCTGTTTGAGGTGAGTTAGCTGGAAGGGGCACGTACACCTGCAGGGTTAGGTCTATCATGAAGGGACAGGTCTCCAGCCGGTCTGATAATCCCACCGGGCTGCTTGCAGAACCACAGTGACACTTGACAAACTAATAATTTACTGTGGAGGCAGTGCCTTTTCTCTTCCTGCAGGGAAAACTGGCTGGTGAAAAGTGGGCGGGCCAAGCTTCCGGTCCATGGGACTGGAGATAAAGGAACAAATATTAGTTCACATTGCTACAGCGTCTGAATGTTTCTCAGTGCGTTTTTAAGTCCTTACAAGTCGAAGGTGGCCTTGCTGTGTTTGCCATGTTGAGCTGGAGCCTTAGAGTCATCCCAGCTTTTCAGACTGGAAACCAAAGCTCAAGGAAACTGAGGAAATCACCAAGCTTGCAGCACTGTTTTTGACAGAGTGAGATCATGAACTTGGGTCTTTCCAGGTCCAGCTTTACATCCTCATCTGTAAGGTATAACCTTGTAATTTCTCCCTTCTTATTAAAGCATGCATAGCTCATATAGAGAAAACAAATGCACATCTTGTCTTGGAGCAGTGTTCAGTGCTCTTGCCTCAGGACAAAATGTTGTGAGTGTGTGGCACTGGGAGATTGAAACTTCTAATATTTTAAAATAAAAATTACACGTCTTGATGAGGGAGAAACTTTGGGCCAGTGCTCTTAGGCCTGTCTTCCCACTAAGCCCTGGGCAGGTGTTTTCAAAACACAGCTGCTTTGCAGAAGGTAGGTGAGAGTGCACATTCCAGTCCAGCTTTCTGCTGAACTAGAGCTCTGAGAATATTTTTAAAGAAAATAAGAATCAAATGAAGATAAGAATCAAGTATCCCCAGTCAAAGTTCAAAAAGAGCTTGCTTACTTTCTAACACTCTTGTCTTCCAGATTTGTAAAGATTTAGCTCAGAACAGCATAAGCCTATCGCTGCTTTCTTTGTAATTCAAATTTAACGGCAATACCCTCTGTTATTCTGTATCCAGTAAAGTATATATAGTAATAGTACCTTTTTTAAACAGAATTTCAAAGGGCATGCACCTCATGTTTTATTTCTGCACTCATTAGACCCCTTAATTTTTTCATGTTTTTAAACCACTAGGGATATTGTCATGAGGGTAAAATGCTATATTTCTAGAAGTGTTTCCCTGCATGACCAAATGTTTCATGTGCTTCTCAGATATGACTTAAGAAAAATTTTTCTTGATAATTATGTCCCATCCCTCTCTATTACAAAAAGCAACCAGTGAATACTAGGCTCTGCTCCAAATGATCTTGCTTCTGTGCCACTTCAACTGTGATGTGTTGAATTCCTGATGGTTTATTCAGCCGTAATGTTGTTGTTGATCATTTTTGCAGACCATAGGAGAATTAATTTATTTTTTTTCTCATTTTGTAAATGCTGAAGCATCTCTACAGAGCAAGGGAGGGCTTTGTCACCGAGAATAGTGTACAGAAAATACATAGGTGTCAAATGATACTTGTTCTCGTTTCAGAACTTAGACTTGCTGGAATAGACCCCGAGTAGTCAATACAGCAAGTAAGGCAGAATAATGCCCTTCTGGAATTATCTCAAGGATTGTGAAAACTGCTGCCTTATGCCTGCGATGCACCTGTGATATTTTAGCTTTGTGTTTTAACACTCTGTGATTTTTGACCTGGATGGGGCCCCACTCAGTGATACCTCATATTTTTCAGAAACCATGCAGCAGGATTCAGGCCTCAGTGTGTTGTAATGCAGAAGTCATGATATCTACTAAAAAAGTAGTTTTATACGTCTTAGTGTTCTGCAAGTGGATCAGCAATTACTTTGCTGGTGATCGAAGGGAGGAAGACAAACTTTTTAAGGAAAGGTGAAATCCCTTATTGGAACATAGGATTTAAATGCATAAAACTACATAATTTTTCAGGCACCCACACCCTTCTGATTCAAAATAGGAGCCACAAAGTTCAAGTAAAGTTGACTAGAACAATTGTTACGCATGGATTTACAGTCGATTTAGTACTAACCTCTGCCAGAGAAAGGAATAATTTGGTTATGTAGAATTCTGAACTGGACAGGAAAAAGAAAACTTGAAACTCCGTTCTTTATCCATCTTTTACATCTAATTAATTGAGGTGTTACAATATGTATATTAGTCGTTCATTTTTTATTGTTATAGTGCGGCACCTGATATCTGCTGGGAACTTAACACTGCTGAGAGGAGGCAGTCCAGGAGGTTCTTAGAGTGTATTGAGGACTGCTTTCTGTCGCAGCTGGTGAGTGAGCCCACCAGGGGTGAGGCTCTTCTTGACCTGCTGTTTACAAACAAAGAAGGGCTGGTGGGTGATGTTGGTGTCGGAGGCTGTCTGGGGTGTAGTGATCATGAGATAATCAGGTTCTCTCTAAACAATGTGAAAAGAAAAGCCAGGAACAGAACATCGATGCTGGACTTTCGGCGGGCAGATTTTGGATTATTTAAGGAACTGGTCAGGAAAGTACCCTGGGAAATAGTTCTTAGTAGCAAAGGGGTCCAGGAAGGCCGGATACACTTCAAGAATGAAATCTTGAAGGCGCAGGAGCGGGCTGTCCCCATGTGTTGTAAGAAGAGTCGTAGGGGCAGACGGCCAGCCTGGATGAGTAGGGAGCTTCTGAAGGAACTAAGTAAGAAAAAGAGGATGTATCGCCGTTGGAAAGAAGGGGACGTAAGCCACGTCATGTTCAAAGATGTTGTTAAGTCGTGTAGGAGGAGAATCAGGGAAACAAAAGCCCAGCTGGAGCTCAAATTGGCCACTTCTGTTAAGGATAATAAGAAGAGTTTTTATAAATATATCAATGGTAGAAAGAAGGGCGGCAGCGACCTCCACTCCTTGTTGGATGTGGAGGGAAATATAGTAACCAAAGATGCATAGAAGGCTGAGGTACTTAATGCCTTCTTTGCCTCAGTTTTCAACAGCAAGGATGTCTGTTCGCTTGACAGTTGGCCTTCTGAAGTGGTTGATGGGAGCAGGGTGAAATATGGCCCTCCTGCAATCCATGAGGAGGAAGTTAGAGACCTGCTGAGCCACTTGGACCCTCATAAGTTTATGGGGCCGGATGGGATCCATCCTAGAGTGTTGAGAGAGCTGGCGGATGAGCTTGCTAAGCCGCTCTCCATCATCTTTCAGCAGTCTTGGCTCACTGGAGAGGTCCCGGAAGACTGGAAGTTGGCCAATGTGACGCCCATCCACAAGAAGGGCCGTAAGGATGATCCAGGTAATTACAGACCTGTCAGCCTGACCTCGGTCCCAGGTAAAATCATGGAGCAGATAATCCTGGGTGAAATCATGTGGTACCTGCAGAACGGTCAAGAGATCAGGCCCAGCCAGCATGGGTTTAGGAGGGGTAGGTCCTGCCTGACCAACCTGATCTCCTTTTATGACCATGTGACTCGCCTGGTGGATGAGAGGAAGGCTGTGGATGTGGTATACCTGGCCTTCAGCAAGGCCTTTGACACTGTCCCCCACAGTAGACTCCTAGAGAAGCTGTCAGCTCGTGGCTTAGATGGGAGCACTCTGTGCTGGGTTAGGAATTGGCTGGATGGCCGAGCCCAGAGAGTGGTGGTGAACGGTGTCTCATCCAGTTGGCGACCGGTCACCAGTGGTGTCCCCCAGGGATCGGTGTTGGGTCCGGTTTAATATCTTTATTGATGATCTGGATGAGGGGATTGAGTCCATCATCAGCAAGTTTGCAGATGATACCAAGCTGGGAAGAAGGGTTTATCTGTTAGAGGGTAGGATGGCCCTGCAGAGGGACCTGGACAGATTGGAGAGATGGGCTGATTCTAATGGGATGATGTTTAATAAGTCCAAATGTCGGGTACTTAATTTTGGACACAACAATCCCATGCAGAGATACAGACTGGGGCTAAAGTGGCTGGAGAGTAGTCAGGCAGAAAAGGACCTGGGAGTGCTGGTTGACAGGAAGCTCAACATGAGCCAGCAGTGTGCCCAGGTGGCCAAGAAGGCCAATGGCATTCCGGCCTGCATCAGGAATAGTGTAGTCAGCAGAACCAGAGAAGTTATTGTCCCCCTGTACTCGGCACTAGTCAGGCCTCATCTGGAATACTGTGTACAGTTCTGGGCCCCCCAGTTTGGGAAAGATGTTAGGATGCTGGAATGTGTTCAGAGGAGGGCAACGAAGATGGTAAAGGGGCTGGAGCATAAGCCCTATGAGGAGCGACTGAGGGAGTTGGGGCTGTTTAGTCTAAAGAAGAGGAGGCTCAGGGGAGACCTCATTGCTCTCTACAACTACCTAAAAGGAGGTTGTAGTCCGGCAGGGGTTGGTCTCTTCTCTCAGGTGACCAGTGACAGAACTAGAGGGCGTGGACTCAAGCTTCGTCAGGGAATGTTTAGGCTTGATGTGAGGAAGAAGTTCTTCACTGAAAGAGTGATCGGCCATTGGAATGCGCTGCCCAGGGAGGTGGTGGAGTCGCCGACCCTGGAGGTGTTTAAGGGGAGATTGGATGTGGCACTGAGTGCCATGGTTTAGATGATGGTTGGTGTTAGTGTTGGGTTATAGGTTGGACTTGATGATCTCAGAGGTCCTTTCCAACCTTGTGATACTGTGATACTGTGATACTGTGATACCTGCACTTCTGAAGCAGCTTCGAACTAATGCATTTCTGGATAACAGCTGGTAAAGTGGCCAGAGATTGATCTGATGGCTTTACATCAGAGTTCTCAAGCTTAGATGCAGGCCTTTCAGTCAACTTAAGGACATTGTCATGCATGTCTTTATTTAAAAATTTATCAAAGGGGATTTTTCAGTCTTTGTGGCACTCTCTGATTTGAAACTTGATGTGTACACTTGATAGCAAGATCTTCATTGATGCTATATTCTTTCTACTTAGGTTGACAAAAGCTACTGCTTTTTACTGAATTATTCACACTGAGATAGTGGAGAGACATAACGATCCTTCCCCTTTCAGGTAGATCCATGCTGAACTTGGACACGCTGGTTTGCCTTGGGTCGCCTGAGAGCTTGCTTCCTAGTCAGCATTCACTACTTTAGATGTGAAAAGGAGAAGAATCCCCAGTGAAGCAACTTAGTGCAGGATTTAGGAAGTCTCCGCTTCCTTCTAGTCCGTGCAAAGTACACTGGAATGAGCACGATGACACCCGCAGATGCAGAGGTGTTTTTGTCCATCGGATGCGTCTTCTATTTTTAATGACTGTTTGAGTTCTAGGGCACTATGTTCAAAAGCTAACAAGTAATTTTCAGTTTATTACATCCTTTACAGTGATTTTTTTTTTCTAGTTTTGGACAGAGCAAATTTTTTTTTCATGCTTTGTACTAAAGGATACAGAAATTATATTGACCCTGGGTGTTTTAAGGGTTTGCAAATGCAGAGCAAACAATAGACAAATTTGTTACCGTAGGGTGAGGACTGTCCTCTTATTGTCATAGAACTCTTAACCAACGGTGAAACTGAAGTCTGTGGCAATAATTAATAGTGTTAATTGTATTGTTTCCTTTCTAGGTCACTAGCAAGTGTAGGAAAAGAAGTGAAATACAACATTTTGCAGACTCTGTTAGAAAAAGTGGAAGCCATTTTACTGGAAAAATTTCTGTGAGTACCTGTAAGATCACAATAGCCTTAACAGCTTAAAAATGAGTCTGAATAGGAAAATGAGGTATTTTACAGGAAAACTTCAGGTGGAATATTGGGAAAAGATTATCTTATTAAGGAGAGATTTCTTGAAGCCTGGAGATTTGTTGATTTTAGTTTTTTTTTTTTAAATCAGAAAAGCATATGAAAACACTGCCCAGAAGTCTACAAAAGGTAAGCGATGAGCTGCAGGATACCAGAGGAAAAACATCTTTTGACGCGTGTATTGATTTCATAAGAAGCTGTAAATTCCTGCCTTGCTAAATTCCTTCCCGCGCGTCCTTTAAATAAAGGAAGATGTAGCCTCACTGTTGGGAGAATCTTTTTGAAACTCATCGATATTGGTGCTGTTGGAGTTTCCCTGTGGAGTTTTAGTGAGGTTCTTGATATTTAGTGTCTAACATGGGCAGGTGTTACAAATATGGCTATGTACCCCCAACTCAGCCAGCTCGTACATACTAACAAAGCTGTCAATGCACCGTGCTTGTTGGCGCTTCACTGGACCGGGCTAATGTTGTCAGAGGACACTTGCGAATCTCTCCGGCTTTGTCTGTCGCTCCACTGAATTCATATAGGTGTGCCAGGAGACAGTGTTGCCGAAGTTTAAATTGCCATTTGTAAATAGATCCAGATCAATATCCTTCAGTTTAAAGGAAGGATATTCCTGTATCCTTGGCTTTTTAATAGTTTTTTTTTGCACAAATAGTTTTTTTTGTGCCCACATGCTGTACAAGGAGGGAAGTACTGAGTTTTGCGATTTAAGATCAATCTGCTTCCATTTAAACTTTATAACACAACTGAAAATGGGCCCAGAAAGGTTGTCCTAGTCTTACTTCTGTGTTTAGATAGAATAATGCTGTTTCTTGTCTTCTTTACGGGGCAGCAGGAGCCTGGATTCTGTCTTTCAGATCGCCTCTCCTGTTAAAAGAAAATAATAAAAGTGGCTGCAAAGGCAGCACTGGGCATTCTGGAAGTCAAATTTGACCACAATCTTATTTCCTGGTTCTGCTTGCTTAGGCAGTCGTTCAGGCATACGCTAATGATTTCTTTCTTTCCTTCAGCTCTTCTAGTTGAAGTAAAAGCATAACTCCCCTCCCTCCCATAATTCTAGGTTTGATATTTATTTGTCTGTGGCTGGCTAGTTCATCTCTAAGCTTCTCGGAGGAAATGCTGCCTGAAGTGATGTCCTACCACATATGTGAGCAAGCTTTTTCATAAAGCTCAAAACACCTTGTGTATTCAGCTACCTGGAAACTCTGCTCTAACTAGGGATTTCAACAGGAGAAATCGGACACAAAAGGTTAAAAGTGTAGCATAAATGAGATAGGGTGGAACAATGCTGTGATGGTTTGGTGTGGAAAATCGAAGCGCGCTGTGTCTTATTCCACATAATTACTACAAAGCTTGATGAAAAAAGGAATTGCTAATAATTCCCTTACTGGCTGTAGGTTTCAGACCATCCTACAAAGGAAATGAAATTTTTTCATTCTGCAGATGGGAGCATCACGGAGTTGCGCAGAGCTTTTTGGCTCAGAAAAGGGCCATCGGTTTATACTGACAGATATACCTGGCTCGTGTAACAGCAGCAGGGCTGAGCCCAGCACTTGAAACTGTCCGAGACCTCCCTATGGATTGATTCCAGTACCCTCACTGTCCTGACAGGATACTGCTTAGACCTGAGGGTGAAATGAAACATGCTTTTTTTACTGTGGCCTAGGGAGGCCGCTGGGAAACACTGAGGTCAGTAATTGGCTTCTCAGTCTTGTGGATACAGGGCAATGGTGTTCTTTGAACACCCAAAACTGGATCCAGTGCAGTCTGGGAACTGCTGGAAGCTTCTGCTAGACACCCCTCTTCGAGTTAAACTCATCCCTGAGAAACCTGGACAGAAAAATGTAGGATAGGTTCATAGATTTTTTTTTTTAATATCTCTGTGGATTTACTAAACCAAAAGAAACTTGTTTGTTTGTTTGTTTCCTCTCCCTGATGCTCCGAGGCACATCCTATATTTAGGAGTTTGTCTTGCTCCGCTCTCTTCTCTTGTGTTCTGTATCCTCATGCTGGTTTCACAGAGGATATTGAAAAAGCAGGCAGGGACCATCACAGTTGTATTAAGCAGAGCTCAGATTCAGAAAGAGCTAAGAAAGTTTAAGTCCTCTGCCTGGCGAACTACATGTGGGACTCTAAAACACGAAAGTAGATAAATTATGGGCTAGTCTTTAAAATAATAATAAAATAAATAAATAGTAAGTGTCCCATCAAAATGAGGACAGCTGGTTTTCGTTCCCAAGTTCTCATGCCTCCTGCATTGATACAATTTGTAGGCCCACAAAACAACCTCTGGTTATGTATCAGCAGTTATTACAAGGTATTCATTATGTACTCAGGCATAATGAAGTATATTGTGTGCCATTTCAGGCTCAATTCTGACTCTCCTGCAGTTTACTGGTTTATGGGAGACACATAATGCTTTTTTTAATACATTTAAACGTGGGAATGCATTTCAAGTAGTGATTCAGAACATAAGCCTGTTGGCTGTAACCATAAGAGCACGCAAAAGAGATTTTTGGCTTTTACTGTTGCGTACCTAATGAACCAACAGAGAGAAGGTGTTCCCTTATGTAATCATTATTGTTTTTTTAAGTTGAGAGTGCTACCTGTATCATTAGCAGGGCTGTAGATAACTCATTACAGTTTTACAGGTTGCACTTGGGCTTTCAGGCCACGTAGGGCTTAACTTTTCTCTGTCCGTCCTGGCAGGGTTGTGTAAGGCTTTGTGGTCTACCTCAAAAATCACTGCACACATGACAGTGTTCTCAGGATGAGATTATCTGCACAATGTGACTTTAACCTACTTGATGTGGTTACCTGCTTTAGAGCTAGAATTCACCGCAACAGCAACAACACCCTTCCTCCAAAAAAACCCCCAAAACTACCATCCAACACCAAAAAGCATAGAACCATTCAAACAAAAAATGATAAAAAACTAACCCAATAAAACAAAACCCCAAAAAGCGCAATAAAAAAAGCAAGGTAAAAATGTTTCCTTCTTTTCTCGCATACGGCGAGAGCGGGGGAGGAGGATTCAAAAACATCCCATCCTGAAAACTGCACTTCATACTGCCTGGCAAAAAGTCTCTCTCAGCTGTACTTGGTCAGTTTGTGTGGCTGGATGAGGTGAGGTTCCCGTTTCCTCTTCATTTCATTCAGCTTGTGCAGGCCAGTCACGTGTCAAGTCAATCTGGGAGGTAATTCTCTAAAATGAGCCTGTCATGACAGAAGCATTGCATATATTTGCTTATTAACCAGTTCCATTCAAAACTTGATCCAGAAATCTTTATGTAATAAATAAGATGTATGAGATAGAGGACAGTTTTAAAAAATGAACATGGGCTGCAAGGTAAGGTAACTGGACTACTGAGGAGTTTTAGCAGTACTCTGGTGAGCTCTCTGTGTTCTCGTAAATGAGAATTCACCTGAAATCCAGTGCAAGCCTTATGATCGGATGAACTCAGCAGGCAGACAGGTACTGACTTCTTTAAACAGGTGTATGCTTACTGTTAAAGTAGACCTGAGTACTCAAAAATGCTTAACGTATTCAAACAAGAGCTCAGTTCGGCTCCGCTCAGCTCTGCCAGACTGTTCTTTGCTGAGCCGAACCGAGCCGAACAGTGCGGGGTCCCATTGCTGCCGCCGTGTGGCCGCACGGCGGCACTGCAGCCCGGCTGCCGCGCGGGTGCGGTGATGCTCCCTCTCACGCAGCTCTCTGCTGCCGCCATGTGATAGACCGTAGGTACTGCAGCTCGGGCGCTGCCGCACTCTGCGCCGCAGCGCCGGGGCACGCGCCCTGCCGGCAGCCGCTGCTGGCGCCGTCCCGTGGTAGCAGCGCGGAACTGCAGCCGGCACCGCCCCGCTGACGGGGTTGCCGAGGGTCTGGGGGGAACGCGCTGCTTGCGGGGGGCTGACATTTGCGTCTCCCGCCTCCCGTGCTCCATTCGCCTCCGCTCGCCTCGGTTCGTCGCGCTTCGGCTCCTCTCTTCGCTCCGCTCGGCTCCTCGCTGTTACTCCCGGCTTGACTCGGAGCCGTGCAGAGCCGGACCGACCTCTGCCAAATCTAATTTCGCTGAGAGGAGCCGACTGGAAGTGAAACCAGCCAAGGGTTCAAATCGAGTCGAGAGGAAATAGTTGTGCCTGTGAGTTTGCCTTTCTCATGACACATCAATATAAGCTTGACCAATATACTATAAAGTATATTTAGCATAGAGATTATGATTCATCTTTCTTCTCTCTAGTCTGTGCAATCTTCTTCCGCAACCATCACTTGTAACTAGTGCGTTTTCTTTTTGCTTAAATACGTGTTTTAGGAAAATAGTCTTAACAAGATCAGAAACAGCATTTTGTCTGTGATAAAGTAAACACATCACATGATTTTTTTTGTTCATAGGATGGTTTTGGCTGGAAGGGACCTTAAAGATCATCCAGTTCCAACCACCCTGCCATGGGCAGGGACACCTCCCACTAGACCGGGCTGCTCAAGACTCTATCCAACCTGGCCTTGAACACCTCCAGGGAGGCGGCAGCCACAACCTCCCTCGGCAAGCCGTGCCAGTGTCTCACCACCCTCATTGTGAAAAATTTCTTCCTAAGGTCTAATCTAAATCTTCTACCCTTCCACTTATAGCCATTCCCCCTTGTCCTATCACTACCAACCCTTGTAAAAAGTCCTTCCTCATCTTTCTTGTAGGGCCCCCTTCAGATACAGGAAGGCTGCTATGAGGTCCCCCCGAGGCCTTCTCTTTTCCAGGCTGAACAAGCCCAACTCTCCCAGACTGTCCTCACAGTAGAGGTTCTCCAGCCCTTTGATCGGCTTCATAGAGGATCATAGCCCTCCTCTGGACCCATTTTAACAGTTTTCTTAACTGTTAAAGTAGACATCTCTGATGCATTCCAGCTGTGGGTAAACATTTTCTCAATGATCTAGGGCCAGATCCAAAAATAACTTAGACTAATAAAATTCACCTTAACTACTGAACTATGGATCTGAAAATGCCCAGCTTCCCTATGTCTATCTTCTCCTATTTATCTTCATCGTCACGTAAAAATTAACTGTTCTGTTAAATTCCCTGAGTGTTTCTTTAATAAGAGCCCTCGAAAACAGCCTGCAATTGGATAATACAATTTTAGTTATAAATCATCTCGTGAGTGCTATAGACGAGCTCATGGAGGTTCCAGGTGGCAGGGCCATAATATTCAGTGATTCGCTGAGGTGTCCACTCATCTTTTCCCCATCATTGATTACCACTTTCCTGTGTTAGATGGGGACTAATGAACTGCCTAGTTTATCTTAAATTATCATAGACCTAGACACTCACTTTATTATCCCTCTCTTCTGGAAGTAAGAAAAATAAGGAGCAAATAACTCCTATGTAATGCGTTCTCGTCCAGTTTGATGGTAGTAATTTATAAGCAGCTGAACCACATATCCAATAATGACTTCCTAGAGCTCGTGTCCCTTTGTCTAATAATGTGCTTGAACAAAGTTATCATGTTTTAGCAGGGAAACACTTGGTATTATCCTGAGCATTAATCCAATAAGAGTTCCTCTGCTTGATCGGAGAATTTCTGTAATGGATCCCATTGAACGGATCTGAGCTGTTGCATAGCCGTGCTTCTACCCCTTCAATTGAATCACATGTGGTGGGGACTCTGTTTCCATAGTCATGGCCACCCACTTTTCTTGTGCCACTTAAATCCTTATTGGAACATGAGTGTGTAAAGTAGATGGGTCCGTTATCATCTGTTCATTCCCAAAAATTGACAATCAGATAATTTGTATTCTTATAAGTCAGGTTTCTAATTCAGTAAGTGAAATTACAGTGACCGGTCCCAACAAAACCACCATCTTTTTCTTTGCTCTTCCTACAGTATATGCTCCGTGCAGAATATTTAATTGGCCACTTTGGATTGGTATAATTGTCCCAATAGGTCAGGTTTTTTAGGTTTACTGGACTGTAACAGCTCACTAATACCTCGGGAGAAAGAGGAACCACAGTACATGGCCAATTTTCTAATCCAAACGGGCCTCCACATGGCCAAAATTGGTGAGATTATAAAAATAGGCTACCAGTTCTCCTAAAGCCACAAATTAACTTTCTCCGTTCCAACTTGTTAAGGGGACAGTGGTTCCTTCGCATAAACTTATCAAAACCAAAATTTCTAAAGACATCATTACTTCACACTCTTTAACAATAACAATATCTAAACCACAATCTAAACTTCAACAATAATAACCAACACAGTAGAATGATCACAATCAAAATGACTGTGGCATAATAATATTTGGTCTTACAAATGCCATTGCCAAATAATTATTAAAGCTAAAAATGCTATTATTGTTCTAACAAAGAGCAATTGGGCCGGAAAACAGTCCAACTCCGTCCAATCCAGTAGCTCAGTCGAGGAGCAGTTCTGTGTTCTTATTCATCTGCTGTTTCATTCCTGTGGGAAAAAACATGCTGTGATTCAGCTTGTTTTGTCTCGACGATCTCACTTCAATTAAAAAGAGAGAAAGATCCGTCAGGTAAGGATTCAATGGGTCTTTCCAGATTGGCCTTGTGCCTCCCACACATATTTATTCTTTGGGAATTTTAGACTCATTCGTACCTCCCGTACATGAGGGAGATTCACTAATACCGGTTGTTCCATATGGAAAGGCGTTGGATACCGTCCCAGGACTATTCATAATTGGGGACTAATGGCATTGGCCTTGATGCAAAATCTTTCATTTCTGGACTGCCTCCTGCCGTCCACCTGTTATTGAATACATACATTGCTGACGGAAGGCAATTTGCCCCAATGGCCTGCCCGAATTTTGCTTACCATTTCATCAGACCATTATTTCATTCCACCAACCTATTTGCTTGTGGGGGTACAGAGCATCCATCAAACTCCTTCCTCCTTCACCCAGTCTCGCACTATCCCGGATGAATCTATGATTCTAATATTCATTTCGGTTAAGTCCAAGACTAAAAATTGTGCCACAAGAGCTCGCACACCTCCTGGGAGTGTTATTTTAGTAACCACGGAGGGGCAATCCTTTTTTCCCACCCTCTATTGCAGAAAATTTAATCATTGGATTTCCTGGTTTAATTCTAATAAAGCTGCAGCGTGGGTGGACATCTGGGCCCCAGTGTCTATTAAAAATTCTAAACACAGTTGTCGCTTGCTGACTAGTAAAACAGTAGCAGGTGAAACGTGATCAGGAAGCCATCAGATATTCATTACCTGGGTGCAAGTGTGGCTCAACACCATTCCCGGGGTCTCTCATTTTTTGACATAGCTTCTTTGAGCCAGTTGAGATCTCCTTCAGCTGGTACTGGCAGTGGAGCACTTGGGGAAAGGGGCCCAAACCTTTCCTTTCGGCTCACTAATTCCACTAATTGTTGTGAATTTGGTATCGATACCCCACATGACAGGGTTTTTTTCAGATTCCCAATTCTAGCGCCCTTTTCCACAACTCATTTCATTTGGAATGAAAGGTAGGTCTGTTAGGGATCCTTCTTCCTTTTTGATCCTTTGATCCTTTTCACCCATTCACAACTTCGAACAAAATACACCCTTTTACTGCTCTTAGAGTTAACAGGGTCTCTAGGGTTTCGATCTTGTAAAGTCCACCCCATGCGTCTCCCGTAACTGATCGTATCTTAGACTGTGTCCAGGTATAGAGTCCACTCATCTGGGCTCATCCGGTCCTTAGCTTGTCTCAAATGGACTCTACGAATGTTTTTAGACGATCTGGTAATCCTCAAAGCAATGGGGTGAATCGGTTAGGGTGCACAGGAGCCATAGTGGGAGATTCTGCTACTCTCCCTGCATTGTAAATGGCCTGAATATATGCAGCAGTTTTAAGTGCCAAAGGTTCCCCTTTTTCTTATGGGTTTAATCCCGAAGCCCAGTGTGCTCCTTGTACAGTTATAGAGAGAACCCGGTCATCTGGCACTGGGGCTAAAAGGACTCCAGGACCATAGCCCCCTGCTGCCTCAGCTGAATTTAACAGAACTCAGTCCCCTCCTGTCAAAGATACTCACCATAAGTATTCTACTTCCGATTCTGAGGGCTACCACGAATATTCCTCTTGGATCTTGGCTAGTTCCAAAGCACGACACGGCAGGGTACAGGTGGTTACAGAACAGGTATTATTGGGCTCTTCTGTCTCTTCCATTTCAATTGGAGGTTAGAGGCGAGCTTTTCCCTGATTCTCGGGGAGAGGGTCTGGGTCTAAAGGACATTCGTCTCCACTAGAGTCCCAGATATCACCATCCCATATCTTGGGATCGCAACACAGGACTAGTTTCTGAATATTTGCATCATTCTTTGTAAGAGATATTTGGGTTTACGGCAAATCTAGTTTATCCTGGCATTGTGCCACTCGAGCCTCATCGTCCACTAATGTGGATTTGTACTCCTCCCTCTCTTGTTTCACCTTTTCCAGTTCTCATGGACCCATTCCCCCGTGTCTGCTCTACAGCATTTGTGGTGATGTATGGTCATCAACGGTGAGAGTAGTAGTGCAATCTCAGATATTTATACATATTTCAATACTGTCTAATTATTTTAATCGTTAGCACTATTATTTTCATAATTTCATTAAAGTTGCAGCTTTAGTTTTCACACTGCAAGCCTTTTTCCTCTTATTTACATTTCTGCTGCACCTTGGGGTGGGGCAAAGTGAACTTGGGAGCCCAGCTGCACAGCTTTAGCTACTAAAATTAGCTAGGTCAGAGCTAAACTGTGACAATAGAGAAAGTTGTAATAGAAAAACACATACCACTATCTCTGGTAAAGGTCCACTTCTCCATTCAGTGCTTTTCTTAATGTAAATGTAAGGCAGATTTAATAATTTAGAACTGCTCCTATTTATCCTTTTGTAGGGGTTTGCCCCACCCCATTCCCAGGTGATGGGTGGGAAGACCCAGGGGTTTATAAGCCACATGCCTTTCATCAGGAGCTCATTCAGCTTCTGGTTTCCCTTGAGATCAGTGTTCTGCTGTTCTTTCAGTTCACTGCAACATTTTGAGCAGGCTAAGCTATCTGTTTGTTTGGTTTTTTGTTTTTTTTTTTTTTTTAATTTTAGAGAGGCAGAGATGTCTGTTGGAGGTAAGAGCTTTGTGGTGAGTCAAGGCTAAGCAGCGCAAGTATTAAGTATATTTGATCTCTGCAGGTAGTGCATGTTTGTTTTCAGGTCAGTAATTTTGTTTTGGATGTCTAGAGGAGGCAAGATATTTTAATAGCGTCCATTTTTATTTATTTTATTTTAGATGCTTTTTCTTTGCTTGGATTTTCTGGTTTTGGGATAGCCTATTGCTATTCCTCTTTGCCTGTTCCTAAAGGCTTTACAATTTGTAATAGGTGTCTTCTAGGTTAAAGAAATCTGAAATTTGCTTACTTTGCCAGCCTGTAGCAGGTTCTGGAGTCTGTGGGATGACAGAAAGTAAGAGGGGCTGCTGAGTGGCAGGATCGAATCTCATACGTGTTAAGGCTTGTATGTGTGGGGCTTAAATATGGCCCTTTTTTTCCTGGCTGGCTGTAGTTGAACTCTGGACGGATTTCTAAATGGGAGCAAGGTCATAAGAATTGTTGTTATTGATCACCATATGGTTAACCTAATAGATATTGTTTTCAGATGCAGAGAGATGAGCCGGACACCAAAGGGTGACGATAGAGGAGAGGGAAGCAATAAGAAGGTGACTTAGCCCATGGTGTCAGTAGGAAGATGTGACTGGTTGCCGTATGGGTAGCTTATGAGTTGAGATTTTCATTTTGAAGGTGCGAAGCAAAATGAAATATTGACACCAGAGCTGAATCAAGCAAGGACAGCAACGGTGAGTGGGCTGAAGGAGCAGTTTTCTCAGGAGTTGCATTGCCTGCGAAGCTATGAGCATCCCTCGCTGTTTGTGTATTACATGTGATGTGTAAGTCTCAACATGGCAGCTTGAGGTGGTGAAGGCCAAGAGGGTGAGCGGTCAAAGTAAAGGACCAGGAGGTGGAGAATCACTGTGGGTAACGTGTGCTTTTGGGTACTATCTGAACACGTGTCTTTAGCTTTGTTTAATTGCAGGTGCTGCACTCAACCTCGGAGAGGTGAAGCTTCATGCCTACGAGAGGTCTGAGGGGGTAAGGAGATTGTTGGTAAGGTGGGTGTCTAAGAGCAAAGCACTATCCAGCAACTCAGTTGAGCTTTTACCTTTGGTTTTGTAGGTGCTGTGCATTACTACCTTTGGTTTTGTAGGTGCTGTGCATTACTACCTTGGGAATGGGAAGAGTATTTGACGTGAGTTGGGCAGTAGCGAGAGAAAGGGATTGATTTCCCACAATCAAGAGTAATTTTGTGTCTCTTATTACCTTAGGTGCCCCGGGTGATCACGGCTGCAGCATCTGACATTGGAATCGGCTTGGAGTAGGTGAGCAGAAGGCCAAGGCAGCTTTGCCGAGGAAGGTGTTGTGCGAGACTCTGATGTTGAGCAGTGCAATGCTGACTGTCAGTAGCATTTTAGTTTCTGTTTGGTTTTCTTGCAGGTGTTGAGGAAGAACCCGGTGACTGCAGAATCCTCTCAGACAGCCGATTCGAGCTGAGCTTCTGCTGAGGATGGCTTCAGACCCCCAGCCCTCTGAAAGCTAAGTTGAGGGACCAGGGCTGGGATGGGGCTGGGAAGAGGGCCCTAGATTGGGAGGGGCAGGGAGGGTCTCTAGCATAGAGGAGAGGGCTGTGTGGGAATTGTCCCTTTCGGGCAGGTCAAGGCAGAGGGGGTTACTTCTCGACGCAACGCTAGCAGCTGCCGGGCAGGGCAGTTCCAGCCCTTGTCTTTGTCATTGTGTGGTTTATGTTGTCTGTGTACTTTGTCTCGGACCTTTCTTGGGTCTCGATCTCCTCTTTGCTATCGAGGCAAGCAGTACGCGCCTCGGGCTCCATCTCTATAGTCTCAAATGCCTGTACCCATCTCGCAGTGCTACTGTGGCACTGCTTTCTTGCACGGCAATCTTCAAAGCGTGGATCGACCTCATCTCTTGGAAGATTCTCTTCATTCATCATTTCCAGTGGCATTGCGGGCCACGTCAGCATCCCTGAAGATCAGTCATCCGTTTCCTTGGGTCCCCGTTCTGGGATTTTTTTTTTTCTGTGCACCCATGAAGTCTTAGGCCTTTAAGCGGGGCTTCTTGCACGCGCATCCTCCCAGTTGCGGCCACATCTCTTTGTAACGGGCCAGGGTCTTGCACTCTTCCGGGGCTGCCAGAGATTCTGCTTCGCAGCCCCGTGGTCCTTCCTGCCCGATGGCATCTCTGGCCTGGGAGTCATTCTTCTTACGGCGTTTCTTTTGCCTCTGGACCTCGCGTCATTGGTCTCGTGTGCGGTGTCGGTCTGTGCGTGTTAGTGTGTGGTTGGAGTTGCTCTGCCCGTGGCACCGAAGTCTTAGGACGGGGCAGAAGAGTAACCGTGAGATTCTATGATTAATACGTGTGTGTATACGCTTAGGCTTTGAAGGCCAGGGCCGAACGGTCCATTACCGAACACGTAGCCGTCTACGCAGCAGACGAGGGAGAGTGATTTCCCTGGGGTTCTCAGCCACATAGTTGACGAGCACGTCTTCCCGGGAGAAGCCGCTGGAGGGGTCGTAGAGCGGTTTGAATTCTGAGGGTGGGGTAGGTGTGGGGCTTAACCTTTTATTGTAGCGGGGTTTGCCTCTTTTTGTGCCTGGCTGTAGTGTTAAATAGGGATGATAGTCATAAATGGAATCGAGATGTCTGGAATTGCTAAGGCATCGCGAATCATCAGGATGACTTGTGTCATCTTTCTTCTTTAGGTGCAGAGGGACCAGCTGCGCACCGAATGCTGGCGATGGAGAGGCAAGGAAAGTGCAACAGCAAGGTGGGTTGGCCTTGTTGTCTGTTGGAAGGTGTGACCGGTGTCTCCATGACTAGCTAATGGGAACATATTTTTCACTTTGAAGGCTCCGAGCAAGTAGCAGTGTGGAATGCCGGTGCCGGCGCCAACTCGAACAAGGAGAGCAATGGTGAGTTACCTGAAGCAGCGGTTATTAGTTCAGGTGCTGAGTTATCGGCAAAGATAAAAGCACCTGTTTGCTTTCTGTATTGCAGACGCTGCGCAAGCCTAAGCGTGAGACGACGGAGGCCGAGCGGGCGAGAAGTCAAGGTAACGGAGGGCGAAATTGGAATCGGTGCGTGAAAGGTGTGCTTTTGGGTAGAAGCTGAGCACGTGTCGTCTTCTTTGTGTTTTGCAGGTGCCGCACGCAGCCTCAGAGGAGCAAAGCCACGTGGCAACATGCGGTCCAAGAAGGTGAGGAGGCTGTTGCTTGAGCCGATGCCTAAGAGCGATACAGCAACTCAGTTGAGCATTTACATTTGGTTTTGCAGGTGCCCTTTGGGCCACCTTTGGACCGGGAAGAGCCTTTGAGGTGAGCCGGGCATTAAGGAGAGGGAGCACGGGAACCGATTTCTCGCAATCGCAACAGTAATTTTGCGTCTCCTGTTACCTTAGGTGCCCCAGGAGACGACGGCCGCAGCGTTGGATGTTTGGAAGGGCAAGGAGCAGGCGAGTTGAAGGCCGTGGCAGTTTTGCCGCGAGGATGTGCCTTGTGGAAGACGTTGGCACGCAGCATCGCAACTTTGACTTGTGAGCACAGCTTTTGATTTGTGTTTGGATTTCTTGCAGGCCGTGCGGAGGAACCGAGTGACTGCGGGGTCGTTCCCGTCAGCCGGTGCCATTTGAGTGTTTCTGCCGGAGACGTCTTCAGGCCCTCGGCCCTCTGAAAGCTAAGTGGAGGGACCTGGGCTGGTCTGGGGCTGGGAAGAGGGCCGTAGGTTGGGAGGGGCGGGGAGGGTCTCTAGCATAGAGGAGAGGGCTGTGTGGGAATTGTCCCCTTCGGGCAGGTCACGGCAGAATGGATTACTTAGCGATGCAATGCTAGCAGCTGCTGGGCAGGGCAGTTCCAACCCGTGTCTGTGTCATTGCGTGGTTTATGTTGTCTGTGTGCTTTGTCTCGGACCTTTCTTGGGTCTCGATCTCCTCTTTGCTATCGAGGCAAGGAGTACGCGCCTCGGGATCTATCCCTATAGTCTCAAATGCCAGTAGCCATCACACAGTGCTACTGTGGCACTGCTTTTCTTGCACGGCAATCTTCAAAGCGTGGATCGACCTCATCTCTTGGAAGATTCTCTTCATTCATCATTTGCGGCGGCATCGCGGCCCACGTCAGCATCCCTGAAGATCGGTCATCCGTTTTCTTGGATCCCTGTTCTGGGATTTTTTTTCCGTGCACCCACGAAGTCTTTAGGCCTTTCAGTGGGGCTTCTTGCACGCGCATCCTCCCAGTTGCGGCCACATCTCTTTGTAAAGGGCCTGGGTCTTGCACTCTTCCGGGGCTGCCAGAGATTCTGCTTCGCAGCCCCGTGGTCCTTGCTGCCCGATGGCGTCTCTTGCCTGGGAGTCATTCTTCTTATGGCGTTGCTTTTGCCTCTGGATCTCGCGTCATTGGTCTCGTGTGCGGTGTCGGTCCGTGCGTGTTTGCATGTGGTTGGAGTTGCTCTGCCCGTGGCACTGAAGTCTTAGGACGGGCTAGAAGAGTAAGCGTGAGGTTCTATGATTGATACGTGTGTATGCTTAGGCTTTGAAGGCCAGGGCCGTACGGTCCGTTACCGAACACGTAGCCGTCTACGCAGCAGACGAGGGAGAGTGATTTCCCTGGGGTTCTCAGCCACAGAGGGGATGAGCACGTCTTCCCGGGAGAAGCCGCTGGAGCGGTCGTAGAGCAGTTTGAATTCGGAGGGTGGGGTAGGTGTGGGGCTTAACCTTTTATTGTAGCCGGGTTTGCCTCTTTTTGTGCCTGGCTGTAGTGTTAAATAGGGATGATAGTCATAAATGGAATCGAGATGTCTGGAATTGCTAAGGCGTTGCGTGTCATCAGGATGACTTGTGTCATCTTTTTTCTTTAGGTGCAGAGGGACCAGCTGTGCACCGAATGCTGGCGATGGAGTGGCGAGGAGAGCGCTACAGCAAGGTGGGTTGGCCTTGTTGTCTGTTGGAAGGTGTGACCGGTGTCTCCATGACTAGCTAATGGGAACATATTTTTCCCTTTCAAGGCTCTGAGCAAGTAGCAGTGTGGAATGCCGGTGCCGGCGCCAACTCGAACAAGAAGAACAATGGTGATTTACCTGAAGCAGCGGTTATTAGTTCAGGTGCTGAGTTATCGGCAAAGATGGAAGTACCTCTTTGCTTTCTGTATTGCAGACGCTGCGCAAGCCTAAGCGTGAGACGACGGAGGCCGAGCGGGCGAGAAGTCAAGGTAACGGAGGGCGAAATTGGAATCGGTGCGTGAAAGGTGTGCTTTTGGGTAGAAGCTGAGCACGTGTTGTCTTCTTTGTGTTTTGCAGGTGCCGCACGCAGCCTCAGAGGAGCAAAGCCACGTGGCAACATGCGGTCCGAGAAGGTGAGGAGGCTGTTGCTTGAGCCGATGCCTAAGAGCGATACAGCAACTCACTTGAGCATTTACATTTGGTTTTGCAGGTGCCCTTTGGGCCACCTTTGGACCGGGAAGGGACTTTGAGGTGAGCCGGGCAGTAGGGAGAGGGAGCACGGGAACGGATTTCTCACAATCGCAACAGTAATTTGCATCTCCTGTTACCTTAGGTGCCCCAGGAGACGACGGCCGCAGCGTTGGATGTTTGGACGGGCAAGGAGCAGGCGAGTAGTACGCCGTGGCAGTTTTGCCGCGAGGATGTGCCTTGTGGGAGACATTGGCAGGCAGCAGCGCAACTTTGACTTGTGAGCACAGCTTTTGATTTGTGTTTGGTTTTCCTGCAGGCCGTGCAGAGGAAACTGGTGACTGCGGGGTCGTTCCCGTCGGCCGTTGCCAGTTGAGTGTTTCTGCCGGGGACGTCTTCAGGTCCTCGGCCCTCTGAAAGCTAAGTGGGGAGGGACCAGGGCCGGTCTGGGGCTGGGAAGAGGGCCGTAGGTTGGGAGGGGCGGGGAGGGATTCTAGCATAGAGGAGAGGGCTGTGTGGGAATTGTCCCTTTTGGGCAGGTCAAGGCAGAGGGGATTACTTCTCGACGCAACGCTAGCAGCTGCCGGGCAGGGCAGTTCCAGCCTGTGTCTGTGTCATTGTGTGGTTTATGTTGTCTGTGTGCTTTGTCTCGGACCTGTCTTGGGTCTCCATCTCCTCTTTGCTATCGAGGCAAGCAGTACGCACCTCGGGCTCCATCTCTATAGTCTCAAATGCCTGTACCCATCGCACAGTGCTATTGTGGCACTGCTTTTCTTGCACGGCAATCTTAAAAGCGTGCATCGACCACTTCTCTTGGAAGAGTCTGGTCCTTCATCATTTGCGGCGGCATCGCGGCCCACGTCAGCATCCCTGAAGATCGGTCATCTGTTTAGTTGGATCCCTGTTCTGGGATTTTTTTTTTCTGTGCATCCACGAAGTCTTTAGGCCTTTAAGCGGGGCTTCTTGCACGGGCATCCTCCCAGTTGCGGCCACATCTCTTTGTAACGGGCCAGGGTCTTGCGCTCTTCCAGGGCTGCCAGCGGTTCTCCTTTATGGCCCCGTAGTCCTTGCTGCCCGATGGCGTCTCTTGCCTGGGAGTCATTCATCTTACGGCCTTTCTTTTGCCTCAGGATCTCGCGTCATTGGTCTCGTGTGCAGTGTTGGACAGTGCGTGTTTGCGTGTTGTTGGAGTTGCTCTGCCCATGGCACCGAAGTCTTAGGACGGGCTAGAAGGCTAACCGTAAGGTTCTGTGATTAATACGTGTATATGCTTAGGCTTTGAAGGCTGGGACTGTACGGTCCACTATCGAACACGTAGCCGTCTACGCAGCAGACGAGGGAGAGTGATTTCCCTGGGGCTCACAGCCACAGAGGGGACGAGCACTTCTTCCCGGGAGAAGCCGCTGGAGCGGTAAGAGAGCAGTTTGAATTCGGAGGGTGGTGGAGGTGTGGGGCTTAACCTTTTATTGTAGCGGGGATTGCCTCTTTTTGTGCCTGGCTGTAGTGTTAAATAGGGATGATAGTCATAAATGGAATCGAGATGTCTAAATTGCTAAGGCATCGCATGTCATCAGGATGACTTGTGTGACTTTTTTCTTCAGGTGCAGAGGGACGAGTTGTGCACCAAAGGCTGGCGATGGAGAGGCGAGGAGAGCGCAACAGCAAGGTGGGTTGGCGTTGTTGTCTGTAGAAATGTGTGACCGGTATCCACATGACTAGATAATGGGAACATGTTTTTCACTTTCAAGGCACCGAGCGAGTAGCACAGCGGAATGCCGGTGCCGGTGCCAACTCAAGCAAGGAGAGCAATGGTGAGTTACCTGAAGCAGCGGTTATTGTTCAGGTGATGAGTCATCGGCAAAGATAAATGCACCTCTTTGCTTTCTGTATTGCAGGAGGTGTGCAAGCCTCAACATGGCAGCATGACTCTACAGAGACCAAGCGGGCGAGAAGTCAAGGTAACGGAGGGCAAAATAGGAATCGGTGCGGGCAACGAGTGCTTTTCAATAGAATCTAAGCATGTGTCATCTTCTTTGTTTTTAGCAGGTGCCACACGCCTACTCAGAGGGGTAAAACCACATGACAACATGCGGTCCGAGAAGGTGAGGAGGCTGTTGTTTGAGCCGATCCATTTTCCATGCATCCACGAAGTCTTTAGGCCTTTAAGCGGGGCTTCTTGCACGCGCATCCTCCCAGTTGCGGCCACATCTCTTTGTAACGGGCCAGGGTCTTGCGCTCTTCCAGGGCTGCCAGAGATTCTCCTTCGCGGCCCCGTGGTCCTTCCTGCCCGATGGCGTCTCTTGCCTGGGAGTCATTCTTCTTACGGCACTTCTTTTGCCTCCGGATCTTGCGTCATTGGTCTCGCGTGCGGTGTCGGTCCGTGCGTGTTTGCGTGTTGTTGGAGTTGCTCTGCCCGTGGCACCGAAGTCTTAGGACGGGCTAGAAGACGAACCGTAAGGTTCTGTGATTGATACGTGTGTATGCTTAGGCTTTGAAGGCCAGGGCCGTACGGTCCATTACCGAACACGTAGCCGTCTACGCAGCAGACGAGGGAGAGTGATTTGCCTGGGGTTTGCAGCCACAGAGGGGACGAGCACGTCTTCCCGGGACAAGCCGCTGGAGCGGTCGTAGAGCAGTTTGAATTCGGAGGGTGGGGTAGGTGTGGGGCCTAACCTTTTATTGTAGCGGGGTTTGCCTCTTTTTGTGCCTGGCTGTAGTGTTAAATAGGGCGGACAGTCATAAATGGAATTCAGATGTCTAAATTTCTAAGGCATCGCATGTCCTTAGGATGACTTGTGTGATCTTTTTTCTTCAGGTGCGGAGGGACGAGCTGCGCACAAAAGGCTGGCGATGGAGAGGCGAGGAGAGCGCAACAGCAAGGTGGGTTGGCATCGTTGTCTGTAGGAATGTGTGACCGGTGTCTACATGACTAGATAATGGGGAACATATTTTTCCCTTTCAAGGCACTGAGGAAGTAGCACAGCGGAATGCCGGTGCCGGCGCCAACTCGAGCAAGGAGAGCAATGGTGAGTTACGTGAAGCAGCGGTTATTAGTTCAGGTGATGAGTTACCGGGCAAAGATAAAAGCACCTGTTTGCTTCTGTATTGCAGGCGCTGTGCAAGACTAAGCGTGAGATGACTGAGGCCGAGCGGGCGAGAAGTCAAGGTAAGGGAGGGCAAAATAGGAATCGGTGCGGGCAACACGTGCTTTTGGGTAGGATCTGAGCACGTGTTGTTGTCTTTGTGTTTTGCAGGTGCCGCACGCAGCCTCAGAGGGGCAAAGCCACGTGAGAAGATGTGGTCCGAGAAGGTGAGGAGGCTGTTGCTTGAGCCGATGCCTAAGAGCGATACAGCAACTCACTTGAGCATTTACATTTGGTTTTGCAGGTGCCCTTTGGGCCACCTTTGGACCGGGAAGAGCCTTTGAGGTGAGCCGGGCAGTAGGGAGAGGGAGCACGGGAACGGATTTCTCAGAATCGCAACAGTAATTTGCATCTCCTGTTACCTTAGGTGCCCCAGGAGACGACGGCCGCAGCGTTGGATGTTTGGACGGGCAAGGAGCAGGCGAGTAGTACGCCGTGGCAGTTTTGCCGCGAGGATGTGCCTTGTGGGAGACGTTGGCAGGCAGCAGCGCAACTTTGACTTGTGAGCACAGCTTTTGATTTGTGTTTGGTTTTCCTGCAGGCCGTGCAGAGGAAACTGGTGACTGCGGGGTCGTTCCCGTCGGCCGTTGCCAGTTGAGTGTTTCTGCCGGGGACGTCTTCAGGTCCTCGGCCCTCTGAAAGCTAAGTGGAGGGACCAGGGCCGGTCTGGGGCTGGGAAGAGGGCCGTAGGTTGGGAGGGGCGGGGAGGGATTCTAGCATAGAGGAGAGGGCTGTGTGGGATTTATCCTTTTTGGGCAGGTCAAGGCAGAGGGGATTACTTCTCGACGCAACGCTAGCAGCTGCCGGGCAGGGCAGTTCCAGCCTGTGTCTGTGTCATTGTGTGGTTTATGTTGTCTGTGTGCTTTGTCTCGGACCTGTCTTGGGTCTCCATCTCCTCTTTGCTATCGAGGCAAGCAGTACGCACCTCGGGCTCCATCTCTATAGTCTCAAATGCCTGTACCCATCGCACAGTGCTATTGTGGCACTGCTTTTCTTGCACGGCAATCTTAAAAGCGTGGATCGACCACTTCTCTTGGAAGCGTCTGGTCCTTCATCATTTGCGGCGGCATCGCGGCCCACGTCAGCATCCCTGAAGATCGGTCATGTGTTTAGTTGGATCCCTGTTCTGGGATTTTTTTTTTCTGTGCATCCACGAAGTCTTTAGGCCTTTAAGCGGGGCTTCTTGCACGCGCATCCTCCCAGTTGCGGCCACATCTCTTTGTAACGGGCCAGGGTCTTGCGCTCTTCCAGGGCTGCCAGCGGTTCTCCTTTATGGCCCCGTAGTCCTTGCTGCCCGATGGCGTCTCTTGCCTGGGAGTCATTCTTCTTACGGCGTTTCTTTTGCCTCAGGATCTCGCGTCATTGGTCTCGTGTGCAGTGTTGGACAGTGCGTGTTTGCGTGTTGTTGGAGTTGCTCTGCCCGTGGCACCGAAGTCTTAGGACGGGCTAGAAGGCTAACCGTAAGGTTCTGTGATTAATACGTGTATATGCTTAGGCTTTGAAGGCTGGGACTGTACGGTCCACTATCGAACACGTAGCCGTCTACGCAGCAGACGAGGGAGAGTGATTTCCCTGGGGCTCACAGCCACAGAGGGGACGAGCACTTCTTCCCGGGAGAAGCCGCTGGAGCGGTCGTAGAGCAGTTTGAATTCGGAGGGTGGTGGAGGTGTGGGGCTTAACCTTTTATTGTAGCGGGGATTGCCACTTTTTGTGCCTGGCTGTAGTGTTAAATAGGGATGACAGTCATAAATGGAATCGAGATGTCTAAATTGCTAAGGCATCGCATGTCATCAGGATGACTTGTGTGATCTTTTTTCTTCAGGTGCAGAGGGACGAGTTGTGCACCAAAGGCTGGCGATGGAGAGGCGAGGAGAGCGCAACAGCAAGGTGGGTTGGCGTTGTTGTCTGTAGAAATGTGTGACCGGTATCCACATGACTAGATAATGGGAACATGTTTTTCACTTTCAAGGCACCGAGCGAGTAGCACAGCGGAATGCCGGTGCCGGTGCCAACTCAAGCAAGGAGAGCAACGGTGAGTTACCTGAAGCAGCGGTTATTGTTCAGGTGATGAGTCATCGGCAAAGATAAATGCACCTCTTTGCTTTCTGTATTGCAGGAGGTGTGCAAGCCTCAACATGGCAGCATGACTCTACAGAGACCAAGCGGGCGAGAAGTCAAGGTAACGGAGGGCAAAATAGGAATCGGTGCGGGCAACGAGTGCTTTTCAATAGAATCTAAGCATGTGTCATCTTCTTTGTTTTTAGCAGGTGCCACACGCCTACTCAGAGGGGTAAAACCACATGACAACATGCAGTCCGAGAAGGTGAGGAGGCTGTTGTTTGAGCCGATCCATTTTCCATGCATCCACGAAGTCTTTAGGCCTTTAAGCGGGGCTTCTTGCACGCGCATCCTCCCAGTTGCGGCCACATCTCTTTGTAACGGGCCAGGGTCTTGCACTCTTCCAGGGCTGCCAGAGATTCTCCTTCGCGGCCCCGTGGTCCTTCCTGCCCGATGGCGTCTCTTGCCTGGGAGTCATTCTTCTTACGGCACTTCTTTTGCCTCCGGATCTTGCGTCATTGGTCTCGCGTGCGGTGTCGGTCCGTGCGTGTTTGCGTGTTGTTGGAGTTGCTCTGCCCGTGGCACCGAAGTCTTAGGACGGGCTAGAAGATGAACCGTAAGGTTCTGTGATTGATACGTGTGTATGCTTAGGCTTTGAAGGCCAGGGCCGTACGGTCCATTACCGAACACGTAGCCGTCTACGCAGCAGACGAGGGAGAGTGATTTGCCTGGGGTTTGCAGCCACAGAGGGGACGAGCACGTCTTCCCGGGACAAGCCGCTGGAGCGGTCGTAGAGCAGTTTGAATTCGGAGGGTGGGGTAGGTGTGGGGCCTAACCTTTTATTGTAGCGGGGTTTGCCTCTTTTTGTGCCTGGCTGTAGTGTTAAATAGGGCGGACAGTCATAAATGGAATTCAGATGTCTAAATTTCTAAGGCATCGCGTGTCCTTAGGATGACTTGTGTGATCTTTTTTCTTCAGGTGCGGAGGGACGAGCTGCGCACAAAAGGCTGGCGATGGAGAGGCGAGGAGAGCGCAACAGCAAGGTGGGTTGGCATCGTTGTCTGTAGGAATGTGTGACCGGTGTCTACATGACTAGATAATGGGGAACATATTTTTCCCTTTCAAGGCACTGAGGAAGTAGCACAGCGGAATGCCGGTGCCGGCGCCAACTCGAGCAAGGAGAGCAATGGTGAGTTACCTGAAGCAGCGGTTATTAGTTCAGGTGATGAGTTACCGGGCAAAGATAAAAGCACCTGTTTGCTTCTGTATTGCAGGCGCTGTGCAAGACTAAGCTTGAGATGACTGAGGCCGAGCGGGCGAGAAGTCAAGGTAAGGGAGGGCAAAATAGGAATCGGTGCGGGCAACACGTGCTTTTGGGTAGGATCTGAGCACGTGTTGTTGTCTTTGTGTTTTGCAGGTGCCGCACGCAGCCTCAGAGGGGCAAAGCCACGTGAGAAGATGCGGTCCGAGAAGGTGAGGAGGCTGTTGCTTGAGCCGATGCCTAAGAGCGATACAGCAACTCACTTGAGCATTTACATTTGGTTTTGCAGGTGCCCTTTGGGCCACCTTTGGACCGGGAAGAGCCTTTGAGGTGAGCCGGGCAGTAGGGAGAGGGAGCACGGGAACGGATTTCTCAGAATCGCAACAGTAATTTGCATCTCCTGTTACCTTAGGTGCCCCAGGAGACGACGGCCGCAGCGTTGGATGTTTGGACGGGCAAGGAGCAGGCGAGTAGTACGCCGTGGCAGTTTTGCCGCGAGGATGTGCCTTGTGGGAGACGTTGGCAGGCAGCAGCGCAACTTTGACTTGTGAGCACAGCTTTTGATTTGTGTTTGGTTTTCCTGCAGGCCGTGCAGAGGAAACTGGTGACTGCGGGGTCGTTCCCGTCGGCCGTTGCCAGTTGAGTGTTTCTGCCGGGGACGTCTTCAGGTCCTCGGCCCTCTGAAAGCTAAGTGGGGAGGGACCAGGGCCGGTCTGGGGCTGGGAAGAGGGCCGTAGGTTGGGAGGGGCGGGGAGGGATTCTAGCATAGAGGAGAGGGCTGTGTGGGAATTGTCCCTTTTGGGCAGGTCAAGGCAGAGGGGATTACTTCTCGACGCAACGCTCGCAGCTGCCGGGCAGGGCAGTTCCAGCCTGTGTCTGTGTCATTGTGTGGTTTATGTTGTCTGTGTGCTTTGTCTCGGACCTGTCTTGGGTCTCCATCTCCTCTTTGCTATCGAGGCAAGCAGTACGCACCTCGGGCTCCATCTCTATAGTCTCAAATGCTTGTACCCATCGCACAGTGCTATTGTGGCACTGCTTTTCTTGCACGGCAATCTTAAAAGCGTGGATCGACCACTTCTCTTGGAAGAGTCTGGTCCTTCATCATTTGCGGCGGCATCGCGGCCCACGTCAGCATCCCTGAAGATCGGTCATCTGTTTAGTTGGATCCCTGTTCTGGGATTTTTTTTTTCTGTGCATCCACGAAGTCTTTAGGCCTTTAAGCGGGGCTTCTTGCACGCGCATCCTCCCAGTTGCGGCCACATCTCTTTGTAACGGGCCAGGGTCTTGCGCTCTTCCAGGGCTGCCAGCGGTTCTCCTTTATGGCCCCGTAGTCCTTGCTGCCCGATGGCGTCTCTTGCCTGGGAGTCATTCTTCTTACGGCGTTTCTTTTGCCTCAGGATCTCGCGTCATTGGTCTCGTGTGCAGTGTTGGACAGTGCGTGTTTGCGTGTTGTTGGAGTTGCTCTGCCCGTGGCACCGAAGTCTTAGGACGGGCTAGAAGGCTAACCGTAAGGTTCTGTGATTAATACGTGTATATGCTTAGGCTTTGAAGGCTGGGACTGTACGGTCCACTATCGAACACGTAGCCGTCTACGCAGCAGACGAGGGAGAGTGATTTCCCTGGGGCTCACAGCCACAGAGGGGACGAGCACTTCTTCCCGGGAGAAGCCGCTGGAGCGGTCGTAGAGCAGTTTGAATTCGGAGGGTGGTGGAGGTGTGGGGCTTAACCTTTTATTTTAGCGGGGATTGCCACTTTTTGTGCCTGGCTGTAGTGTTAAATAGGGATGATAGTCATAAATGGAATCGAGATGTCTAAATTGCTAAGGCATCGCATGTCATCAGGATGACTTGTGTGATCTTTTTTCTTCAGGTGCAGAGGGACGAGTTGTGCACCAAAGGCTGGCGATGGAGAGGCGAGGAGAGCGCAACAGCAAGGTGGGTTGGCGTTGTTGTCTGTAGAAATGTGTGACCGGTATCCACATGACTAGATAATGGGAACATGTTTTTCACTTTCAAGGCACTGAGCGAGTAGCACAGCGGAATGCCGGTGCCGGTGTCAACTCAAGCAAGGAGAGCAACGGTGAGTTACCTGAAGCAGCGGTTATTGTTCAGGTGATGAGTCATCGGCAAAGATAAATGCACCTCTTTGCTTTCTGTATTGCAGGAGGTGTGCAAGCCTCAACATGGCAGCATGACTCTACAGAGACCAAGCGGGCGAGAAGTCAAGGTAACGGAGGGCAAAATAGGAATCGGTGCGGGCAACGAGTGCTTTTCAATAGAATCTAAGCATGTGTCATCTTCTTTGTTTTTAGCAGGTGCCACACGCCTACTCAGAGGGGTAAAACCACATGACAACATGCGGTCCGAGAAGGTGAGGAGGCTGTTGTTTGAGCCGATCCATTTTCCATGCATCCACGAAGTCTTTAGGCCTTTAAGCGGGGCTTCTTGCACGCGCATCCTCCCAGTTGCGGCCACATCTCTTTGTAACGGGCCAGGGTCTTGCACTCTTCCAGGGCTGCCAGAGATTCTCCTTCGCGGCCCCGTGGTCCTTCCTGCCCGATGGCGTCTCTTGCCTGGGAGTCATTCTTCTTACGGCACTTCTTTTGCCTCCGGATCTTGCGTCATTGGTCTCGCGTGCGGTGTCGGTCCGTGCGTGTTTACGTGTTGTTGGAGTTCCTCTGCCCGTGGCACCGAAGTCTTAGGATGGGCTAGAAGACGAACCGTAAGGTTCTGTGATTGATACGTGTGTATGCTTAGGCTTTGAAGGCCAGGGCCGTACGGTCCATTACCGAACACGTAGCCGTCTACGCAGCAGACGAGGGAGAGTGATTTGCCTGGGGTTTGCAGCCACAGAGGGGACGAGCACGTCTTCCCGGGACAAGCCGCTGGAGCGGTCGTAGAGCAGTTTGAATTCGGAGGGTGGGGTAGGTGTGGGGCCTAACCTTTTATTGTAGCGGGGTTTGCCTCTTTTTGTGCCTGGCTGTAGTGTTAAATAGGGCAGACAGTCATAAATGGAATTCAGATGTCTAAATTTCTAAGGCATCGCGTGTCCTTAGGATGACTTGTGTGATCTTTTTTCTTCAGGTGCGGAGGGACGAGCTGCGCACAAAAGGCTGGCGATGGAGAGGCGAGGAGAGCGCAACAGCAAGGTGGGTTGGCATCGTTGTCTGTAGGAATGTGTGACCGGTGTCTACATGACTAGATAATGGGGAACATATTTTTCCCTTTCAAGGCACTGAGGAAGTAGCACAGCGGAATGCCGGTGCCGGCGCCAACTCGAGCAAGGAGAGCAATGGTGAGTTACCTGAAGCAGCGGTTATTAGTTCAGGTGATGAGTTACCGGGCAAAGATAAAAGCACCTGTTTGCTTCTGTATTGCAGGCGCTGTGCAAGACTAAGCGTGAGATGACTGAGGCCGAGCGGGCGAGAAGTCAAGGTAAGGGAGGGCAAAATAGGAATCGGTGCGGGCAACACGTGCTTTTGGGTAGGATCTGAGCACGTGGTGTTGTCTTTGTGTTTTGCAGGTGCCGCACGCAGCCTCAGAGGGGCAAAGCCACGTGAGAAGATGCGGTCCGAGAAGGTGAGGAGGCTGTTGCTTGAGCCGATGCCTAAGAGCGATACAGCAACTCACTTGAGCATTTACATTTGGTTTTGCAGGTGCCCTTTGGGCCACCTTTGGACCGGGAAGAGCCTTTGAGGTGAGCCGGGCAGTAGGGAGAGGGAGCACGGGAACGGATTTCTCACAATCGCAACAGTAATTTGCATCTCCTGTTACCTTAGGTGCCCCAGGAGACGACGGCCGCAGCGTTGGATGTTTGGACGGGCAAGGAGCAGGCGAGTAGTACGCCGTGGCAGTTTTGCCGCGAGGATGTGCCTTGTGGGAGACGTTGGCAGGCAGCAGCGCAACTTTGACTTGTGAGCACAGCTTTTGATTTGTGTTTGGTTTTCCTGCAGGCCGTGCAGAGGAAACTGGTGACTGCGGGGTCGTTCCCGTCGGCCGTTGCCAGTTGAGTGTTTCTGCCGGGGACGTCTTCAGGTCCTCGGCCCTCTGAAAGCTAAGTGGGGAGGGACCAGGGCCGGTCTGGGGCTGGGAAGAGGGCCGTAGGTTGGGAGGGGCGGGGAGGGATTCTAGCATAGAGGAGAGGGCTGTGTGGGAATTGTCCCTTTTGGGCAGGTCAAGGCAGAGGGGATTACTTCTCGACGCAACGCTAGCAGCTGCCGGGCAGGGCAGTTCCAGCCTGTGTCTGTGTCATTGTGTGGTTTATGTTGTCTGTGTGCTTTGTCTCGGACCTGTCTTGGGTCTCCATCTCCTCTTTGCTATCGAGGCAAGCAGTACGCACCTCGGGCTCCATCTCTATAGTCTCAAATGCCTGTACCCATCGCACAGTGCTATTGTGGCACTGCTTTTCTTGCACGGCAATCTTAAAAGCGTGGATCGACCACTTCTCTTGGAAGAGTCTGGTCCTTCATCATTTGCGGCGGCATCGCGGCCCACGTCAGCATCCCTGAAGATCGGTCATCTGTTTAGTTGGATCCCTGTTCTGGGATTTTTTTTTTCTGTGCATCCACGAAGTCTTTAGGCCTTTAAGCGGGGCTTCTTGCACGCGCATCCTCCCAGTTGCGGCCACATCTCTTTGTAACGGGCCAGGGTCTTGCGCTCTTCCAGGGCTGCCAGCGGTTCTCCTTTATGGCCCCGTAGTCCTTGCTGCCCGATGGCGTCTCTTGCCTGGGAGTCATTCTTCTTACGGCGTTTCTTTTGCCTCAGGATCTCGCGTCATTGGTCTCGTGTGCAGTGTTGGACAGTGCGTGTTTGCGTGTTGTTGGAGTTGCTCTGCCCGTGGCACCGAAGTCTTAGGACGGGCTAGAAGGCTAACCGTAAGGTTCTGTGATTAATACGTGTATATGCTTAGGCTTTGAAGGCTGGGACTGTACGGTCCACTATCGAACACGTAGCCGTCTACGCAGCAGACGAGGGAGAGTGATTTCCCTGGGGCTCACAGCCACAGAGGGGACGAGCACTTCTTCCCGGGAGAAGCCGCTGGAGCGGTCGTAGAGCAGTTTGAATTCGGAGGGTGGTGGAGGTGTGGGGCTTAACCTTTTATTTTAGCGGGGATTGCCACTTTTTGTGCCTGGCTGTAGTGTTAAATAGGGATGATAGTCATAAATGGAATCGAGATGTCTAAATTGCTAAGGCATCGCATGTCATCAGGATGACTTGTGTGATCTTTTTTCTTCAGGTGCAGAGGGACGAGTTGTGCACCAAAGGCTGGCGATGGAGAGGCGAGGAGAGCGCAACAGCAAGGTGGGTTGGCGTTGTTGTCTGTAGAAATGTGTGACCGGTATCCACATGACTAGATAATGGGAACATGTTTTTCACTTTCAAGGCACCGAGCGAGTAGCACAGCGGAATGCCGGTGCCGGTGCCAACTCAAGCAAGGAGAGCAACGGTGAGTTACCTGAAGCAGCGGTTATTGTTCAGGTGATGAGTCATCGGCAAAGATAAATGCACCTCTTTGCTTTCTGTATTGCAGGAGGTGTGCAAGCCTCAACATGGCAGCATGACTCTACAGAGACCAAGCGGGCGAGAAGTCAAGGTAACGGAGGGCAAAATAGGAATCGGTGCGGGCAACGAGTGCTTTTCAATAGAATCTAAGCATGTGTCATCTTCTTTGTTTTTAGCAGGTGCCACACGCCTACTCAGAGGGGTAAAACCACATGACAACATGCGGTCCGAGAAGGTGAGGAGGCTGTTGTTTGAGCCGATCCATTTTCCATGCATCCACGAAGTCTTTAGGCCTTTAAGCGGGGCTTCTTGCACGCGCATCCTCCCAGTTGCGGCCACATCTCTTTGTAACGGGCCAGGGTCTTGCACTCTTCCAGGGCTGCCAGAGATTCTCCTTCGCGGCCCCGTGGTCCTTCCTGCCCGATGGCGTCTCTTGCCTGGGAGTCATTCTTCTTACGGCACTTCTTTTGCCTCCGGATCTTGCGTCATTGGTCTCGCGTGCGGTGTCGGTCCGTGCGTGTTTGCGTGTTGTTGGAGTTGCTCTGCCCGTGGCACCGAAGTCTTAGGACGGGCTAGAAGACGAACCGTAAGGTTCTGTGATTGATACGTGTGTATGCTTAGGCTTTGAAGGCCAGGGCCGTACGGTCCATTACCGAACACGTAGCCGTCTACGCAGCAGACGAGGGAGAGTGATTTGCCTGGGGTTTGCAGCCACAGAGGGGACGAGCACGTCTTCCCGGGACAAGCCGCTGGAGCGGTCGTAGAGCAGTTTGAATTCGGAGGGTGGGGTAGGTGTGGGGCCTAACCTTTTATTGTAGCGGGGTTTGCCTCTTTTTGTGCCTGGCTGTAGTGTTAAATAGGGCGGACAGTCATAAATGGAATTCAGATGTCTAAATTTCTAAGGCATCGCGTGTCCTTAGGATGACTTGTGTGATCTTTTTTCTTCAGGTGCGGAGGGACGAGCTGCGCACAAAAGGCTGGCGATGGAGAGGCGAGGAGAGCGCAACAGCAAGGTGGGTTGGCATCGTTGTCTGTAGGAATGTGTGACCGGTGTCTACATGACTAGATAATGGGGAACATATTTTTCCCTTTCAAGGCACTGAGGAAGTAGCACAGCGGAATGCCGGTGCCGGCGCCAACTCGAGCAAGGAGAGCAATGGTGAGTTACCTGAAGCAGCGGTTATTAGTTCAGGTGATGAGTTACCGGGCAAAGATAAAAGCACCTGTTGGCTTCTGTATTGCAGGCGCTGTGCAAGACTAAGCGTGAGATGACTGAGGCCGAGCGGGCGAGAATCAAGGTAAGGGAGGGCAAAATAGGAATCGGTGCGGGCAACACGTGCTTTTGGGTAGGATCTGAGCACGTGTTGTTGTCTTTGTGTTTTGCAGGTGCCGCACGCAGCCTCAGAGGGGCAAAGCCACGTGAGAAGATGCGGTCCGAGAAGGTGAGGAGGCTGTTGCTTGAGCCGATGCCTAAGAGCGATACAGCAACTCACTTGAGCATTTACATTTGGTTTTGCAGGTGCCCTTTGGGCCACCTTTGGACCGGGAAGAGCCTTTGAGGTGAGCCGGGCAGTAGGGAGAGGGAGCACGGGAACGGATTTCTCAGAATCGCAACAGTAATTTGCATCTCCTGTTACCTTAGGTGCCCCAGGAGACGACGGCCGCAGCGTTGGATGTTTGGACGGGCAAGGAGCAGGCGAGTAGTACGCCGTGGCAGTTTTGCCGCGAGGATGTGCCTTGTGGGAGACGTTGGCAGGCAGCAGCGCAACTTTGACTTGTGAGCACAGCTTTTGATTTGTGTTTGGTTTTCCTGCAGGCCGTGCAGAGGAAACTGGTGACTGCGGGGTCGTTCCCGTCGGCCGTTGCCAGTTGAGTGTTTCTGCCGGGGACGTCTTCAGGTCCTCGGCCCTCTGAAAGCTAAGTGGGGAGGGACCAGGGCCGGTCTGGGGCTGGGAAGAGGGCCGTAGGTTGGGAGGGGCGGGGAGGGATTCTAGCATAGAGGAGAGGGCTGTGTGGGAATTGTCCCTTTTGGGCAGGTCAAGGCAGAGGGGATTACTTCTCGACGCAACGCTAGCAGCTGCCGGGCAGGGCAGTTCCAGCCTGTGTCTGTGTCATTGTGTTGTTTATGTTGTCTGTGTGCTTTGTCTCGGACCTGTCTTGGGTCTCCATCTCCTCTTTGCTATCGAGGCAAGCAGTACGCACCTCGGGCTCCATCTCTATAGTCTCAAATGCCTGTACCCATCGCACAGTGCTATTGTGGCACTGCTTTTCTTGCACGGCAATCTTAAAAGCGTGGATCGACCACTTCTCTTGGAAGAGTCTGGTCCTTCATCATTTGCGGCGGCATCGCGGCCCACGTCAGCATCCCTGAAGATCGGTCATCTGTTTAGTTGGATCCCTGTTCTGGGATTTTTTTTTCTGTGCATCCACGAAGTCTTTAGGCCTTTAAGCGGGGCTTCTTGCACGCGCATCCTCCCAGTTGCGGCCACATCTCTTTGTAACGGGCCAGGGTCTTGCGCTCTTCCAGGGCTGCCAGCGGTTCTCCTTTATGGCCCCGTAGTCCTTGCTGCCCGATGGCGTCTCTTGCCTGGGAGTCATTCTTCTTACGGCGTTTCTTTTGCCTCCGGATCTTGCGTCATTGGTCTCGCGTGCGGTGTCGGTCCGTGCGTGTTTGCGTGTTGTTGGAGTTGCTCTGCCCGTGGCACCGAAGTCTTAGGACGGGCTAGAAGGCTAACCGTAAGGTTCTGTGATTAATACGTGTATATGCTTAGGCTTTGAAGGCTGGGACTGTACGGTCCACTATCGAACACGTAGCCGTCTACGCAGCAGACGAGGGAGAGTGATTTCCCTGGGGCTCACAGCCACAGAGGGGACGAGCACTTCTTCCCGGGAGAAGCCGCTGGAGCGGTCGTAGAGCAGTTTGAATTCGGAGGGTGGTGGAGGTGTGGGGCTCAACCTTTTATTGTAGCGGGGATTGCCTCTTTTTGTGCCTGGCTGTAGTGTTAAATAGGGATGATAGTCATAAATGGAATCGAGATGTCTAAATTGCTAAGGCATCGCATGTCATCAGGATGACTTGTGTGATCTTTTTTCTTCAGGTGCAGAGGGACGAGTTGTGCACCAAAGGCTGGCGATGGAGAGGCGAGGAGAGCGCAACAGCAAGGTGGGTTGGCGTTGTTGTCTGTAGAAATGTGTGACCGGTATCCACATGACTAGATAATGGGAACATGTTTTTCACTTTCAAGGCACCGAGCGAGTAGCACAGCGGAATGCCGGTGCCGGTGCCAACTCAAGCAAGGAGAGCAACGGTGAGTTACCTGAAGCAGCGGTTATTGTTCAGGTGATGAGTCATCGGCAAAGATAAATGCACCTCTTTGCTTTCTGTATTGCAGGAGGTGTGCAAGCCTCAACATGGCAGCATGACTCTACAGAGACCAAGCGGGCGAGAAGTCAAGGTAACGGAGGGCAAAATAGGAATCGGTGCGGGCAACGAGTGCTTTTCAATAGAATCTAAGCATGTGTCATCTTCTTTGTTTTTAGCAGGTGCCACACGCCTACTCAGAGGGGTAAAACCACATGACAACATGCGGTCCGAGAAGGTGAGGAGGCTGTTGTTTGAGCCGATCCATTTTCCATGCATCCACGAAGTCTTTAGGCCTTTAAGCGGGGCTTCTTGCACGCGCATCCTCCCAGTTGCGGCCACATCTCTTTGTAACGGGCCAGGGTCTTGCACTCTTCCAGGGCTGCCAGAGATTCTCCTTCGCGGCCCCGTGGTCCTTCCTGCCCGATGGCGTCTCTTGCCTGGGAGTCATTCTTCTTACGGCACTTCTTTTGCCTCCGGATCTTGCGTCATTGGTCTCGCGTGCGGTGTCGGTCCGTGCGTGTTTGCGTGTTGTTGGAGTTGCTCTGCCCGTGGCACCGAAGTCTTAGGACGGGCTAGAAGACGAACCGTAAGGTTCTGTGATTGATATGTGTGTATGCTTAGGCTTTGAAGGCCAGGGCCGTACGGTCCATTACCGAACACGTAGCCGTCTACGCAGCAGACGAGGGAGAGTGATTTGCCTGGGGTTTGCAGCCACAGAGGGGACGAGCACGTCTTCCCGGGACAAGCCGCTGGAGCGGTCGTAGAGCAGTTTGAATTCGGAGGGTGGGGTAGGTGTGGGGCCTAACCTTTTATTGTAGCGGGGTTTGCCTCTTTTTGTGCCTGGCTGTAGTGTTAAATAGGGCGGACAGTCATAAATGGAATTCAGATGTCTAAATTTCTAAGGCATCGCGTGTCCTTAGGATGACTTGTGTGATCTTTTTTCTTCAGGTGCGGAGGGACGAGCTGCGCACAAAAGGCTGGCGATGGAGAGGCGAGGAGAGCGCAACAGCAAGGTGGGTTGGCATCGTTGTCTGTAGGAATGTGTGACCGGTGTCTACATGACTAGATAATGGGGAACATATTTTTCCCTTTCAAGGCACTGAGGAAGTAGCACAGCGGAATGCCGGTGCCGGCGCCAACTCGAGCAAGGAGAGCAATGGTGAGTTACCTGAAGCAGCGGTTATTAGTTCAGGTGATGAGTTACCGGGCAAAGATAAAAGCACCTGTTGGCTTCTGTATTGCAGGCGCTGTGCAAGACTAAGCGTGAGATGACTGAGGCCGAGCGGGCGAGAATCAAGGTAAGGGAGGGCAAAATAGGAATCGGTGCGGGCAACACGTGCTTTTGGGTAGGATCTGAGCACGTGTTGTTGTCTTTGTGTTTTGCAGGTGCCGCACGCAGCCTCAGAGGGGCAAAGCCACGTGAGAAGATGCGGTCCGAGAAGGTGAGGAGGCTGTTGCTTGAGCCGATGCCTAAGAGCGATACAGCAACTCACTTGAGCATTTACATTTGGTTTTGCAGGTGCCCTTTGGGCCACCTTTGGACCGGGAAGAGCCTTTGAGGTGAGCCGGGCAGTAGGGAGAGGGAGCACGGGAACGGATTTCTCACAATCGCAACAGTAATTTGCATCTCCTGTTACCTTAGGTGCCCCAGGAGACGACGGCCGCAGCGTTGGATGTTTGGACGGGCAAGGAGCAGGCGAGTAGTACGCCGTGGCAGTTTTGCCGCGAGGATGTGCCTTGTGGGAGACGTTGGCAGGCAGCAGCGCAACTTTGACTTGTGAGCACAGCTTTTGATTTGTGTTTGGTTTTCCTGCAGGCCGTGCAGAGGAAACTGGTGACTGCGGGGTCGTTCCCGTCGGCCGTTGCCAGTTGAGTGTTTCTGCCGGGGACGTCTTCAGGTCCTCGGCCCTCTGAAAGCTAAGTGGGGAGGGACCAGGGCCGGTCTGGGGCTGGGAAGAGGGCCGTAGGTTGGGAGGGGCGGGGAGGGATTCTAGCATAGAGGAGAGGGCTGTGTGGGATTTATCCTTTTTGGGCAGGTCAAGGCAGAGGGGATTACTTCTCGACGCAACGCTAGCAGCTGCCGGGCAGGGCAGTTCCAGCCTGTGTCTGTGTCATTGTGTGGTTTATGTTGTCTGTGTGCTTTGTCTCGGACCTGTCTTGGGTCTCCATCTCCTCTTTGCTATCGAGGCAAGCAGTACGCACCTCGGGCTCCATCTCTATAGTCTCAAATGCCTGTACCCATCGCACAGTGCTATTGTGGCACTGCTTTTCTTGCACGGCAATCTTAAAAGCGTGGATCGACCACTTCTCTTGGAAGAGTCTGGTCCTTCATCATTTGCGGCGGCATCGCGGCCCACGTCAGCATCCCTGAAGATCGGTCATCTGTTTAGTTGGATCCCTGTTCTGGGATTTTTTTTTCTGTGCATCCACGAAGTCTTTAGGCCTTTAAGCGGGGCTTCTTGCACGCGCATCCTCCCAGTTGCGGCCACATCTCTTTGTAACGGGCCAGGGTCTTGCGCTCTTCCAGGGCTGCCAGCGGTTCTCCTTTATGGCCCCGTAGTCCTTGCTGCCCGATGGCGTCTCTTGCCTGGGAGTCATTCTTCTTACGGCGTTTCTTTTGCCTCCGGATCTTGCGTCATTGGTCTCGCGTGCGGTGTCGGTCCGTGCGTGTTTGCGTGTTGTTGGAGTTGCTCTGCCCGTGGCACCGAAGTCTTAGGACGGGCTAGAAGGCTAACCGTAAGGTTCTGTGATTAATACGTGTATATGCTTAGGCTTTGAAGGCTGGGACTGTACGGTCCACTATCGAACACGTAGCCGTCTACGCAGCAGACAAGGGAGAGTGATTTCCCTGGGGCTCACAGCCACAGAGGGGACGAGCACTTCTTCCCGGGAGAAGCCGCTGGAGCGGTCGTAGAGCAGTTTGAATTCGGAGGGTGGTGGAGGTGTGGGGCTCAACCTTTTATTGTAGCGGGGATTGCCTCTTTTTGTGCCTGGCTGTAGTGTTAAATAGGGATGATAGTCATAAATGGAATCGAGATGTCTAAATTGCTAAGGCATCGCATGTCATCAGGATGACTTGTGTGATCTTTTTTCTTCAGGTGCAGAGGGACGAGTTGTGCACCAAAGGCTGGCGATGGAGAGGCGAGGAGAGCGCAACAGCAAGGTGGGTTGGCGTTGTTGTCTGTAGAAATGTGTGACCGGTATCCACATGACTAGATAATGGGAACATGTTTTTCACTTTCAAGGCACCGAGCGAGTAGCACAGCGGAATGCCGGTGCCGGTGCCAACTCAAGCAAGGAGAGCAACGGTGAGTTACCTGAAGCAGCGGTTATTGTTCAGGTGATGAGTCATCGGCAAAGATAAATGCACCTCTTTGCTTTCTGTATTGCAGGAGGTGTGCAAGCCTCAACATGGCAGCATGACTCTACAGAGACCAAGCGGGCGAGAAGTCAAGGTAACGGAGGGCAAAATAGGAATCGGTGCGGGCAACGAGTGCTTTTCAATAGAATCTAAGCATGTGTCATCTTCTTTGTTTTTAGCAGGTGCCACACGCCTACTCAGAGGGGTAAAACCACATGACAACATGCGGTCCGAGAAGGTGAGGAGGCTGTTGTTTGAGCCGATCCATTTTCCATGCATCCACGAAGTCTTTAGGCCTTTAAGCGGGGCTTCTTGCACGCGCATCCTCCCAGTTGCGGCCACATCTCTTTGTAACGGGCCAGGGTCTTGCACTCTTCCAGGGCTGCCAGAGATTCTCCTTCGCGGCCCCGTGGTCCTTCCTGCCCGATGGCGTCTCTTGCCTGGGAGTCATTCTTCTTACGGCACTTCTTTTGCCTCCGGATCTTGCGTCATTGGTCTCGCGTGCGGTGTCGGTCCGTGCGTGTTTGCGTGTTGTTGGAGTTGCTCTGCCCGTGGCACCGAAGTCTTAGGACGGGCTAGAAGATGAACCGTAAGGTTCTGTGATTGATACGTGTGTATGCTTAGGCTTTGAAGGCCAGGGCCGTACGGTCCATTACCGAACACGTAGCCGTCTACGCAGCAGACGAGGGAGAGTGATTTGCCTGGGGTTTGCAGCCACAGAGGGGACGAGCACGTCTTCCCGGGACAAGCCGCTGGAGCGGTCGTAGAGCAGTTTGAATTCGGAGGGTGGGGTAGGTGTGGGGCCTAACCTTTTATTGTAGCGGGGTTTGCCTCTTTTTGTGCCTGGCTGTAGTGTTAAATAGGGCGGACAGTCATAAATGGAATTCAGATGTCTAAATTTCTAAGGCATCGCGTGTCCTTAGGATGACTTGTGTGATCTTTTTTCTTCAGGTGCGGAGGGACGAGCTGCGCACAAAAGGCTGGCGATGGAGAGGCGAGGAGAGCGCAACAGCAAGGTGGGTTGGCATCGTTGTCTGTAGGAATGTGTGACCGGTGTCTACATGACTAGATAATGGGGAACATATTTTTCCCTTTCAAGGCACTGAGGAAGTAGCACAGCGGAATGCCGGTGCCGGCGCCAACTCGAGCAAGGAGAGCAATGGTGAGTTACCTGAAGCAGCGGTTATTAGTTCAGGTGATGAGTTACCGGGCAAAGATAAAAGCACCTGTTGGCTTCTGTATTGCAGGCGCTGTGCAAGACTAAGCTTGAGATGACTGAGGCCGAGCGGGCGAGAAGTCAAGGTAAGGGAGGGCAAAATAGGAATCGGTGCGGGCAACACGTGCTTTTGGGTAGGATCTGAGCACGTGGTGTTGTCTTTGTGTTTTGCAGGTGCCGCACGCAGCCTCAGAGGGGCAAAGCCACGTGAGAAGATGCGGTCCGAGAAGGTGAGGAGGCTGTTGCTTGAGCCGATGCCTAAGAGCGATACAGCAACTCACTTGAGCATTTACATTTGGTTTTGCAGGTGCCCTTTGGGCCACCTTTGGACCGGGAAGAGCCTTTGAGGTGAGCCGGGCAGTAGGGAGAGGGAGCACGGGAACGGATTTCTCACAATCGCAACAGTAATTTGCATCTCCTGTTACCTTAGGTGCCCCAGGAGACGACGGCCGCAGCGTTGGATGTTTGGACGGGCAAGGAGCAGGCGAGTAGTACGCCGTGGCAGTTTTGCCGCGAGGATGTGCCTTGTGGGAGACGTTGGCAGGCAGCAGCGCAACTTTGACTTGTGAGCACAGCTTTTGATTTGTGTTTGGTTTTCCTGCAGGCCGTGCAGAGGAAACTGGTGACTGCGGGGTCGTTCCCGTCGGCCGTTGCCAGTTGAGTGTTTCTGCCGGGGACGTCTTCAGGTCCTCGGCCCTCTGAAAGCTAAGTGGAGCGACCAGGGCCGGTCTGGGGCTGGGAAGAGGGCCGTAGGTTGGGAGGGGCGGGGAGGGATTCTAGCATAGAGGGCTGTGTGGGATTTATCCTTTTTGGGCAGGTCAAGGCAGAGGGGATTACTTCTCGATGCAACGCTAGCAGCTGCCGGGCAGGGCAGTTCCAGCCTGTGTCTGTGTCATTGTGTGGTTTATGTTGTCTGTGTGCTTTGTCTCGGACCTGTCTTGGGTCTCCATCTCCTCTTTGCTATCGAGGCAAGCAGTACGCACCTCGGGCTCCATCTCTATAGTCTCAAATGCCTGTACCCATCGCACAGTGCTATTGTGGCACTGCTTTTCTTGCACGGCAATCTTAAAAGCGTGGATCGACCACTTCTCTTGGAAGAGTCTGGTCCTTCATCATTTGCGGCGGCATCGCGGCCCACGTCAGCATCCCTGAAGATCGGTCATCTGTTTAGTTGGATCCCTGTTCTGGGATTTTTTTTTTCTGTGCATCCACGAAGTCTTTAGGCCTTTAAGCGGGGCTTCTTGCACGCGCATCCTCCCAGTTGCGGCCACATCTCTTTGTAACGGGCCAGGGTCTTGCGCTCTTCCAGGGCTGCCAGCGGTTCTCCTTTATGGCCCCGTAGTCCTTGCTGCCCGATGGCGTCTCTTGCCTGGGAGTCATTCTTCTTACGGCGTTTCTTTTGCCTCAGGATCTCGCGTCATTGGTCTCGTGTGCAGTGTTGGACAGTGCGTGTTTGCGTGTTGTTGGAGTTGCTCTGCCCGTGGCACCGAAGTCTTAGGACGGGCTAGAAGGCTAACCGTAAGGTTCTGTGATTAATACGTGTATATGCTTAGGCTTTGAAGGCTGGGACTGTACGGTCCACTATCGAACACGTAGCCGTCTACGCAGCAGACGAGGGAGAGTGATTTCCCTGGGGCTCACAGCCACAGAGGGGACGAGCACTTCTTCCCGGGAGAAGCCGCTGGAGCGGTCGTAGAGCAGTTTGAATTCGGAGGGTGGTGGAGGTGTGGGGCTTAACCTTTTATTTTAGCGGGGATTGCCACTTTTTGTGCCTGGCTGTAGTGTTAAATAGGGATGACAGTCATAAATGGAATCGAGATGTCTAAATTGCTAAGGCATCGCATGTCATCAGGATGACTTGTGTGATCTTTTTTCTTCAGGTGCAGAGGGACGAGTTGTGCACCAAAGGCTGGCGATGGAGAGGCGAGGAGAGCGCAACAGCAAGGTGGGTTGGCGTTGTTGTCTGTAGAAATGTGTGACCGGTATCCACATGACTAGATAATGGGAACATGTTTTTCACTTTCAAGGCACCGAGCGAGTAGCACAGCGGAATGCCGGTGCCGGTGCCAACTCAAGCAAGGAGAGCAACGGTGAGTTACCTGAAGCAGCGGTTATTGTTCAGGTGATGAGTCATCGGCAAAGATAAATGCACCTCTTTGCTTTCTGTATTGCAGGAGGTGTGCAAGCCTCAACATGGCAGCATGACTCTACAGAGACCAAGCGGGCGAGAAGTCAAGGTAACGGAGGGCAAAATAGGAATCGGTGCGGGCAACGAGTGCTTTTCAATAGAATCTAAGCATGTGTCATCTTCTTTGTTTTTAGCAGGTGCCACACGCCTACTCAGAGGGGTAAAACCACATGACAACATGCAGTCCGAGAAGGTGAGGAGGCTGTTGTTTGAGCCGATCCATTTTCCATGCATCCACGAAGTCTTTAGGCCTTTAAGCGGGGCTTCTTGCACGCGCATCCTCCCAGTTGCGGCCACATCTCTTTGTAACGGGCCAGGGTCTTGCACTCTTCCAGGGCTGCCAGAGATTCTCCTTCGCGGCCCCGTGGTCCTTCCTGCCCGATGGCGTCTCTTGCCTGGGAGTCATTCTTCTTACGGCACTTCTTTTGCCTCCGGATCTTGCGTCATTGGTCTCGCGTGCGGTGTCGGTCCGTGCGTGTTTGCGTGTTGTTGGAGTTGCTCTGCCCGTGGCACCGAAGTCTTAGGACGGGCTAGAAGATGAACCGTAAGGTTCTGTGATTGATACGTGTGTATGCTTAGGCTTTGAAGGCCAGGGCCGTACGGTCCATTACCGAACACGTAGCCGTCTACGCAGCAGACGAGGGAGAGTGATTTGCCTGGGGTTTGCAGCCACAGAGGGGACGAGCACGTCTTCCCGGGACAAGCCGCTGGAGCGGTCGTAGAGCAGTTTGAATTCGGAGGGTGGGGTAGGTGTGGGGCCTAACCTTTTATTGTAGCGGGGTTTGCCTCTTTTTGTGCCTGGCTGTAGTGTTAAATAGGGCGGACAGTCATAAATGGAATTCAGATGTCTAAATTTCTAAGGCATCGCGTGTCCTTAGGATGACTTGTGTGATCTTTTTTCTTCAGGTGCGGAGGGACGAGCTGCGCACAAAAGGCTGGCGATGGAGAGGCGAGGAGAGCGCAACAGCAAGGTGGGTTGGCATCGTTGTCTGTAGGAATGTGTGACCGGTGTCTACATGACTAGATAATGGGGAACATATTTTTCCCTTTCAAGGCACTGAGGAAGTAGCACAGCGGAATGCCGGTGCCGGCGCCAACTCGAGCAAGGAGAGCAATGGTGAGTTACCTGAAGCAGCGGTTATTAGTTCAGGTGATGAGTTACCGGGCAAAGATAAAAGCACCTGTTTGCTTCTGTATTGCAGGCGCTGTGCAAGACTAAGCTTGAGATGACTGAGGCCGAGCGGGCGAGAAGTCAAGGTAAGGGAGGGCAAAATAGGAATCGGTGCGGGCAACACGTGCTTTTGGGTAGGATCTGAGCACGTGTTGTTGTCTTTGTGTTTTGCAGGTGCCGCACGCAGCCTCAGAGGGGCAAAGCCACGTGAGAAGATGCGGTCCGAGAAGGTGAGGAGGCTGTTGCTTGAGCCGATGCCTAAGAGCGATACAGCAACTCACTTGAGCATTTACATTTGGTTTTGCAGGTGCCCTTTGGGCCACCTTTGGACCGGGAAGAGCCTTTGAGGTGAGCCGGGCAGTAGGGAGAGGGAGCACGGGAACGGATTTCTCAGAATCGCAACAGTAATTTGCATCTCCTGTTACCTTAGGTGCCCCAGGAGACGACGGCCGCAGCGTTGGATGTTTGGACGGGCAAGGAGCAGGCGAGTAGTACGCCGTGGCAGTTTTGCCGCGAGGATGTGCCTTGTGGGAGACGTTGGCAGGCAGCAGCGCAACTTTGACTTGTGAGCACAGCTTTTGATTTGTGTTTGGTTTTCCTGCAGGCCGTGCAGAGGAAACTGGTGACTGCGGGGTCGTTCCCGTCGGCCGTTGCCAGTTGAGTGTTTCTGCCGGGGACGTCTTCAGGTCCTCGGCCCTCTGAAAACTAAGTGGGGAGGGACCAGGGCCGGTCTGGGGCTGGGAAGAGGGCCGTAGGTTGGGAGGGGCGGGGAGGGATTCTAGCATAGAGGAGAGGGCTGTGTGGGAATTGTCCCTTTTGGGCAGGTCAAGGCAGAGGGGATTACTTCTCGACGCAACGCTCGCAGCTGCCGGGCAGGGCAGTTCCAGCCTGTGTCTGTGTCATTGTGTGGTTTATGTTGTCTGTGTGCTTTGTCTCGGACCTGTCTTGGGTCTCCATCTCCTCTTTGCTATCGAGGCAAGCAGTACGCACCTCGGGCTCCATCTCTATAGTCTCAAATGCCTGTACCCATCGCACAGTGCTATTGTGGCACTGCTTTTCTTGCACGGCAATCTTAAAAGCGTGGATCGACCACTTCTCTTGGAAGAGTCTGGTCCTTCATCATTTGCGGCGGCATCGCGGCCCACGTCAGCATCCCTGAAGATCGGTCATCTGTTTAGTTGGATCCCTGTTCTGGGATTTTTTTTTTCTGTGCATCCACGAAGTCTTTAGGCCTTTAAGCGGGGCTTCTTGCACGCGCATCCTCCCAGTTGCGGCCACATCTCTTTGTAACGGGCCAGGGTCTTGCGCTCTTCCAGGGCTGCCAGCGGTTCTCCTTTATGGCCCCGTAGTCCTTGCTGCCCGATGGCGTCTCTTGCCTGGGAGTCATTCTTCTTACGGCGTTTCTTTTGCCTCAGGATCTCGCGTCATTGGTCTCGTGTGCAGTGTTGGACAGTGCGTGTTTGCGTGTTGTTGGAGTTGCTCTGCCCGTGGCACCGAAGTCTTAGGACGGGCTAGAAGGCTAACCGTAAGGTTCTGTGATTAATACGTGTATATGCTTAGGCTTTGAAGGCTGGGACTGTACGGTCCACTATCGAACACGTAGCCGTCTACGCAGCAGACGAGGGAGAGTGATTTCCCTGGGGCTCACAGCCACAGAGGGGACGAGCACTTCTTCCCGGGAGAAGCCGCTGGAGCGGTCGTAGAGCAGTTTGAATTCGGAGGGTGGTGGAGGTGTGGGGCTTAACCTTTTATTTTAGCGGGGATTGCCACTTTTTGTGCCTGGCTGTAGTGTTAAATAGGGATGATAGTCATAAATGGGATCGAGATGTCTAAATTGCTAAGGCATCGCATGTCATCAGGATGACTTGTGTGATCTTTTTTCTTCAGGTGCAGAGGGACGAGTTGTGCACCAAAGGCTGGCGATGGAGAGGCGAGGAGAGCGCAACAGCAAGGTGGGTTGGCGTTGTTGTCTGTAGAAATGTGTGACCGGTATCCACATGACTAGATAATGGGAACATGTTTTTCACTTTCAAGGCACTGAGCGAGTAGCACAGCGGAATGCCGGTGCCGGTGTCAACTCAAGCAAGGAGAGCAACGGTGAGTTACCTGAAGCAGCGGTTATTGTTCAGGTGATGAGTCATCGGCAAAGATAAATGCACCTCTTTGCTTTCTGTATTGCAGGAGGTGTGCAAGCCTCAACATGGCAGCATGACTCTACAGAGACCAAGCGGGCGAGAAGTCAAGGTAACGGAGGGCAAAATAGGAATCGGTGCGGGCAACGAGTGCTTTTCAATAGAATCTAAGCATGTGTCATCTTCTTTGTTTTTAGCAGGTGCCACACGCCTACTCAGAGGGGTAAAACCACATGACAACATGCGGTCCGAGAAGGTGAGGAGGCTGTTGTTTGAGCCGATCCATTTTCCATGCATCCACGAAGTCTTTAGGCCTTTAAGCGGGGCTTCTTGCACGCGCATCCTCCCAGTTGCGGCCACATCTCTTTGTAACGGGCCAGGGTCTTGCACTCTTCCAGGGCTGCCAGAGATTCTCCTTCGCGGCCCCGTGGTCCTTCCTGCCCGATGGCGTCTCTTGCCTGGGAGTCATTCTTCTTACGGCACTTCTTTTGCCTCCGGATCTTGCGTCATTGGTCTCGCGTGCGGTGTCGGTCCGTGCGTGTTTACGTGTTGTTGGAGTTCCTCTGCCCGTGGCACCGAAGTCTTAGGATGGGCTAGAAGACGAACCGTAAGGTTCTGTGATTGATACGTGTGTATGCTTAGGCTTTGAAGGCCAGGGCCGTACGGTCCATTACCGAACACGTAGCCGTCTACGCAGCAGACGAGGGAGAGTGATTTGCCTGGGGTTTGCAGCCACAGAGGGGACGAGCACGTCTTCCCGGGACAAGCCGCTGGAGCGGTCGTAGAGCAGTTTGAATTCGGAGGGTGGGGTAGGTGTGGGGCCTAACCTTTTATTGTAGCGGGGTTTGCCTCTTTTTGTGCCTGGCTGTAGTGTTAAATAGGGCGGACAGTCATAAATGGAATTCAGATGTCTAAATTTCTAAGGCATCGCGTGTCCTTAGGATGACTTGTGTGATCTTTTTTCTTCAGGTGCGGAGGGACGAGCTGCGCACAAAAGGCTGGCGATGGAGAGGCGAGGAGAGCGCAACAGCAAGGTGGGTTGGCATCGTTGTCTGTAGGAATGTGTGACCGGTGTCTACATGACTAGATAATGGGGAACATATTTTTCCCTTTCAAGGCACTGAGGAAGTAGCACAGCGGAATGCCGGTGCCGGCGCCAACTCGAGCAAGGAGAGCAATGGTGAGTTACCTGAAGCAGCGGTTATTAGTTCAGGTGATGAGTTACCGGGCAAAGATAAAAGCACCTGTTTGCTTCTGTATTGCAGGCGCTGTGCAAGACTAAGCGTGAGATGACTGAGGCCGAGCGGGCGAGAAGTCAAGGTAAGGGAGGGCAAAATAGGAATCGGTGCGGGCAACACGTGCTTTTGGGTAGGATCTGAGCACGTGGTGTTGTCTTTGTGTTTTGCAGGTGCCGCACGCAGCCTCAGAGGGGCAAAGCCACGTGAGAAGATGCGGTCCGAGAAGGTGAGGAGGCTGTTGCTTGAGCCGATGCCTAAGAGCGATACAGCAACTCACTTGAGCATTTACATTTGGTTTTGCAGGTGCCCTTTGGGCCACCTTTGGACCGGGAAGAGCCTTTGAGGTGAGCCGGGCAGTAGGGAGAGGGAGCACGGGAACGGATTTCTCAGAATCGCAACAGTAATTTGCATCTCCTGTTACCTTAGGTGCCCCAGGAGACGACGGCCGCAGCGTTGGATGTTTGGACGGGCAAGGAGCAGGCGAGTAGTACGCCGTGGCAGTTTTGCCGCGAGGATGTGCCTTGTGGGAGACGTTGGCAGGCAGCAGCGCAACTTTGACTTGTGAGCACAGCTTTTGATTTGTGTTTGGTTTTCCTGCAGGCCGTGCAGAGGAAACTGGTGACTGCGGGGTCGTTCCCGTCGGCCGTTGCCAGTTGAGTGTTTCTGCCGGGGACGTCTTCAGGTCCTCGGCCCTCTGAAAGCTAAGTGGGGAGGGACCAGGGCCGGTCTGGGGCTGGGAAGAGGGCCGTAGGTTGGGAGGGGCGGGGAGGGATTCTAGCATAGAGGAGAGGGCTGTGTGGGATTTATCCTTTTTGGGCAGGTCAAGGCAGAGGGGATTACTTCTCGACGCAACGCTAGCAGCTGCCGGGCAGGGCAGTTCCAGCCTGTGTCTGTGTCATTGTGTGGTTTATGTTGTCTGTGTGCTTTGTCTCGGACCTGTCTTGGGTCTCCATCTCCTCTTTGCTATCGAGGCAAGCAGTACGCACCTCGGGCTCCATCTCTATAGTCTCAAATGCCTGTACCCATCGCACAGTGCTATTGTGGCACTGCTTTTCTTGCACGGCAATCTTAAAAGCGTGGATCGACCACTTCTCTTGGAAGAGTCTGGTCCTTCATCATTTGCGGCGGCATCGCGGCCCACGTCAGCATCCCTGAAGATCGGTCATCTGTTTAGTTGGATCCCTGTTCTGGGATTTTTTTTTCTGTGCATCCACGAAGTCTTTAGGCCTTTAAGCGGGGCTTCTTGCACGCGCATCCTCCCAGTTGCGGCCACATCTCTTTGTAACGGGCCAGGGTCTTGCGCTCTTCCAGGGCTGCCAGCGGTTCTCCTTTATGGCCCCGTAGTCCTTGCTGCCCGATGGCGTCTCTTGCCTGGGAGTCATTCTTCTTACGGCGTTTCTTTTGCCTCCGGATCTTGCGTCATTGGTCTCGCGTGCGGTGTCGGTCCGTGCGTGTTTGCGTGTTGTTGGAGTTGCTCTGCCCGTGGCACCGAAGTCTTAGGACGGGCTAGAAGGCTAACCGTAAGGTTCTGTGATTAATACGTGTATATGCTTAGGCTTTGAAGGCTGGGACTGTACGGTCCACTATCGAACACGTAGCCGTCTACGCAGCAGACGAGGGAGAGTGATTTCCCTGGGGCTCACAGCCACAGAGGGGACGAGCACTTCTTCCCGGGAGAAGCCGCTGGAGCGGTCGTAGAGCAGTTTGAATTCGGAGGGTGGTGGAGGTGTGGGGCTCAACCTTTTATTGTAGCGGGGATTGCCTCTTTTTGTGCCTGGCTGTAGTGTTAAATAGGGATGATAGTCATAAATGGAATCGAGATGTCTAAATTGCTAAGGCATCGCATGTCATCAGGATGACTTGTGTGATCTTTTTTCTTCAGGTGCAGAGGGACGAGTTGTGCACCAAAGGCTGGCGATGGAGAGGCGAGGAGAGCGCAACAGCAAGGTGGGTTGGCGTTGTTGTCTGTAGAAATGTGTGACCGGTATCCACATGACTAGATAATGGGAACATGTTTTTCACTTTCTAGGCACCGAGCGAGTAGCACAGCGGAATGCCGGTGCCGGTGCCAACTCAAGCAAGGAGAGCAACGGTGAGTTACCTGAAGCAGCGGTTATTGTTCAGGTGATGAGTCATCGGCAAAGATAAATGCACCTCTTTGCTTTCTGTATTGCAGGAGGTGTGCAAGCCTCAACATGGCAGCATGACTCTACAGAGACCAAGCGGGCGAGAAGTCAAGGTAACGGAGGGCAAAATAGGAATCGGTGCGGGCAACGAGTGCTTTTCAATAGAATCTAAGCATGTGTCATCTTCTTTGTTTTTAGCAGGTGCCACACGCCTACTCAGAGGGGTAAAACCACATGACAACATGCGGTCCGAGAAGGTGAGGAGGCTGTTGTTTGAGCCGATCCATTTTCCATGCATCCACGAAGTCTTTAGGCCTTTAAGCGGGGCTTCTTGCACGCGCATCCTCCCAGTTGCGGCCACATCTCTTTGTAACGGGCCAGGGTCTTGCACTCTTCCAGGGCTGCCAGAGATTCTCCTTCGCGGCCCCGTGGTCCTTCCTGCCCGATGGCGTCTCTTGCCTGGGAGTCATTCTTCTTACGGCACTTCTTTTGCCTCCGGATCTTGCGTCATTGGTCTCGCGTGCGGTGTCGGTCCGTGCGTGTTTGCGTGTTGTTGGAGTTGCTCTGCCCGTGGCACCGAAGTCTTAGGACGGGCTAGAAGACGAACCGTAAGGTTCTGTGATTGATACGTGTGTATGCTTAGGCTTTGAAGGCCAGGGCCGTACGGTCCATTACCGAACACGTAGCCGTCTACGCAGCAGACGAGGGAGAGTGATTTGCCTGGGGTTTGCAGCCACAGAGGGGACGAGCACGTCTTCCCGGGACAAGCCGCTGGAGCGGTCGTAGAGCAGTTTGAATTCGGAGGGTGGGGTAGGTGTGGGGCCTAACCTTTTATTGTAGCGGGGTTTGCCTCTTTTTGTGCCTGGCTGTAGTGTTAAATAGGGCGGACAGTCATAAATGGAATTCAGATGTCTAAATTTCTAAGGCGTCGCGTGTCCTTAGAATGACTTGTGTGATCTTTTTTCTTCAGGTGCGGAGGGACGAGCTGCGCACAAAAGGCTGGCGATGGAGAGGCGAGGAGAGCGCAACAGCAAGGTGGGTTGGCATCGTTGTCTGTAGGAATGTGTGACCGGTGTCTACATGACTAGATAATGGGGAACATCTTTTTCCCTTTCAAGGCACTGAGGAAGTAGCACAGCGGAATGCCGGTGCCGGCGCCAACTCGAGCAAGGAGAGCAATGGTGAGTTACCTGAAGCAGCGGTTATTAGTTCAGGTGATGAGTTACCGGGCAAAGATAAAAGCACCTGTTTGCTTCTGTATTGCAGGCGCTGTGCAAGACTAAGCGTGAGATGACTGAGGCCGAGCGGGCGAGAAGTCAAGGTAAGGGAGGGCAAAATAGGAATCGGTGCGGGCAACACGTGCTTTTGGGTAGGATCTGAGCACGTGTTGTTGTCTTTGTGTTTTGCAGGTGCCGCACGCAGCCTCAGAGGGGCAAAGCCACGTGAGAAGATGCGGTCCGAGAAGGTGAGGAGGCTGTTGCTTGAGCCGATGCCTAAGAGCGATACAGCAACTCACTTGAGCATTTACATTTGGTTTTGCAGGTGCCCTTTGGGCCACCTTTGGACCGGGAAGAGCCTTTGAGGTGAGCCGGGCAGTAGGGAGAGGGAGCACGGGAACGGATTTCTCACAATCGCAACAGTAATTTGCATCTCCTGTTACCTTAGGTGCCCCAGGAGACGACGGCCGCAGCGTTGGATGTTTGGACGGGCAAGGAGCAGGCGAGTAGTACGCCGTGGCAGTTTTGCCGCGAGGATGTGCCTTGTGGGAGACGTTGGCAGGCAGCAGCGCAACTTTGACTTGTGAGCACAGCTTTTGATTTGTGTTTGGTTTTCCTGCAGGCCGTGCAGAGGAAACTGGTGACTGCGGGGTCGTTCCCGTCGGCCGTTGCCAGTTGAGTGTTTCTGCCGGGGACGTCTTCAGGTCCTCGGCCCTCTGAAAGCTAAGTGGGGAGGGACCAGGGCCGGTCTGGGGCTGGGAAGAGGGCCGTAGGTTGGGAGGGGCGGGGAGGGATTCTAGCATAGAGGAGAGGGCTGTGTGGGATTTATCCTTTTTGGGCAGGTCAAGGCAGAGGGGATTACTTCTCGACGCAACGCTAGCAGCTGCCGGGCAGGGCAGTTCCAGCCTGTGTCTGTGTCATTGTGTGGTTTATGTTGTCTGTGTGCTTTGTCTCGGACCTGTCTTGGGTCTCCATCTCCTCTTTGCTATCGAGGCAAGCAGTACGCACCTCGGGCTCCATCTCTATAGTCTCAAATGCCTGTACCCATCGCACAGTGCTATTGTGGCACTGCTTTTCTTGCACGGCAATCTTAAAAGCGTGGATCGACCACTTCTCTTGGAAGAGTCTGGTCCTTCATCATTTGCGGCGGCATCGCGGCCCACGTCAGCATCCCTGAAGATCGGTCATCTGTTTAGTTGGATCCCTGTTCTGGGATTTTTTTTTTTCTGTGCATTCACGAAGTCTTTAGGCCTTTAAGCGGGGCTTCTTGCACGCGCATCCTCCCAGTTGCGGCCACATCTCTTTGTAACGGGCCAGGGTCTTGCGCTCTTCCAGGGCTGCCAGCGGTTCTCCTTTATGGCCCCGTAGTCCTTGCTGCCCGATGGCGTCTCTTGCCTGGGAGTCATTCTTCTTACGGCGTTTCTTTTGCCTCCGGATCTTGCGTCATTGGTCTCGCGTGCGGTGTCGGTCCGTGCGTGTTTGCGTGTTGTTGGAGTTGCTCTGCCCGTGGCACCGAAGTCTTAGGACGGGCTAGAAGGCTAACCGTAAGGTTCTGTGATTAATACGTGTATATGCTTAGGCTTTGAAGGCTGGGACTGTACGGTCCACTATCGAACACGTAGCCGTCTACGCAGCAGACGAGGGAGAGTGATTTCCCTGGGGCTCACAGCCACAGAGGGGACGAGCACTTCTTCCCGGGAGAAGCCGCTGGAGCGGTCGTAGAGCAGTTTGAATTCGGAGGGTGGTGGAGGTGTGGGGCTCAACCTTTTATTGTAGCGGGGATTGCCTCTTTTTGTGCCTGGCTGTAGTGTTAAATAGGGATGATAGTCATAAATGGAATCGAGATGTCTAAATTGCTAAGGCATCGCATGTCATCAGGATGACTTGTGTGATCTTTTTTCTTCAGGTGCAGAGGGACGAGTTGTGCACCAAAGGCTGGCGATGGAGAGGCGAGGAGAGCGCAACAGCAAGGTGGATTGGCGTTGTTGTCTGTAGAAATGTGTGACCGGTATCCACATGACTAGATAATGGGAACATGTTTTTCACTTTCAAGGCACCGAGCGAGTAGCACAGCGGAATGCCGGTGCCGGTGCCAACTCAAGCAAGGAGAGCAACGGTGAGTTACCTGAAGCAGCGGTTATTGTTCAGGTGATGAGTCATCGGCAAAGATAAATGCACCTCTTTGCTTTCTGTATTGCAGGAGGTGTGCAAGCCTCAACATGGCAGCATGACTCTACAGAGACCAAGCGGGCGAGAAGTCAAGGTAACGGAGGGCAAAATAGGAATCGGTGCGGGCAACGAGTGCTTTTCAATAGAATCTAAGCATGTGTCATCTTCTTTGTTTTTAGCAGGTGCCACACGCCTACTCAGAGGGGTAAAACCACATGACAACATGCGGTCCGAGAAGGTGAGGAGGCTGTTGTTTGAGCCGATCCATTTTCCATGCATCCACGAAGTCTTTAGGCCTTTAAGCGGGGCTTCTTGCACGCGCATCCTCCCAGTTGCGGCCACATCTCTTTGTAACGGGCCAGGGTCTTGCACTCTTCCAGGGCTGCCAGAGATTCTCCTTCGCGGCCCCGTGGTCCTTCCTGCCCGATGGCGTCTCTTGCCTGGGAGTCATTCTTCTTACGGCACTTCTTTTGCCTCCGGATCTTGCGTCATTGGTCTCGCGTGCGGTGTCGGTCCGTGCGTGTTTGCGTGTTGTTGGAGTTGCTCTGCCCGTGGCACCGAAGTCTTAGGACGGGCTAGAAGACGAACCGTAAGGTTCTGTGATTGATACGTGTGTATGCTTAGGCTTTGAAGGCCAGGGCCGTACGGTCCATTACCGAACACGTAGCCGTCTACGCAGCAGACGAGGGAGAGTGATTTGCCTGGGGTTTGCAGCCACAGAGGGGACGAGCACGTCTTCCCGGGACAAGCCGCTGGAGCGGTCGTAGAGCAGTTTGAATTCGGAGGGTGGTGGAGGTGTGGGGCCTAACCTTTTATTGTAGCGGGGTTTGCCTCTTTTTGTGCCTGGCTGTAGTGTTAAATAGGGCGGACAGTCATAAATGGAATTCAGATGTCTAAATTTCTAAGGCATCGCATGTCCTTAGAATGACTTGTGTGATCTTTTTTCTTCAGGTGCGGAGGGACGAGCTGCGCACAAAAGGCTGGCGATGGAGAGGCGAGGAGAGCGCAACAGCAAGGTGGGTTGGCATCGTTGTCTGTAGGAATGTGTGACCGGTGTCTACATGACTAGATAATGGGGAACATATTTTTCCCTTTCAAGGCACTGAGGAAGTAGCACAGCGGAATGCCGGTGCCGGCGCCAACTCGAGCAAGGAGAGTAATGGTGAGTTACCTGAAGCAGCGGTTATGAGTTCAGGTGATGAGTTACCGGGCAAAGATAAAAGCACCTGTTTGCTTCTGTATTGCAGGCGCTGTGCAAGACTAAGCGTGAGATGACTGAGGCCGAGCGGGCGAGAAGTCAAGGTAAGGGAGGGCAAAATAGGAATCGGTGCGGGCAACACGTGCTTTTGGGTAGGATCTGAGCACGTGTTGTTGTCTTTGTGTTTTGCAGGTGCCGCACGCAGCCTCAGAGGGGCAAAGCCACGTGAGAAGATGCGGTCCGAGAAGGTGAGGAGGCTGTTGCTTGAGCCGATGCCTAAGAGCGATACAGCAACTCACTTGAGCATTTACATTTGGTTTTGCAGGTGCCCTTTGGGCCACCTTTGGACCGGGAAGAGCCTTTGAGGTGAGCCGGGCAGTAGGGAGAGGGAGCACGGGAACGGATTTCTCACAATCGCAACAGTAATTTGCATCTCCTGTTACCTTAGGTGCCCCAGGAGACGACGGCCGCAGCGTTGGATGTTTGGACGGGCAAGGAGCAGGCGAGTAGTACGCCGTGGCAGTTTTGCCGCGAGGATGTGCCTTGTGGGAGACGTTGGCAGGCAGCAGCGCAACTTTGACTTGTGAGCACAGCTTTTGATTTGTGTTTGGTTTTCCTGCAGGCCGTGCAGAGGAAACTGGTGACTGCGGGGTCGTTCCCGTCGGCCGTTGCCAGTTGAGTGTTTCTGCCGGGGACGTCTTCAGGTCCTCGGCCCTCTGAAAGCTAAGTGGAGCGACCAGGGCCGGTCTGGGGCTGGGAAGAGGGCCGTAGGTTGGGAGGGGCGGGGAGGGATTCTAGCATAGAGGAGAGGGCTGTGTGGGATTTATCCTTTTTGGGCAGGTCAAGGCAGAGGGGATTACTTCTCGACGCAACGCTAGCAGCTGCCGGGCAGGGCAGTTCCAGCCTGTGTCTGTGTCATTGTGTGGTTTATGTTGTCTGTGTGCTTTGTCTCGGACCTGTCTTGGGTCTCCATCTCCTCTTTGCTATCGAGGCAAGCAGTACGCACCTCGGGCTCCATCTCTATAGTCTCAAATGCCTGTACCCATCGCACAGTGCTATTGTGGCACTGCTTTTCTTGCACGGCAATCTTAAAAGCGTGCATCGACCACTTCTCTTGGAAGAGTCTGGTCCTTCATCATTTGCGGCGGCATCGCGGCCCACGTCAGCATCCCTGAAGATCGGTCATCTGTTTAGTTGGATCCCTGTTCTGGGATTTTTTTTTTCTGTGCATCCACGAAGTCTTTAGGCCTTTAAGCGGGGCTTCTTGCACGCGCATCCTCCCAGTTGCGGCCACATCTCTTTGTAACGGGCCAGGGTCTTGCGCTCTTCCAGGGCTGCCAGCGGTTCTCCTTTATGGCCCCGTAGTCCTTGCTGCCCGATGGAGTCTCTTGCCTGGGAGTCATTCTTCTTACGGCGTTTCTTTTGCCTCCGGATCTTGCGTCATTGGTCTCGCGTGCGGTGTCGGTCCGTGCGTGTTTGCGTGTTGTTGGAGTTGCTCTGCCCGTGGCACCGAAGTCTTAGGATGGGCTAGAAGACGAACCGTAAGGTTCTGTGATTGATACGTGTGTATGCTTAGGCTTTGAAGGCCAGGGCTGTACGGTCCATTACCGAACACGTAGCCGTCTACGCAGCAGACGAGGGAGAGTGATTTGCCTGGGGTTTGCAGCCACAGAGGGGACGAGCACGTCTTTCCGGGACAAGCCGCTGGAGCGGTCGTAGAGCAGTTTGAATTCGGAGGGTGGGGTAGGTGTGGGGCCTAACCTTTTATTGTAGCGGGGTTTGCCTCTTTTTGTGCCTGGCTGTAGTGTTAAATAGGGCGGACAGTCATAAATGGAATTCAGATGTCTAAATTTCTAAGGCGTCGCATGTCCTTAGGATGACTTGTGTGATCTTTTTTCTTCAGGTGCGGAGGGACGAGCTGCGCACAAAAGGCTGGCGATGGAGAGGCGAGGAGATCGCAACAGCAAGGTGGGTTGGCATCGTTGTCTGTAGGAATGTGTGACCGGTGTCTACATGACTAGATAATGGGGAACATATTTTTCCCTTTCAAGGCACTGAGGAAGTAGCACAGCGGAATGCCGGTGCCGGCGCCAACTCGAGCAAGGAGAGCAATGGTGAGTTACCTGAAGCAGCGGTTATTAGTTCAGGTGATGAGTTACCGGGCAAAGATAAAAGCACCTGTTTGCTTCTGTATTGCAGGCGCTGTGCAAGACTAAGCGTGAGATGACTGAGGCCGAGCGGGCGAGAACTCAAGGTAAGGGAGGGCAAAATAGGAATCGGTGCGGGCAACACGTGCTTTTGGGTAGGATCTGAGCACGTGTTGTTGTCTTTGTGTTTTGCAGGTGCCGCACGCAGCCTCAGAGGGGCAAAGCCACGTGAGAAGATGCGGTCCGAGAAGGTGAGGAGGCTGTTGCTTGAGCCGATGCCTAAGAGCGATACAGCAACTCACTTGAGCATTTACATTTGGTTTTGCAGGTGCCCTTTGGGCCACCTTTGGACCGGGAAGAGCCTTTGAGGTGAGCCGGGCAGTAGGGAGAGGGAGCACGGGAACGGATTTCTCAGAATCGCAACAGTAATTTGCATCTCCTGTTACCTTAGGTGCCCCAGGAGACGACGGCCGCAGCGTTGGATGTTTGGACGGGCAAGGAGCAGGCGAGTAGTACGCCGTGGCAGTTTTGCCGCGAGGATGTGCCTTGTGGGAGACGTTGGCAGGCAGCAGCGCAACTTTGACTTGTGAGCACAGCTTTTGATTTGTGTTTGGTTTTCCTGCAGGCCGTGCAGAGGAAACTGGTGACTGCGGGGTCGTTCCCGTCGGCCGTTGCCAGTTGAGTGTTTCTGCCGGGGACGTCTTCAGGTCCTCGGCCCTCTGAAAGCTAAGTGGGGAGGGACCAGGGCCGGTCTGGGGCTGGGAAGAGGGCCGTAGGTTGGGAGGGGCGGGGAGGGATTCTAGCATAGAGGAGAGGGCTGTGTGGGATTTATCCTTTTTGGGCAGGTCAAGGCAGAGGGGATTACTTCTCGACGCAACGCTAGCAGCTGCCGGGCAGGGCAGTTCCAGCCTGTGTCTGTGTCATTGTGTGGTTTATGTTGTCTGTGTGCTTTGTCTCGGACCTGTCTTGGGTCTCCATCTCCTCTTTGCTATCGAGGCAAGCAGTACGCACCTCGGGCTCCATCTCTATAGTCTCAAATGCCTGTACCCATCGCACAGTGCTATTGTGGCACTGCTTTTCTTGCACGGCAATCTTAAAAGCGTGGATCGACCACTTCTCTTGGAAGAGTCTGGTCCTTCATCATTTGCGGCGGCATCGCGGCCCACGTCAGCATCCCTGAAGATCGGTCATCTGTTTAGTTGGATCCCTGTTCTGGGATTTTTTTTTTCTGTGCATCCACGAAGTCTTTAGGCCTTTAAGCGGGGCTTCTTGCACGCGCATCCTCCCAGTTGCGGCCACATCTCTTTGTAACGGGCCAGGGTCTTGCGCTCTTCCAGGGCTGCCAGCGGTTCTCCTTTATGGCCCCGTAGTCCTTGCTGCCCGATGGCGTCTCTTGCCTGGGAGTCATTCTTCTTACGGCGTTTCTTTTGCCTCCGGATCTTGCGTCATTGGTCTCGCGTGCGGTGTCGGTCCGTGCGTGTTTGCGTGTTGTTGGAGTTGCTCTGCCCGTGGCACCGAAGTCTTAGGACGGGCTAGAAGGCTAACCGTAAGGTTCTGTGATTAATACGTGTATATGCTTAGGCTTTGAAGGCTGGGACTGTACGGTCCACTATCGAACACGTAGCCGTCTACGCAGCAGACGAGGGAGAGTGATTTCCCTGGGGCTCACAGCCACAGAGGGGACGAGCACTTCTTCCCGGGAGAAGCCGCTGGAGCGGTCGTAGAGCAGTTTGAATTCGGAGGGTGGTGGAGGTGTGGGGCTCAACCTTTTATTGTAGCGGGGATTGCCTCTTTTTGTGCCTGGCTGTAGTGTTAAATAGGGATGATAGTCATAAATGGAATCGAGATGTCTAAATTGCTAAGGCATCGCATGTCATCAGGATGACTTGTGTGATCTTTTTTCTTCAGGTGCAGAGGGACGAGTTGTGCACCAAAGGCTGGCGATGGAGAGGCGAGGAGAGCGCAACAGCAAGGTGGGTTGGCGTTGTTGTCTGTAGAAATGTGTGACCGGTATCCACATGACTAGATAATGGGAACATGTTTTTCACTTTCAAGGCACCGAGCGAGTAGCACAGCGGAATGCCGGTGCCGGTGCCAACTCAAGCAAGGAGAGCAACGGTGAGTTACCTGAAGCAGCGGTTATTGTTCAGGTGATGAGTCATCGGCAAAGATAAATGCACCTCTTTGCTTTCTGTATTGCAGGAGGTGTGCAAGCCTCAACATGGCAGCATGACTCTACAGAGACCAAGCGGGCGAGAAGTCAAGGTAACGGAGGGCAAAATAGGAATCGGTGCGGGCAACGAGTGCTTTTCAATAGAATCTAAGCATGTGTCATCTTCTTTGTTTTTAGCAGGTGCCACACGCCTACTCAGAGGGGTAAAACCACATGACAACATGCGGTCCGAGAAGGTGAGGAGGCTGTTGTTTGAGCCGATCCATTTTCCATGCATCCACGAAGTCTTTAGGCCTTTAAGCGGGGCTTCTTGCACGCGCATCCTCCCAGTTGCGGCCACATCTCTTTGTAACGGGCCAGGGTCTTGCACTCTTCCAGGGCTGCCAGAGATTCTCCTTCGCGGCCCCGTGGTCCTTCCTGCCCAATGGCGTCTCTTGCCTGGGAGTCATTCTTCTTACGGCACTTCTTTTGCCTCCGGATCTTGCGTCATTGGTCTCGCGTGCGGTGTCGGTCCGTGCGTGTTTGCGTGTTGTTGGAGTTGCTCTGCCCGTGGCACCGAAGTCTTAGGACGGGCTAGAAGACGAACCGTAAGGTTCTGTGATTGATACGTGTGTATGCTTAGGCTTTGAAGGCCAGGGCCGTACGGTCCATTACCGAACACGTAGCCGTCTACGCAGCAGACGAGGGAGAGTGATTTGCCTGGGGTTTGCAGCCACAGAGGGGACGAGCACGTCTTCCCGGGACAAGCCGCTGGAGCGGTCGTAGAGCAGTTTGAATTCGGAGGGTGGGGTAGGTGTGGGGCCTAACCTTTTATTGTAGCGGGGTTTGCCTCTTTTTGTGCCTGGCTGTAGTGTTAAATAGGGCGGACAGTCATAAATGGAATTCAGATGTCTAAATTTCTAAGGCATCGCATGTCCTTAGAATGACTTGTGTGATCTTTTTTCTTCAGGTGCGGAGGGACGAGCTGCGCACAAAAGGCTGGCGATGGAGAGGCGAGGAGAGCGCAACAGCAAGGTGGGTTGGCATCGTTGTCTGTAGGAATGTGTGACCGGTGTCTACATGACTAGATAATGGGGAACATATTTTTCCCTTTCAAGGCACTGAGGAAGTAGCACAGCGGAATGCCGGTGCCGGCGCCAACTCGAGCAAGGAGAGCAATGGTGAGTTACCTGAAGCAGCGGTTATTAGTTCAGGTGATGAGTTACCGGGCAAAGATAAAAGCACCTGTTTGCTTCTGTATTGCAGGCGCTGTGCAAGACTAAGCGTGAGATGACTGAGGCCGAGCGGGCGAGAAGTCAAGGTAAGGGAGGGCAAAATAGGAATCGGTGCGGGCAACACGTGCTTTTGGGTAGGATCTGAGCACGTGTTGTTGTCTTTGTGTTTTGCAGGTGCCGCACGCAGCCTCAGAGGGGCAAAGCCACGTGAGAAGATGCGGTCCGAGAAGGTGAGGAGGCTGTTGCTTGAGCCGATGCCTAAGAGCGATACAGCAACTCACTTGAGCATTTACATTTGGTTTTGCAGGTGCCCTTTGGGCCACCTTTGGACCGGGAAGAGCCTTTGAGGTGAGCCGGGCAGTAGGGAGAGGGAGCACGGGAACGGATTTCTCAGAATCGCAACAGTAATTTGCATCTCCTGTTACCTTAGGTGCCCCAGGAGACGACGGCCGCAGCGTTGGATGTTTGGACGGGCAAGGAGCAGGCGAGTAGTACGCCGTGGCAGTTTTGCCGCGAGGATGTGCCTTGTGGGAGACGTTGGCAGGCAGCAGCGCAACTTTGACTTGTGAGCACAGCTTTTGATTTGTGTTTGGTTTTCCTGCAGGCCGTGCAGAGGAAACTGGTGACTGCGGGGTCGTTCCCGTCGGCCGTTGCCAGTTGAGTGTTTCTGCCGGGGACGTCTTCAGGTCCTCGGCCCTCTGAAAGCTAAGTGGGGAGGGACCAGGGCCGGTCTGGGGCTGGGAAGAGGGCCGTAGGTTGGGAGGGGCGGGGAGGGATTCTAGCATAGAGGAGAGGGCTGTGTGGGATTTATCCTTTTTGGGCAGGTCAAGGCAGAGGGGATTACTTCTCGACGCAACGCTAGCAGCTGCCGGGCAGGGCAGTTCCAGCCTGTGTCTGTGTCATTGTGTGGTTTATGTTGTCTGTGTGCTTTGTCTCGGACCTGTCTTGGGTCTCCATCTCCTCTTTGCTATCGAGGCAAGCAGTACGCACCTCGGGCTCCATCTCTATAGTCTCAAATGCCTGTACCCATCGCACAGTGCTATTGTGGCACTGCTTTTCTTGCACGGCAATCTTAAAAGCGTGGATCGACCACTTCTCTTGGAAGAGTCTGGTCCTTCATCATTTGCGGCGGCATCGCGGCCCACGTCAGCATCCCTGAAGATCGGTCATCTGTTTAGTTGGATCCCTGTTCTGGGATTTTTTTTTTCTGTGCATCCACGAAGTCTTTAGGCCTTTAAGCGGGGCTTCTTGCACGCGCATCCTCCCAGTTGCGGCCACATCTCTTTGTAACGGGCCAGGGTCTTGCGCTCTTCCAGGGCTGCCAGCGGTTCTCCTTTATGGCCCCGTAGTCCTTGCTGCCCGATGGCGTCTCTTGCCTGGGAGTCATTCTTCTTACGGCGTTTCTTTTGCCTCCGGATCTTGCGTCATTGGTCTCGCGTGCGGTGTCGGTCCGTGCGTGTTTGCGTGTTGTTGGAGTTGCTCTGCCCGTGGCACCGAAGTCTTAGGACGGGCTAGAAGGCTAACCGTAAGGTTCTGTGATTAATACGTGTATATGCTTAGGCTTTGAAGGCTGGGACTGTACGGTCCACTATCGAACACGTAGCCGTCTACGCAGCAGACGAGGGAGAGTGATTTCCCTGGGGCTCACAGCCACAGAGGGGACGAGCACTTCTTCCCGGGAGAAGCCGCTGGAGCGGTCGTAGAGCAGTTTGAATTCGGAGGGTGGTGGAGGTGTGGGGCTCAACCTTTTATTGTAGCGGGGATTGCCTCTTTTTGTGCCTGGCTGTAGTGTTAAATAGGGATGATAGTCATAAATGGAATCGAGATGTCTAAATTGCTAAGGCATCGCATGTCATCAGGATGACTTGTGTGATCTTTTTTCTTCAGGTGCAGAGGGACGAGTTGTGCACCAAAGGCTGGCGATGGAGAGGCGAGGAGAGCGCAACAGCAAGGTGGGTTGGCGTTGTTGTCTGTAGAAATGTGTGACCGGTATCCACATGACTAGATAATGGGAACATGTTTTTCACTTTCAAGGCACCGAGCGAGTAGCACAGCGGAATGCCGGTGCCGGTGCCAACTCAAGCAAGGAGAGCAACGGTGAGTTACCTGAAGCAGCGGTTATTGTTCAGGTGATGAGTCATCGGCAAAGATAAATGCACCTCTTTGCTTTCTGTATTGCAGGAGGTGTGCAAGCCTCAACATGGCAGCATGACTCTACAGAGACCAAGCGGGCGAGAAGTCAAGGTAACGGAGGGCAAAATAGGAATCGGTGCGGGCAACGAGTGCTTTTCAATAGAATCTAAGCATGTGTCATCTTCTTTGTTTTTAGCAGGTGCCACACGCCTACTCAGAGGGGTAAAACCACATGACAACATGCGGTCCGAGAAGGTGAGGAGGCTGTTGTTTGAGCCGATCCATTTTCCATGCATCCACGAAGTCTTTAGGCCTTTAAGCGGGGCTTCTTGCACGCGCATCCTCCCAGTTGCGGCCACATCTCTTTGTAACGGGCCAGGGTCTTGCACTCTTCCAGGGCTGCCAGAGATTCTCCTTCGCGGCCCCGTGGTCCTTCCTGCCCGATGGCGTCTCTTGCCTGGGAGTCATTCTTCTTACGGCACTTCTTTTGCCTCCGGATCTTGCGTCATTGGTCTCGCGTGCGGTGTCGGTCCGTGCGTGTTTGCGTGTTGTTGGAGTTGCTCTGCCCGTGGCACCGAAGTCTTAGGACGGGCTAGAAGACGAACCGTAAGGTTCTGTGATTGATACGTGTGTATGCTTAGGCTTTGAAGGCCAGGGCCGTACGGTCCATTACCGAACACGTAGCCGTCTACGCAGCAGACGAGGGAGAGTGATTTGCCTGGGGTTTGCAGCCACAGAGGGGACGAGCACGTCTTCCCGGGACAAGCCGCTGGAGCGGTCGTAGAGCAGTTTGAATTCGGAGGGTGGGGTAGGTGTGGGGCCTAACCTTTTATTGTAGCGGGGTTTGCCTCTTTTTGTGCCTGGCTGTAGTGTTAAATAGGGCGGACAGTCATAAATGGAATTCAGATGTCTAAATTTCTAAGGCATCGCATGTCCTTAGAATGACTTGTGTGATCTTTTTTCTTCAGGTGCGGAGGGACGAGCTGCGCACAAAAGGCTGGCGATGGAGAGGCGAGGAGAGCGCAACAGCAAGGTGGGTTGGCATCGTTGTCTGTAGGAATGTGTGACCGGTGTCTACATGACTAGATAATGGGGAACATATTTTTCCCTTTCAAGGCACTGAGGAAGTAGCACAGCGGAATGCCGGTGCCGGCGCCAACTCGAGCAAGGAGAGCAATGGTGAGTTACCTGAAGCAGCGGTTATTAGTTCAGGTGATGAGTTACCGGGCAAAGATAAAAGCACCTGTTTGCTTCTGTATTGGAGGCGCTGTGCAAGACTAAGCGTGAGATGACTGAGGCCGAGCGGGCGAGAAGTCAAGGTAAGGGAGGGCAAAATAGGAATCGGTGCGGGCAACACGTGCTTTTGGGTAGGATCTGAGCACGTGTTGTTGTCTTTGTGTTTTGCAGGTGCCGCACGCAGCCTCAGAGGGGCAAAGCCACGTGAGAAGATGCGGTCCGAGAAGGTGAGGAGGCTGTTGCTTGAGCCGATGCCTAAGAGCGATACAGCAACTCACTTGAGCATTTACATTTGGTTTTGCAGGTGCCCTTTGGGCCACCTTTGGACCGGGAAGAGCCTTTGAGGTGAGCCGGGCAGTAGGGAGAGGGAGCACGGGAACGGATTTCTCAGAATCGCAACAGTAATTTGCATCTCCTGTTACCTTAGGTGCCCCAGGAGACGACGGCCGCAGCGTTGGATGTTTGGACGGGCAAGGAGCAGGCGAGTAGTACGCCGTGGCAGTTTTGCCGCGAGGATGTGCCTTGTGGGAGACGTTGGCAGGCAGCAGCGCAACTTTGACTTGTGAGCACAGCTTTTGATTTGTGTTTGGTTTTCCTGCAGGCCGTGCAGAGGAAACTGGTGACTGCGGGGTCGTTCCCGTCGGCCGTTGCCAGTTGAGTGTTTCTGCCGGGGACGTCTTCAGGTCCTCGGCCCTCTGAAAGCTAAGTGGGGAGGGACCAGGGCCGGTCTGGGGCTGGGAAGAGGGCCGTAGGTTGGGAGGGGCGGGGAGGGATTCTAGCATAGAGGAGAGGGCTGTGTGGGATTTATCCTTTTTGGGCAGGTCAAGGCAGAGGGGATTACTTCTCGACGCAACGCTAGCAGCTGCCGGGCAGGGCAGTTCCAGCCTGTGTCTGTGTCATTGTGTGGTTTATGTTGTCTGTGTGCTTTGTCTCGGACCTGTCTTGGGTCTCCATCTCCTCTTTGCTATCGAGGCAAGCAGTACGCACCTCGGGCTCCATCTCTATAGTCTCAAATGCCTGTACCCATCGCACAGTGCTATTGTGGCACTGCTTTTCTTGCACGGCAATCTTAAAAGCGTGGATCGACCACTTCTCTTGGAAGAGTCTGGTCCTTCATCATTTGCGGCGGCATCGCGGCCCACGTCAGCATCCCTGAAGATCGGTCATCTGTTTAGTTGGATCCCTGTTCTGGGATTTTTTTTTTCTGTGCATCCACGAAGTCTTTAGGCCTTTAAGCGGGGCTTCTTGCACGCGCATCCTCCCAGTTGCGGCCACATCTCTTTGTAACGGGCCAGGGTCTTGCGCTCTTCCAGGGCTGCCAGCGGTTCTCCTTTATGGCCCCGTAGTCCTTGCTGCCCGATGGTGTCTCTTGCCTGGGAGTCATTCTTCTTACGGCGTTTCTTTTGCCTCCGGATCTTGCGTCATTGGTCTCGCGTGCGGTGTCGGTCCGTGCGTGTTTGCGTGTTGTTGGAGTTGCTCTGCCCGTGGCACCGAAGTCTTAGGACGGGCTAGAAGACGAACCGTAAGGTTCTGTGATTGATACGTGTGTATGCTTAGGCTTTGAAGGCCAGGGCTGTACGGTCCATTACCGAACACGTAGCCGTCTACGCAGCAGACGAGGGAGAGTGATTTGCCTGGGGTTTGCAGCCACAGAGGGGACGAGCACGTCTTTCCGGGACAAGCCGCTGGAGCGGTCGTAGAGCAGTTTGAATTCGGAGGGTGGGGTAGGTGTGGGGCCTAACCTTTTATTGTAGCGGGGTTTGCCTCTTTTTGTGCCTGGCTGTAGTGTTAAATAGGGCGGACAGTCATAAATGGAATTCAGATGTCTAAATTTCTAAGGCATCGCATGTCCTTAGGATGACTTGTGTGATCTTTTTTCTTCAGGTGCGGAGGGACGAGCTGCGCACAAAAGGCTGGCGATGGAGAGGCGAGGAGAGCGCAACAGCAAGGTGGGTTGGCATCGTTGTCTGTAGGAATGTGTGACCGGTGTCTACATGACTAGATAATGGGGAACATATTTTTCCCTTTCAAGGCACTGAGGAAGTAGCACAGCGGAATGCCGGTGCCGGCGCCAACTCGAGCAAGGAGAGCAATGGTGAGTTACGTGAAGCAGCGGTTATTAGTTCAGGTGATGAGTTACCGGGCAAAGATAAAAGCACCTGTTTGCTTCTGTATTGCAGGCGCTGTGCAAGACTAAGCGTGAGATGACTGAGGCCGAGCGGGCGAGAAGTCAAGGTAAGGGAGGGCAAAATAGGAATCGGTGCGGGCAACACGTGCTTTTGGGTAGGATCTGAGCACGTGTTGTTGTCTTTGTGTTTTGCAGGTGCCGCACGCAGCCTCAGAGGGGCAAAGCCACGTGAGAAGATGCGGTCCGAGAAGGTGAGGAGGCTGTTGCTTGAGCCGATGCCTAAGAGCGATACAGCAACTCACTTGAGCATTTACATTTGGTTTTGCAGGTGCCCTTTGGGCCACCTTTGGACCGGGAAGAGCCTTTGAGGTGAGCCGGGCAGTAGGGAGAGGGAGCACGGGAACGGATTTCTCACAATCGCAACAGTAATTTGCATCTCCTGTTACCTTAGGTGCCCCAGGAGACGACGGCCGCAGCGTTGGATGTTTGGACGGGCAAGGAGCAGGCGAGTAGTACGCCGTGGCAGTTTTGCCGCGAGGATGTGCCTTGTGGGAGACGTTGGCAGGCAGCAGCGCAACTTTGACTTGTGAGCACAGCTTTTGATTTGTGTTTGGTTTTCCTGCAGGCCGTGCAGAGGAAACTGGTGACTGCGGGGTCGTTCCCGTCGGCCGTTGCCAGTTGAGTGTTTCTGCCGGGGACGTCTTCAGGTCCTCGGCCCTCTGAAAGCTAAGTGGAGCGACCAGGGCCGGTCTGGGGCTGGGAAGAGGGCCGTAGGTTGGGAGGGGCGGGGAGGGATTCTAGCATAGAGGAGAGGGCTGTGTGGGATTTATCCTTTTTGGGCAGGTCAAGGCAGAGGGGATTACTTCTCGACGCAACGCTAGCAGCTGCCGGGCAGGGCAGTTCCAGCCTGTGTCTGTGTCATTGTGTGGTTTATGTTGTCTGTGTGCTTTGTCTCGGACCTGTCTTGGGTCTCCATCTCCTCTTTGCTATCGAGGCAAGCAGTACGCACCTCGGGCTCCATCTCTATAGTCTCAAATGCCTGTACCCATCGCACAGTGCTATTGTGGCACTGCTTTTCTTGCACGGCAATCTTAAAAGCGTGCATCGACCACTTCTCTTGGAAGAGTCTGGTCCTTCATCATTTGCGGCGGCATCGCGGCCCACGTCAGCATCCCTGAAGATCGGTCATCTGTTTAGTTGGATCCCTGTTCTGGGATTTTTTTTTTCTGTGCATCCACGAAGTCTTTAGGCCTTTAAGCGGGGCTTCTTGCACGCGCATCCTCCCAGTTGCGGCCACATCTCTTTGTAACGGGCCAGGGTCTTGCGCTCTTCCAGGGCTGCCAGCGGTTCTCCTTTATGGCCCCGTAGTCCTTGCTGCCCGATGGAGTCTCTTGCCTGGGAGTCATTCTTCTTACGGCGTTTCTTTTGCCTCCGGATCTTGCGTCATTGGTCTCGCGTGCGGTGTCGGTCCGTGCGTGTTTGCGTGTTGTTGGAGTTGCTCTGCCCGTGGCACCGAAGTCTTAGGACGGGCTAGAAGACGAACCGTAAGGTTCTGTGATTGATACGTGTATATGCTTAGGCTTTGAAGGCTGGGACTGTACGGTCCACTATCGGACACGTAGCCGTCTACGCAGCAGACGAGGGAGAGTGATTTCCCTGGGGCTCACAGCCACAGAGGGGACGAGCACTTCTTCCCGGGAGAAGCCGCTGGAGCGGTAAGAGAGCAGTTTGAATTCGGAGGGTGGTGGAGGTGTGGGGCTTAACCTTTTATTGTAGCGGGGATTGCCTCTTTTTGTGCCTGGCTGTAGTGTTAAATAGGGATGATAGTCATAAATGGAATCGAGATGTCTAAATTGCTAAGGCATCGCATGTCATCAGGATGACTTGTGTGATCTTTTTTCTTCAGGTGCAGAGGGACGAGTTGTGCACCAAAGGCTGGCGATGGAGAGGCGAGGAGAGCGCAACAGCAAGGTGGGTTGGCGTTGTTGTCTGTAGAAATGTGTGACCGGTATCCACATGACTAGATAATGGGAACATGTTTTTCACTTTCAAGGCACCGAGCGAGTAGCACAGCGGAATGCCGGTGCCGGTGCCAACTCAAGCAAGGAGAGCAACGGTGAGTTACCTGAAGCAGCGGTTATTGTTCAGGTGATGAGTCATCGGCAAAGATAAATGCACCTCTTTGCTTTCTGTATTGCAGGAGGTGTGCAAGCCTCAACATGGCAGCATGACTCTACAGAGACCAAGCGGGCGAGAAGTCAAGGTAACGGAGGGCAAAATAGGAATCGGTGCGGGCAACGAGTGCTTTTCAATAGAATCTAAGCATGTGTCATCTTCTTTGTTTTTAGCAGGTGCCACACGCCTACTCAGAGGGGTAAAACCACATGACAACATGCGGTCCGAGAAGGTGAGGAGGCTGTTGTTTGAGCCGATCCATTTTCCATGCATCCACGAAGTCTTTAGGCCTTTAAGCGGGGCTTCTTGCACGCGCATCCTCCCAGTTGCGGCCACATCTCTTTGTAACGGGCCAGGGTCTTGCACTCTTCCAGGGCTGCCAGAGATTCTCCTTTGCGGCCCCGTGGTCCTTCCTGCCCGATGGCGTCTCTTGCCTGGGAGTCATTCTTCTTACGGCACTTCTTTTGCCTCCGGATCTTGCGTCATTGGTCTCGCGTGCGGTGTCGGTCCGTGCGTGTTTGCGTGTTGTTGGAGTTGCTCTGCCCGTGGCACCGAAGTCTTAGGACGGGCTAGAAGACGAACCGTAAGGTTCTGTGATTGATACGTGTGTATGCTTAGGCTTTGAAGGCCAGGGCCGTACGGTCCATTACCGAACACGTAGCCGTCTACGCAGCAGACGAGGGAGAGTGATTTGCCTGGGGTTTGCAGCCACAGAGGGGACGAGCACGTCTTCCCGGGACAAGCCGCTGGAGCGGTCGTAGAGCAGTTTGAATTCGGAGGGTGGGGTAGGTGTGGGGCCTAACCTTTTATTGTAGCGGGGTTTGCCTCTTTTTGTGCCTGGCTGTAGTGTTAAATAGGGCGGACAGTCATAAATGGAATTCAGATGTCTAAATTTCTAAGGCATCGCATGTCCTTAGGATGACTTGTGTGATCTTTTTTCTTCAGGTGCGGAGGGACGAGCTGCGCACAAAAGGCTGGCGATGGAGAGGCGAGGAGAGCGCAACAGCAAGGTGGGTTGGCATCGTTGTCTGTAGGAATGTGTGACCGGTGTCTACATGACTAGATAATGGGGAACATATTTTTCCCTTTCAAGGCACTGAGGAAGTAGCACAGCGGAATGCCGGTGCCGGCGCCAACTCGAGCAAGGAGAGCAATGGTGAGTTACCTGAAGCAGCGGTTATTAGTTCAGGTGATGAGTTACCGGGCAAAGATAAAAGCACCTGTTTGCTTCTGTATTGGAGGCGCTGTGCAAGACTAAGCGTGAGATGACTGAGGCCGAGCGGGCGAGAAGTCAAGGTAAGGGAGGGCAAAATAGGAATCGGTGCGGGCAACACGTGCTTTTGGGTAGGATCTGAGCACGTGTTGTTGTCTTTGTGTTTTGCAGGTGCCGCACGCAGCCTCAGAGGGGCAAAGCCACGTGAGAAGATGCGGTCCGAGAAGGTGAGGAGGCTGTTGCTTGAGCCGATGCCTAAGAGCGATACAGCAACTCACTTGAGCATTTACATTTGGTTTTGCAGGTGCCCTTTGGGCCACCTTTGGACCGGGAAGAGCCTTTGAGGTGAGCCGGGCAGTAGGGAGAGGGAGCACGGGAACGGATTTCTCACAATCGCAACAGTAATTTGCATCTCCTGTTACCTTAGGTGCCCCAGGAGACGACGGCCGCAGCGTTGGATGTTTGGACGGGCAAGGAGCAGGCGAGTAGTACGCCGTGGCAGTTTTGCCGCGAGGATGTGCCTTGTGGGAGACGTTGGCAGGCAGCAGCGCAACTTTGACTTGTGAGCACAGCTTTTGATTTGTGTTTGGTTTTCCTGCAGGCCGTGCAGAGGAAACTGGTGACTGCGGGGTCGTTCCCGTCGGCCGTTGCCAGTTGAGTGTTTCTGCCGGGGACGTCTTCAGGTCCTCGGCCCTCTGAAAGCTAAGTGGGGAGGGACCAGGGCCGGTCTGGGGCTGGGAAGAGGGCCGTAGGTTGGGAGGGGCGGGGAGGGATTCTAGCATAGAGGAGAGGGCTGTGTGGGAATTGTCCCTTTTGGGCAGGTCAAGGCAGAGGGGATTACTTCTCGACGCAACGCTAGCAGCTGCCGGGCAGGGCACTTCCAGCCTGTGTCTGTGTCATTGTGTGGTTTATGTTGTCTGTGTGCTTTGTCTCGGACCTGTCTTGGGTCTCCATCTCCTCTTTGCTATCGAGGCAAGCAGTACGCACCTCGGGCTCCATCTCTATAGTCTCAAATGCCTGTACCCATCGCACAGTGCTATTGTGGCACTGCTTTTCTTGCACGGCAATCTTAAAAGCGTGCATCGACCACTTCTCTTGGAAGAGTCTGGTCCTTCATCATTTGCGGCGGCATCGCGGCCCACGTCAGCATCCCTGAAGATCGGTCATGTGTTTAGTTGGATCCCTGTTCTGGGATTTTTTTTTTCTGTGCATCCACGAAGTCTTTAGGCCTTTAAGCGGGGCTTCTTGCACGCGCATCCTCCCAGTTGCGGCCACATCTCTTTGTAACGGGCCAGGGTCTTGCGCTCTTCCAGGGCTGCCAGCGGTTCTCCTTTATGGCCCCGTAGTCCTTGCTGCCCGATGGCGTCTCTTGCCTGGGAGTCATTCTTCTTACGGCGTTTCTTTTGCCTCAGGATCTCGCGTCATTGGTCTCGTGTGCAGTGTTGGACAGTGCGTGTTTGCGTGTTGTTGGAGTTGCTCTGCCCGTGGCACCGAAGTCTTAGGACGGGCTAGAAGGCTAACCGTAAGGTTCTGTGATTAATACGTGTATATGCTTAGGCTTTGAAGGCCGGGACTGTACGGTCCACTATCGAACACGTAGCCGTCTACGCAGCAGACGAGGGAGAGTGATTTCCCTGGGGCTCACAGCCACAGAGGGGACGAGCACTTCTTCCCGGGAGAAGCCGCTGGAGCGGTAAGAGAGCAGTTTGAATTCGGAGGGTGGGGGAGGTGTGGGGCTCAACCTTTTATTGTAGCGGGAATTGCCTCTTTTTGTGCCTGGCTGTAGTGTTAAATAGGGATGATAGTCATAAATTGAATCGAGATGTCTAAATTGCTAAGGCATCGCATGTCATCAGGATGACTTGTGTGATCTTTTTTCTTCAGGTGCAGAGGGACGAGTTGCGCACCAAAGGCTGGCGATGGAGAGGCAAGGAGAGCGCAACAGCAAGGTGGGTTGGCATTGTTGTCTGTAGAAATGTGTGACCGGTATCCACATGACTAGATAATGGGAACATGTTTTTCACTTTCAAGGCACCGAGCGAGTAGCACAGCGGAATGCCGGTGCCGGTGCCAACTCAAGCAAGGAGAGCAACGGTGAGTTACCTGAAGCAGCGGTTATTGTTCAGGTGATGAGTCATCGGCAAAGATAAATGCACCTCTTTGCTTTCTGTATTGCAGGAGGTGTGCAAGCCTCAGCCTTGTTCCATGTGTGTTTATTGCATGCCTCTGTAAATTAATTTACACTACACCTCACAAGCCTAAATGTATAATTTCAGTTTTGCCAGGCCCAGTGGAAGTGCTTTCTTGAGTGAGGGGGTGGAATATGGGAACATAATGCGTGATGAGGCAATGAGGCTGCAATGTAGAAATACACATATATCAAACTAATTGTTGTTTAGTCTTGTGTGTTTAAGGAGCAGAGCTCCTATGTTTACCTAACATATGCCTGTGAAATTTGAGGCCTTATAACATATTGAGATTCCAGCTTCGGTGTGAGAAAGATTGGAAGACCCTTCTGTCCCCTGATAAATACGGGAAAAAAAGCAGCATTTTATATTATTTAATCCCTGACTGGTTTTAGCAGCAGGCAACTGGAGAGGGGGTTTTGTCATCTCCCACGTGCTACAAAAAGGCAAGAACATCTTACACAGAGAGCAAATGCTTCCCAATGGAGGAGTGCTGGGGAGTGTTTTGCATGCGAAGGACAGCTGCTTGGTACCTCTGCAGCTTCTACTGGTTTTGGTCTCATCGGACAGTTCATTGAGTAAGGTGGTGTTTCTTAACATGTGGCTTTGTAAGATTCCTATCCTGGGGTGTTCTAAGTTTCTGCTTCGAAATGTTGGTGAAAAGGTCTACGTGTGTTGATCTCTGAATGTCTCAAGCGGCGGAGCCTTATTGTGTTTGCTTTCCCCCTCCTCTGTAACTTAAAGGCACTGGACCCCAGTTGACTTTCTTTATGTACGTGCTTCGGATTCACAGATCATGCAATCAGAGCCTGACTAACATTACAGCAGTGCTCACAGTTACTTCTGCGGTAGGAAGGGGTGTAACTCAGCCGATATAAGCAATGATTGTGTCTGTAGCCTTTTCTTTCATGTCTAGCATCTGCTTTTATTTTTAGCTTCTCTGCGATAGTTTTATTGGACTTTTCAGCCTTGACATTTCAGCCACATGACTACACATAGTACATAGCTGCATGTGATGGTAAAACAATAGGCTTATGTAAAGCATGTTATATGTAATTTTATTGATATACTTCTGAGCGCTGTATCTCAGTGACTACAATGTAGAATGTATCTTTTAAGCTGGACAGTTTTTAACAAGGATAATTGACCATTTAGTGGCTTGATAAGGTATTTGCAGTTAACTTACATAATTTAAATCAAGCTTGGCTATCTTACTGATATATGAACTTTCAAAAAACCACCAACTTATTATATTTAGGAGTAATTTATCATTACCCATCATAAGTAGTATGCTAGACTTGGTTTTAAAAGAGTAGGTCTTGTTCAAAACCACCTGAAAGTAATAATTGGGTTTGTTAAATCTGTGCCACATTTGTGGTCACCAATTTGGTGCAGGTGGAGTGGCTTGCCCCTTAAAAGGCCTCCTAAGTTAGAGCTGGTTCTTATACGCTCCTGGAGGATTAGGTGAAGTTGGGGACCAGAGCAACTTTCCTTTCTTTGCTCTGTTTTGGACAGTTGTGTGTTTCCCTTCGTGGTACGTTTGTGCCTACTGTGATCATTTTGTCTGTAAGTCTCAGATAATAATTTTACTTGCGGGTTTACTTTTTAATCTTAGAGTAAATTTGGTTTGGAATGTGATAGCTTCAGAGACACGTTACCACAAATGTTTGCAGTCAATGCTGACTTGTCTGTCTTTGTTCTAGTTTTATTAATAGAGGTAGGGATTTTTTTTGTTTAGTTTTTCTTTTTAATCCATAGAAGCACAAAGGATTTAGGCTCAACCTAAATGGGATTTCCAGTATACTTTTAACAACAGATGTTAATGGGTGTTCTTGAGCTGGTTTCTTCAAATTTGTTGTTGTGTGATAAGCAGTTAAAAATTATCTTGTCCCAGAAGGATATTGGGGCGGGGGGGGGGCGCGAGAGGAGGAGTTCTGCCCTGTTTTGTGCTTTTCTATTTGTTATTTTAACCCCTGCTTAGAATTTGAAAATGTAAGAAATTTTAGATCTAGTGCCTATTTATGTGAAACTGTATTTTTATTTTATTTTTTGGAGAGCATTTTCACTTATATGGTGACTGTTCCAAGTAGTTTCATGTAGAGAATGCTGTGTGAAAAACAATCAGTGGTGAGCCCTTGCTGAGGAATTGGGGTTGTTCAGATGGGGTGAATGAATCTGGTTAAGACCACTGCTTTTTGGTCAAGTAAACAAAATAAAAGCTGAATCATGCTCTTCCCCACCAAGTTGTGTGCTGCTATGTGTTCCATTATGGCATTTCCAGCGGTGTATTTTCACTTTAGGAAAACAGGTAATTTAGTATGCACTTCATTCCAAATACTTTCCTGAGCTGGTTTTCTGATAGTACTCTCAGAATAAAAGTCTGAGTAGTTTCTTCATGGTTTTCAGGCTTTCTGTTTTATATATCTCATTACATGAAATGTTAGAGTATGACGCAGAACAAAATTGCTGCAATTTTATAGTACGTATAGTTCAGCTGTAACTTGGTCTTTACCATCTCGAAGTTGTCCCAAAATCGTCATCTGTGGCTTGGCACTGTTTAATACACTTGGCAATCTCTATTCCATAAAGGCACTTAATGGAGCTATTGTGCAGGATCAGCTCTTCTTCACCTTGTGATGCAGGGAGGTTTTTGGAAGTCAACACGGAGGCTACTGCTGGACCCGTTTCACTTTGCATCTTTGCTGCAGTTGCTGCATATTATAAATGTCCTTGGTTTGGTTCTGGCTCTTGTGATCCATTTCACACTGGGAGTAACATGAACAACTGTATAACTGGAGGGAATTTAAAGAAAAAATGGGGAGGGGGAATTACATGCACAAACCCCTTTGTAGTGAAACACAAAGCTGTTAGGCCTAAATCACAAAAACAGATTTTTCTGCAGCATAAGCACTTTGAAGGCTGAGTGTGAAAGCCAGAGAGAGGCTACGGAAACATAAACTCAGATACTGACATTCAACATCAGGCTCATACTAAAATCCAAATTTACACCTAGCTTATAATTTCTTAGGGAAATCAACTAAACTCCTGGAATTTGTAGGGGTTTCATTCCGGTTCTGATTTCAAGCCATCTTCTGTTGTAAACAGACTGTACATGCTAGAACTAGCCGTTTATTTTTTCATTTCCTTCCAAAGGTTTTGAGTGCTCTGTATCTGATTTGTTGATATTAACATCTGTGATAGTGCTTTGCTGAGGAACATAATTATTCCACAAATAATTGAACATTCCTCCAATTATTTATGACCCAATGAACTGTTTTCTGAACTAGTACTCACACTCAAGGGTTAGAGTTCACAACTTGAATTATGTTAGCAACTCCAATTGAAAGACAGATTTTTTGTAGTTGTGCACTTCTAGATGTATAACATGTTTTATAAATAAAATACTTGTGAATGTCTGTGGCCTTAACTCTCATATAACTAAATGCATTAATGGGTATGACTTTGCAAAAACAGTTGTGGTACTGCTTGCTTCAATAAATTAATTCCCACCATCAACTAAATCTACTTTTTCTTCTCTCTATATCTTCCAGATTTTCAGTGTCTTCACACTTGCTTCTAACTTTAACTCAAACTTACTTCAAAATACACAGAAAAAAGCAGTGCATTACCCACAATCAAGCACTTACAAAAACAAATAAAAGGTTGGTTTCAAAATCACATCAAAGGAGAATCTTAACTTGCTTACTTAGAAGCTACAGCAATTGTTAATATTTTTTCTCATAATTAATGATGTAATGAAAGTAAACAAAATAATTGAATTCATATCATACAATCATTTGGTTGGAAAAGACCTTTGAGATCAAGTCCAACAGTACCTGTCTACTACTGAACCATACTCCCGAGTGCTTCATTTACCCATATTTTAAATACCTCCAGGGATGCTGACTCAACCACTTCCCTGGGCAGCCTCTTTCAGTGCCTGACAACTATTTCAGTGAAGACAATTTTCCTGGTATCTAATCTGAACCTCCTGTGGTGCAACTTGAGGCCATTTCTTCTCACCTTGTAACCTGTCACTTGGGAAAAGAGTCTGCCTCACTTCAACCTCTTTGAGGCAGTCGTAGATAGTGATAAGGTCTCTCCTCAGCCTCCTTTTCTCCAGGCTAAACAACCCCAGTTCCCTTAGTTGCCTCTCCTAAGTCTTGTTCTCCAGCCCCTTCACTAGCCTCATTGCTCTTCTCTTGATATGCTCCAGACCCTCAATGACCTTCTTGTAGTGAGGGGCCCAAAACTGAACCCAGTACTCGAGGTGAGGCCTCACCAGTGCCGAGTGCAGGGGCACAATCACTGCCCTGGTCCTGCTGGCCATGTTGATTTCGATACAGGCCAAGATGCCATTGGCCTTCTTGGCCACCTGGGCTGCTGCTGCCTCATGTTCAGTGGCTGTCAACCAACACCCTCAGGTCCTTCTCTGCCAGGCAGCTCTCCAGCCACTGCTCCCCAGCTGATTTTGATATAATTTTCAGAAGTAGTTTGGAAAGTACAAACTGCATATTTGTATCAGCAAGATGTCCTCAAATTGTGTCTTTTGTTTTAGGTGATGTTTGTGGACGGTTTTTCAACTTAAAATGGAATGAGGGTTTTGAGATAAATTAAGATCTAGTGTGAAACTTTCTAGCTCAGATCACCTGTAAATTAACAATCTTAAGTCTATTGTTCCATGTTATTTTTCTCACAGAAAAAATAATCTAATGCTGTTCCTATGGAAGTTGCAGGGCATAAGCTTCCTTCTTATGTTAAAGTGTATACAACTGTTAGTTTTTGGGTATTTGATAAAGTAATGGGCAGGATTCCAGCTTGTTTTTGACAGGTAAACCAGTAATTAGTTATTCGTCAATGTCAGGTTCCAATGCTCACTTCGGTAACTTGCTGTGAAGTGCTAGTTACAAGGAGCTGGCACATATAATTGATTTTTTAGGTAACCCTTAAGGACAAATGTGGGAAGGCATAGAGCAGTTGTTGAACCTGTCCTCTTGTAGGCTCAGCTAAAGCTGTAGGTCCCAACCCTGCATCTTACGCCTGGCTAGTGATTTTTGGGCTTTCGAAGACTGAAACTTGCTTTAAAAATTCCTGCGTTGTCCCTAGAAACCACAAGGAGCTGTTGGGGTACAACTTATGTGATGAATTCCTGTAAGTGCACTGTGTTAGTAGTTGCACTGTGCTAGAAGATCTTGGCTTGTGCTTTGCAGCAGCTGGCAAGGTTGCAGAAGTATGTCTGTCCCCTTGGTTCCTCCTTTACGTCTGTGACAGTGGGAACCCATGTTTCCTTTTCAGCCAGCCCTTTGAGAAACTCATAGAAATTACATGAATGAACAGACAATGGCTACATTTGGATTCGTATGGCTCCTAGAGCATGGATTTCCCACATTTCATCATAATATTTTGTCCTTCCCAATATCTGGTTAGCTTTTGAAAGAAAAAGTAACCTAAGAGGAAAATAAAGAAAAACAATGCCTACCTGAGCAATTCTTACTACTTTGTTTTCTGCTTAAAGAGTTTAACGTCACTATGATTCTTGTAAATGGGTCCAGGAAGGTTGAAGAACTGTAAACAGGAACCATATGCTACAAAACCATAATTTATAACTTTTTTTCCTTTTAAAAATGCTGCAGGTTTAATAAATTACGTAGCACTTCTCACTACTATTTAGCAATTCAGAACTATGTGAATAGTAAGATGTATGAGGTATTATATTAGGGCAAGATTTGCCTCTTGGCAAAGTTTCAGTTTGTATTAACCAGTTGCCAGTGAGCTTGTTTGGGGATATGTACGGAAGCTGAGTGCTGTATCTTTCATAAAGCGTGATAAAGCTACTATGTTGTATTTGCAAGCACGCATGTAGCAGCAGGTAAACCCCTAATAAAAGAATTTTATTTTAATGTTGCCTTTTTCGTTGGCTATGTATTTAAGATGTTGGGCTAGACCCCCAGCTGTTGTCATCTGTGTAGTTCTACTGAAGCTTTCCTGAGATGTGCGACATCTCTGTGTGTGTGTCTGAGCTGGAAATGTGGTTCACTCACAACCCCTCCCCCTGTTCCAAGCACAGCTGGCGTTCTTCCCTGTTTGTGTGGTTAGGACTAAAAGTGTTTTAATAATTGTAAGTTGCAACATGGTTGGGTATTTTCTGTTAATGAAATAATTACTATATCTTGGGTTATATGAACTCAAGTGCCGAAGCTTAGGGAATTGATTATCCCAGAATAAAGATATTACCATATTTAAGAGAACACTGGTGGGGTTTTTGTACAATTGTACTTGTCCATCTTTCTGCATGAGCTATAAAAGCTCTTCTTCGGTATGCGTGGATGCGTTTTCAAAAACTGTTCATCCATATTTCCTCAAATGCACCTGTAGCGATGATTACCTTGTCTTCCTACCTTGTCAGTTCAATGAGTATAGATATTTATTTTCTCATCTTTAAATCCAGTTTTCAATGGAATAAAAAAAATCACCTATTCTTCACTCTGAAAACTTAAATTCAAAGAAGAATTCAATGTCTTTTGTATCTCAAGAACTATGACTTCCCTATACCCTCAATACGGGTAGGATGCACACTCATTTATTAGTTTTGACAGGTCAACTGTTTGTACAAAGCTTTACTGCAACAATTCTGACTTAATCAAACTTCATCATGCTTTTCAGATAATGAGATTTTTATCCCTTGGGAATATAGCAGAGTTAACCAAAAGAAGCGATTCGATAGGTCAGCAGAAGATAAAATACGAAGCCTTGTTTTACTGTAAGCAAAGCATTCTCTGGCAGCAGAGGAAAACTTCTTTCTGCAATAGCTAAGTAAACATAATTGGGCAAAAATATACCTCTCAAATAGAATCATATAATGGTTTGGGTTGGAAGGGACCTTTAAATATCATCTAGTTTCAACCCCCCTGACATAGGCAGGGACACCTCCCAATAGATCAGGCTGCTCAAGGTCCCATCCACCCTGGCCTTGAACATCTCCAGGGATGGGGCAGCCACAGCTTCCCTGGGCAAACTGTGCCAGGGCTTCCCCACCCTCATGGTGAAGAAGTGCTTTCTAATGTCTACTCTAAGTCTTTCCTCTTCCAGTGTAAAGACATTCCTCCTTGTTCTGTCACCACTTGCCCTTGTAAAAAGCCCCTCCCCAGCTTTCAATTAGCCCTTCGGGTACCAGTAGGCCACTATGAGGTTTCCCTGGAGCCTTCTCTTCTCCAGACTGAACAACCCCAGCTCTCTTAGCCTATGCTCTTAGCAGAGGTTCTTCAGCCCTCGGATCACCTTTGTAGCCTCCTCTGGACCCGTTCTAACAGTTCCATATAATTCTTATGTTGGGGATTCCAGAACTGGACATGATACTCCAGGTGGAGTCTCATGAGAGTGGGATAGAGGGGCAGAATCCCCTCCCTTTACCTGTTGGCCACACTTCTTTTGATGCAGCCTAGGTTTTTGTTGGCCTTCTGGGCTGTGGGCTCACGTTGTTGGCTCATGTTGACTGTCTCATCAACAAGCACCCCAAGTCTTTCTCTGCAGGGCTGCTCTCAATCATGTTGTCCCCATCCTGTATTGAAATTGTGTATTGCCCTGACCCAGGTGTAGGACCTTGCACTTGGCATTGTTGAACCTCACGATGTTCACACAGCCCCAATTCTCCATTTTGTCCAGGTCCTTCTGGATGACATCACGTCCTTCTGGTGTGACAACTGCCCTGCTCAGCTTGGTGTCATCTGCAAACTTGCTGAGGGTGCACTTGTTCTCACTGCCTATATCATCAATGAAAATATTAAATGCTACAGTACAGACCTCTGTGGGACATGCAGAGAAATATTTTCTTCAGTCAATTTGTGCCATAATATTTTTCTTTTGTACCTTGGAATTCAGATCTAAACAAAAACATTAATAAAACCCCCTCAAGCTGCTTTGAATTCCCTTGTAATCATAGGTATCCTGCCTAGAAATCCACTTTCAAGCCTTGCAGTGTATGGCATTTAGTTTGGCATCAGTCTCAAAGCATTCAGAAATTTCTGGAACATTTTGGGCAGCAGTAGTGAGCCTGGAATAGCGGTAGTAGCGGTACCAAGTTGTAGCTCACAATTTCCGATTTCTTCTCTGTCTGCTCTCCCAGCAGAAAAATTCTCAGCTCTTTTTTCCTTTTTTTTCCCCCTTTAGCTGTTAACTGATGCACTGTTTGAAAAATCTCTCATTGCTCATAGCCTTTAAATGTGTATGTATTATGGAATTATTTGTATATGGGGTGAGGATTCAGTCCACTATCTGAAATAAATAATCTGGTTTGCTGGTATGGTGTCCACATGCTGAGAGTACTTTTCCACTTGGCAGACTGCAAATAGCTGTAACACTTTCTCTCAAAAGTCTCAGGCACTTATCCCACTGTTTAAAGTGATCCTGAGCATTTCTAGATAAGTTCCAGATGCTTTTATATGCCATGGCCTGACTGCCATGACTTATCTGTGTTAGTGTGTCCACTGGCCTTAGAAGAAGTTTGGGTAGGCCAGAATTCATCAAATAAATTGTCATCCTTAAAAGCAACCAAAGAGGCAGCCAAGACTTTTGCACAGCTTTGGAACTCTGAGCAGCCTTGGCATTTTGATATGGTGCCAGCTCATTAGAGGGATTACAGTGTTTTGGGGATCTGGGACCACTTGGAAAGGGGAATGGATCCTTCTGCTTTGGTCTAGCTCTGCTGCATTTTGGCAGCCCAAACTTGTGCTGGCATCTTCTGCTTCAGGTCTTTCCTTTTGGCTGAGTCTCTGTTTGGTTATCTCTGTGCTGAGTGACAAAGCAGTGCCGAAGCCCACACGCTGGCACAGAAATTTAGTCATCCTGCAGTGAAAACGTTAGACTGGTCCTCAGTAATGGTACTTAGGTTTTTGGCCCAAAGACCTATCAGTTTGAGTTCTGGAGTTAAGCTGATCTGGTGACAAGTCCCAGTAGGCAGCTTGGCTGCAAGGAGCAGCTCCTTGAAGCCATGCGGGTTCACTGGTGATATGTGTCACCGTACCAGTTGACTACTGGAGCTATTTTGTTTGCTACTACAGATGACACCTTTTGGTCTCCCCCCCGACCACGAGTGAGAACTCAGGACAAGGTCCTATGGACTCCTTCCTGCCGGTGTCTCGGTGTGCGGCTGTTCAGCTCTTCAAGTTGCATTTTCCTATTTGCTGCTGAGTAGCTTTCTTCATAACTTGTTCCAGTGCTTGGGACTATTTCAGCTCTGTGTGTTCTTAGGTCACAACTCTTGTATTGAAGCTGCTTAGTGACTAGGCTGTTGCACTTTCCATCTGCCTTAGGGCAGATGATTTCTCATGAAACCAGTTTCTGTTTAATATCTTTATTGATGATCTGGATGGGGGGATTGAGTCCATCATCAGCAAGTTTGTGGATGATAGCAAGCTGGGAGGAAGGGTTGATCTGTTAGAGGGTAGGATGACCCTACAGAGGGACCTGAACAGACTGGAGAGATGGACCGATTCTAATGGGATGATGTTTAATAAGTCCAAATGTCTGGTACTTCATTTTGGACACAACAATCCCATGCATAGCTATAGACTGGGGACAGAGTAGCTGGAGAGCAGTCAGGCAGAAAGGGACCTGGGAGTGCTGGTTGACAGGAGCTCAACATGAGCCAGCAGTGTGCCCAGGTGGCCAAGAAGGCCAATGGCATTCTGGCCTGCATCAGGAATAGTGTGGCAAGCATGACCAGAGAAGTTTTCGTCCCCCTGTACTCGGCACTGGTCAGGCCTCACCTTGAATACTGTGTGCTGGGCCCCTCAGTTTGGGAAAGATGTCAGGATGCTGGAGTGTGTCCAGAGGAGGGCAACGAAGATGGTGAAGGGGCTGGAGCACAAGCCCTACGAGGAGAACTGAGGGAGCTGGGGCTGTTTAGTCTGAAGAAGAGGAGGCTCAGGGGAGACCTCATTGCTCTCTACAACTACCTAAAAGGAGGTTGTAGTCAGGCAGGGACTGGTCTCCTCTCGGGTGACCAGCGACAGAACTAGAGGGCATGGACTCAAGCTCCGTCAGGGAAAGTTTAGGCTTGATCTTAGGAAAAAGTTCTTCATTGAAAGGGTGATCGGCCATTGGAATGCGCTGCCCAGGGAGGTGGTGGAGTCGCCGACCCTGGAGGTGTTTAAGGAGAGACTGGATGAGGCACCGAGTGCCATGGTTTAGATGATGGGTTGGTGTTGTGTTGGGTTATAGGTTGGACTTGATGATCTCAGAGGTTCTTTCCAACCTTGTGATACTGTGATACTGTAATTATAAAAGCCATCTCTTCTTGGCAAATAGCTAGCAAATCTTGCCTTCTGCGACCCTGATCCGTCTGTGCACTTAAGTGACATTTCTGACGCCTGGAAGTGTCCCGGGTGCTCCCCTTCTCTGTGGAAGATTGAAGAGGACGGAAGAGTGACACCTAGATACTAGATGAGCAGACTTCGTTTAGTGAGAGTAGAGTACACACTTTTATACATGTCGCAACTATGGTTATACATATTCATTAAACAAAGGAATATATTGGTTCTTCAGCTAAATGTCTACCCCGCCTTGTTTTTCTTATTACCCGTTATCAGTTTCGAATTCTGTGCATTCTTTCTTAACTGCAAGTTCCGTCTTCTGAAGTCAAGGGCAGGCGCCCCTGCTATATATCTCTTGTTTGTTATCCTAGCAGTTCTTGTGTGCTGCCTGCATGTCCTTTCTCACGCAACCACATCTCTACAATTCCCCCGTTTTCTTTCTGTACCAGCAATGCACGATTCATAGTATTTAAGATTACAGATTTAATCATTGAGAATATACAAATAATTGCTATTATGCCTATCTATAATAAACATAAAATAAGAAAGACTCGCTTAACTACTTCGCGCAGCCATCCAGACAAACCCCATCTGCTGAGTAGTTTATCGAAAGGGCTCTGCCATTCTTGCAATTTCTGCATGTTATCATTAAGTTGCCTTAATCTCTCATGAATGGATTGTGATTTATCAGTAAGATTAAAACAACACATTCCTTCAAACTCATCACAACCATGACCATGTGCAAGTAACAAAAAATCAATGGCAGCACGATTCTGCACTGTCGCTTTTCTAATACTATCACTCTGTGTAACTAAATCATATAATATATGTGATGTTAGATTAATCTGCTTACCGACCAGCATGTTAAAGCCTTTATTGTTAAAGCATTATGGATTGAGCTAAGCGAAGGTAGAAATATAGAAGCAGCAATGGTAGTGGCTGCGCCCCATAACTGGACAGTGTCAGTACAATTCTCCTTTATTTCCTTTATTTCCCTTTTATGTCGCTGCGGACGTTCCACCATTTGTATAATTTGCTTTAAGTGATGTTTCCCTGGGGTGAGTAAAGTTAATTGTCCAATATAACATGGGCCACCAAAAGGTTTGCATGGAATTCCTGGCCATGCTCTATCCCCACATATTAAAAAAAATAACCAGGAGGTAGAGCCTTAGCCCTTGCCTTTGTATACTTGATGTCGTGAGTAGGACAATAAGATTGATTAATATACTGCATGTCAAGTGGTGACACTACGGTTTCAATTGGCCCTTGACCGTTTGAGGGAGAGCTAAACCTAATGCATCCCTGTTTTTTGTTTTGTTTTTTTTTTTGATTCGCAACATTCTTTATACTTGATTCATTCAGTGATATTGGTAAATTTATCCATTCTTTGGTAAAATCAGACAAATTGACCACAGGTCTACCTATCAGGCATGTTTTAAAAGGATTTCCCACTTGATACAAAGATAAGCAAAAGTCATTCACCCCTGTCCTGTGAGCCCAGTCCACCCACATATTTTCTCGTCGCTGTCCATCAATCAGTTCCACAGGAAGAGGAGGCTGAGCTGCCGTTAGAAAAGAGAGTATGTACACCACTAACAGTCCATTTACTATGAGGGTGATGACACCTGTATAATCAACATCAATCAGGCCAGGAATAACAGCTATTCCTAGCAAAGCCACCGATGATTATCCAATTAATAAAGCTCCAACAGGTTTATCGTTGATCTTTAAGGGTCCTGTGATTGTAGATGGTACCTTTTGTGGCTTAGTATCGATTAAAATGATATCTATTGCAGTTTCCAAGTCAAATCCCAGGCTCCCTCGGTGGCTGGCTGCAGCTGCTGGGTCCCGGCTGACAGTCCGGTTGCATTACTGAGCAAGCATTCCAAGTTGTTGTGGTTGCAGCGCCTGCTTGTGTCGTCGCGTGGGCAGGCGCGCTGCTCCAGCCGTTTCCCGACTTTCGCCCACAAATTGATGCGTCATGGGAAGCATTTTGACAAGTGGGACACCAGACTCGTCTGCGATCCATTGTTGGTGACTGACTTTATAAGGGTGCAAGAGCAGCACAAACATGCGGAGCTTGTGCTTCTACTGACAACTTTTCACCTAATTCTTTACCTAAATCTTGAACTGCTTTTACCAAAAAGGCAGCTGTTCCAGTAGGAATTTGGGAAGTTTTATCCAATAACTCCTCTATCCTCCACGCTCCATGCATTGTAGTTATTAATTGTCTGGTGGTTGCATTCCCATTTTGCAACACACACCGTCGCAACAATGCTCCTTTCATATATTCTGGGACTGAAGCTGAATCTAAGGCTAACGATAAACGATCCACAAACTTTCCTAAAGGTTCTTCTCTTCCCTGCTTTAAACCCATGTAAGAGGGGATCCCTCCCTCTGGTCTAATTTGTCAAAAAGCCTGTCGAGCAGCTCACATACTTTCTCTGATTTTATCTGGTCCCAGCATTGCCTGTGCTTCCTGCCTTACATAGGCTCCTATTCCTAACAATTCCTCTAACGTTAAACCATACAGAGGATCCCCTGGCTGCCTTAAAATGGCTACAGATTCTTGACAAATAGCTTGCCAATGTACCATAAACAACATTGTCTGACTAAGTGTAAGAATCAATTTCATTAAATTTCGTATATCAAATGGCAGCAAAAGATTGCCTGACCAAATAAAATTCATCATTTGTCGTGTGGGCTCACCGCGTAAGCCTGATTCTGAAATAGTAGCCCGCAACTGTGATATTTTCCAATCCAATTGTGTAATAGTGGCTTGCACTCCTCCATGTCCATCAGGGGTATAAATCACCGGACACGCCACAGCTTCTGCCACATCCCAATGTCCTTCTCTTGCCGCCTCTCTGGCAAGCTCACCCCAGTCTACCCCCGTCCTTTCCAATGTTTTTGACGACCCCTCCTGAGCTCCCCCAGGAGGGCCCTCACTACCGTCCATCAGGGAGATTTCTGGCGGTGCACTAGGCATAGAGGGCTGTGGCAGCGTTGTTGTATTGGAGAGCACAGACGGAGGAACATACACTGTCTGTACTGAGGGTGGCATCGTCCCCTCCTCCACCCCAGGTACCTCTGTTAACCGTTTTGCCGCCTCGGCAGCCACCTGCTGTTCTACCTGGTGTTGTTTTAAAGCATTAATAACTGTTAACCAAGGGATCCCTAATTTTTTGCATTCTTTATCTTCCTGTAATGTTCCATGCCACAACTCATCTCCATATTTACGCCATTCTTCTATTTCAAAAACACTAGCCGAGGTTGTGAAAAAACCCTTTTTCGCACGATGAGATAATAATAACTGTAATTCCTTATCAAAACCTTTATGCCACACTCCCCGCTTTTCTAAAAAGCATTTTAGGAGACTAAAAGCTGCTTCCTTTTCCATTTTAATTCCCTACGCCCTATAGCGCTAGGTTAATAAATACCTGATTACGGCCGTTGCACCCTTTCGAAGTCAGCTTACGTTGCAGCGTCCTCACTTTGATAGGACAGATCCGGAGTCCAGCTCTTTGATCCTTGTGCCGGTGCGAACACAGCTGCGCCCTCCTTATAGTCACTCTTCCGTGGCCACGTCCGTATGCCAATTGCCTTACGGATTTAAAGGGGTCCCTGTTCAGGGCGCCATTTGAAGAGGACGGTAGAGTGACACCTAGATACTAGATGAGCAGACTTCGTTTATTGAGAGTAGAGTACACACTTTTATACATGTCGCAACTATGGTTATACATATTCATTAAACAAAGGAATATATTGGTTCTTCAGCTAAATGTCTACCCCGCCTTGTTTTTCTCATTACCCGTTATCAGTTCCGAATTCTGTGCATTCTTTCTTAACTGCAAGTTCCGTCTTCTGAAGTCAAGGACAGGCGCCCCTGCTATATATCTCTTGTTTGTTATCCTAGCAGTTCTTGTGTGCTGCCTGCATGTCCTTTCTCACGCAACCACATCTCTACAGAAGATGCTGCTGTCAAACAATGGAAGCAGTGAACTAGAGCTAGGAGGCATCTCGGCTCATTTTTTGCAACCACTTGAGAAAAATTAATTCTTAGTGAGATTAGACATCCCACAGCCATCTCTAGATATGTTTGTATTGAGCGGGGAATCTTCTGTTCTGCATGTGACTTGAAAACTACAGGCCCAAATGTGGCAGGTGATTCCCTTAGCATTGTGTTGTAAACAGGTACTCCCAGGGGTCACTGATGGCCGGGAGAGGTTATTCCACCATTTAAGCAATTCATTGTTAGCTGCGACACTCACAACGGGCCAAAAACTTTAGTGCTTTTTCTGGATTCTGACAGACTCCCATGATGTAGAGGGAATCATTGGGCAGCTCTGATCTGGCCATTGTACTACTCTGCTTCCAGTTCTCCACATGTTGTGTGGGAAAGGTAAGTTCACATGCAGCAGTGCTGGAAGCATCCCAGTAGAACAACATATGAACGACACATCAGCGTGCCTCAGCTGTCCGCAGCTCCCAAGAACCCCTTGAGCATCTTCTGTCACAGTTGGAGCCCTTGCCCAGCTAAACTGACCACCCTCGGGGCTCACTTCGTTCTTGGATTGTCCTTCATACGCGAAAGGTAGAGAAAACTTATACAGATATATAAATACTAATTTGCTACACATTGGATTTGAAGTTCAGGTGTGAGATTTTTGCTGGGAAGTTGTCAGCTGCTTTTATCTTTGTCTTGCAAATTAGAAATCAATATCTCTAGAAGGACCTGGCCTGGAGGCTGAGCTACATACTGCAGAACCCTTGCAGTCATTGTCTTGACTCTATTTAAACCAAACCACAACAGCACAAACAAACAAAAAGAAACACCCCAACCAAAAAACAACAACAAAAACCCCACAAACACCCCTGCCCCCAACCAGAGTCAGTCACACCTTAGGCAAAACTCTTTTTCAGGTAGCTTGTGTGCATGACATAATGGTACACGTGAACAACCTCCCTCACTTTTATCTTACTTGTTAAACAGAAAATCAGAAAGAAACATTTTTCTTATTGGAAATATAATAATGTCTGTGCATTTCTGAAGAAGCTGAGTCTTTTCCCTGCCACTTTCATAAACAGAAGACCTGCAGCCTGAAGCACTCCTTTTTCATGTAGTAGTGACTGCAGTGTCTGTACCGTCCAAGAGAGGGATGTAACACTGGGCAGTACAGCGCTCTCTGCAATCCGAGTCTGCTTTTGACAGAGATGCTGTTGGAAAGTCCTGCAGCTCTGCAATGCTGTGTAAATTTCAAATTTGTCTGGAAAAAGATACCGGTTTTCATATCTACAAGTATAACTTTCCCATGTGACAGAGCCCTTCTGTAATAAGCCATTTGTAAACCCATTTTGCTTATTACAAGATGTTAACATTACTTTTGCGTTACTTGTACATTCGGTATTATAAGGTAGTTTGTTAGTAGCAAGAAAAAGCAAGAATTAGATTAGAGCAAGATGACTTTTGTTGTGTCTTTGTGACACAACATTAGGGATGTTGTCATGAGGGTAAAATGCTATATTTCTAGAAGTGTTTCCCTGCATGACCAAATGTTTCATGTGCTTCTCAGATATGACTTAATAAAAATTTTTCTTGATTATTCTGTCCCATCCCTCTCTATTACAGAAAGCAGCCAGTGAATACTAAGATCTGCTCCAAATTATCTTGCTTCTGTGCCACTTCAACTGTGATGCGTTGAATTCCTGATGGTTTAATCAGCCGTAATGTTGTTGTTGATGGTTTTTGCAGACCATAGGAGAATTAAAATTTTTTTTTCTTATTTTGTAAATGTTGAAGCATCTCTACAGAGCAAGGGAGGGCTTTGTCACCGAGAATAGTGTACAGAAAATACATAGGTGTCAAATGATACTCGTTCTCGTTTCAGAACTTAGACTTGCTGAAATAGACCCCTAGTAGTCAATACAGCAAGTAAGGCAGAATAATGCCCTTCTGGAATTATCTCAAGGATTGTGAAAACTGCTGCCTTATGCCTGTGATGCACCTGCGATATTTTACCTTTGTGTTTTAACACTGTGATTTTTGACCTGGATGGGGCCCCACTCAGTGATACCTCATATTTTTCAGAAAACGTGCAGCAGGATTCAGGCCTCAGTGTGTTGTAATGCAGAAGTCATGATATCTACTAAAAAAGTAGGTTTATGCGTCTTAGTGTTCTGCATGTGGATCAGCAATTACTTTGCTGGTGATCGAAGGAAGGAAGACAAGCTTTTCAAGGAAAGGTGAAATCTCTTATCGGAACATAGGATTTAAATGCATAAAACTACATAATTTTTCAGGCACCCGCACCTTTCTGGTTCAAAATAGGAGCCACAAAGTTCAAGTAAAGTTGACTAGAACAATTGTTACACGTGGATTTACGGTTGATTTAGTACCAACCTCTGCCAGAGAAAGGAATAATTTGGTTATGTAGAATTCTGAACTGGACAGGAAAAAGAAAATTCGAAACTCCGTTCTTTATCCATCTTTTACATCTAATTAATTGAGGTGTTACAATCTGTATATTAGTCGTTCATTTTTTATTCTTATAGTGCAGCACCTGCACTTCTGAAGCAGCTTCGAACTAACACATTTCTGGATAACAGCTGGTAAAGTGGCCAGAGATTGATCTGATGGCTTTACATCAGAGTTATGAAGCTTAGATGCAGGCCTTTCAGTCAACTTAAGGACATTGCCGTGCATGTCTTTATTTAAAAATTTATCGAAGGGGATTTTTCAGTCTTTGTGGCACTCTCTGATTTGAAACTTGATGTGTACACTTGATAGCAAGATCTTCATTGATGCTATATTCTTTCTACTTAGGTTGACAAAAGCTACTGCTTTTTACTGAATTATTCACACTGAGATAGTGGAGAGACATAACGATCCTTCCCCTTTCAGGTAGATCCATGCTGAACTCGGACACGCTGGTTTGCCTTGGGTCGCCTGAGATCTTGCTTCCTAGTCAGCATTCACTACTTTAGACATGAAAAGGAGAAGAATCCCCAGTGAAGCAACTTAGTGCAGGATTTAGGAAGTCTCCGCTTCTTTCTTGTCCGTGCAAAGTACTCTGGAATGAGCACGATGACCCCTGCAGATGCAGAGGTGTTTTTGTCCATCGGATGCGTCTTCTATTTTTAATGACTGTTTGAGTTCTAGGGCACTATGTTCAAAGGCTAACAAGTAATTTTCAGTTTATTACATCCTTTACAGTGATTTTTTTTCTAGTTTTGGACAGAGCAAATTCTTTTTTTCATGCTTTGTACTAAAGGATACAGAAATTATATTGACCCTGCCACAGTCTTAGTATGCAACAGTTCATTTGATCAGCGGCTGGCTCAAGAATAAAATATTAAAACTGTTTAACTTTATATTGGTACACTGTGAAATTTTGGTGTTCTTATTTACCCATGACTTGGGCCATAATTCCAGAGAGATAAAATAAGCACTTTGATTTCTCCAGATATATAATTTAAAATGTGTGTCGGAAGAAGTCACCTTTTGATAAACTACCGTTATATTTTACTTCTGCATTAGTGATGAATTTTGGAGGGTGTTTTAAGGGTTTGCAAATGCAGAGCAAACAATAGACAAATTTGTTACCATAGGGTGAGGACTGTCCCCTTATTGTCACAGAACTCGTAACCAACAGTGAAACTGAAGTCTGTGGCAATAATTAATAGTGTTAATTGTATTGTTTCCTTTCTAGGTCACTAGCAAGTGTAGGAAAAGAAGTGAAATACAACATTTTGCAGACTCTGTTAGAAAAAGTGGAAGCCATTTTACTGGAAAAATTTCTGTGAGTACCTGTAAGATCACAATTGCCTTAACAGCTTAAAAATGAGTCTGAATAGGAAAATGAGGTATTTTACAGGAAAACTTCAGGTGGAATATTGGGAAAAGATTATCTTGTTTAGGAGACATTTCTTGAAGCCTGGAGATTTGTTGATTTTAGGGTTTTTTTTTAAATCAGAAAAGCATATGAAAACACTGCCCATAAGTCTACAAAAGGTAAGCGATGAGCTGCAGGATACCAGAGGAAAAGCATCTTTTGAAGCGTGTATCGATTTCATAAGAAGCTGTAAATTCCTGCCTTGCTAAATTCATTCCCGCGCGTCCTTTAAATAAAGGAAGATGTAGCCTCACTGTTGGGAGAGTCTTTTTGAAACTCATTGATATTGGTGCTGTTGGAGTTTCCCTGTGGAGTTTTAGTGAGGTTCTTGATATTTAGTGTCTAACATGGGCAGGTGTTACAAATATGGCCATGTACCCCCAACTCAGCCAGCTCGGACGTACTAGCAAAGCTGTCAATGCACCATGCTCGTTGGCGCTTCACTGGACCGGGCTAATGTTGTCAGAGGACACTTGCGAATCTCTCTGGCTTTGTCTGTCGCTCCACTGCATTCATGTAGGTGTGCCGGGAGACAGTGTTGCCGAAGTTTAAATTGCCATTTGTAAACAGAGCCAGATCAATATCCTTCAGTTTAAAGGAAGGATATTCCTGTATCCTTGGCTTTTTAATAGCTTTTGTTTTGCACAAAGAAGAGTTTGTGCCCTCATGCTGTACAAGGAGGGAAGTACTGAGTTTTGCGATTTAAGATCAATCTGCTTCCATTTAAACTTTATAACACAAGTGAAAATGGGCCCAGAAAGGTTGTCCTAGTCTTACTGCTGTGTTTAGATAGAATAATGCTGTTTCTTGCCTTCTTTACGGGGCAGCAGGAGCCTGGATTCTGTCTTTCAGATCGCCTCTCCTGTTAAAAGAAAATAATAAAAGTGGCTGCAAAGGCAACACTGGGCATTCTGGAAGTCAAAATTGACCACAATCTTATTTCCTGGTTCTGCTTGCTTAGGCAGTCGTTCAGGCATACACTAATGATTTCTTTCTTTCCTTCAGCTCTTCTAGTTGAAGGAAAAGCATAACTCCCCTCCCTCCCATAATTCTAGGTTTGATATTTATTTGTCTGTGGCTGGCTAGTTCATCTCTAAGCTTCTCGGAGGAAATGCTGCCTGAAGTGATGTCCCACCAGATATGTGAGCAAGCTTTTTCATAAAGCTCAAAACACCTTGTGTATTCAGCTACCTGGAAACTCTGCTCTAACTAGGGATTTCGACGAGAGAAATCGGACACAAAAGGTTAAATGTGTGGCATAAATGAGATAGGGTGGAACAATGCTGTGATGGTTTGGTGTGGAAAATCGAAGCGCTCTGTGTCTTATTCCACATAATTACTACAGAGCTTGAGGAAAAAAGGAATTGCTAATAGTTCCCTTAGTGGCTGTAGGTTTCAGACCATCCTATAAAGGAAATGAAATTTTTTCGTTCTGCAGATGGGAGCATCACTGAGTTGCACAGAGCTTTTTGGCTCAGAAAAGGTCCATCGGTTTATACTGACAGATATACCTGGCTCCGTGTAACAGCAGCAGGGCTGAGCCCAGCACTTCAAACTGTCTGAGACCTCCCTATGGATTGATTCCAGTACCCTCGCTGTCCTGACAGGATACTGCTTAGACCTGAGGGTGAAATGGAACATGCGTTTTTTACTGTGGCCTAGGGAGGCCGCTGGGAAATACTGAGGTCAGTAATTGGCTTCTCAGTCTTGTGGATACAGGGCAATGGTGTTCTTTGAACACCCAAAACTGGATCCAGTGCAGCCTGGGAACTTCTGGAAGCTTCTGCTAGACACCCCTCTTTGGGTTGAACTCAGCCCTGAGAAACCTGGACAGAAAAATGTAGGATAGGTTCATAGATTTTTTTTTTTAATATCTCTGTGGATTTACTAATCCAAAAGAAATTTGTTTGTTTGTTTGTTTCCTCTCCCTGATGTTCCGAGGCACATCCTTATATTTAGGAGCTTGTCTTGCTCCGCTTTCTACTCTTGTGTTCTGTATCCTTATGCTGGTTTCACAGAGGATATTGAAAAAGCAGGCAGGAACCATCAGAGTTGTATTAAGCAGAGCTCAGATTCAGAAAGAGCTAAGAAAGTTTTAGTGCTCTGCCTGGCAAACTACTTGTGGGACTCTAAAACGCGAAAGTAGGTAAATTATGGGCTAGTCTTTAAAATAATAATAATAAAAAAATAGTAAGTGTCCCATCAAAATGAGGACAGCTGGTTTCTGTTCCCAAGTTCTCAGGCCTCCTGCAGTGATACAATTTGTAGGCCCACAAAACAGCCTCTGGTTATGTGTCAGCAGTTATTACAAGGTATTCATTATGTACTTAGGCATAATGAAGTATGTTGTGTGCCATTTCAGGCTCAATTCTGACTCTCCTGCAGTTTATTGGTTTACGGGAGACACATAATGCTTTTTTAATACATTTAAATGTGGGAATGCATTTCAAGTAGTGATTCAGAACATAAGCCTGTTGGCTGTAACCATAAGAGCACGCAAAAGAGATTTTTGGCTTTTACTGTTGCGTACCTAATGAACCAACAGAGAGAAGGTGTTCCCTTATGTAATCATTATTGGGTTTTTTAAGTTGACAGTGCTACCTGGATGATTAGCAGGGCTATAGATAACTCATTACAGTTTTACAGGTTGCACTTGGGCTTTAAGGCCACGTAGGGCTTAACTTTTCTCTGTCCGTCCTGGCAGGGTTGTGTAAGGCTTTGTGGTCTACCTCAAAAATCACTGCACACATGACAGTGTTCTCAGGATGAGATTATCTGCACAATGTGACTTTAACCTACTTGATGTGATTACCTGCTTTAGAGCTAGAATTCACCGCAACAGCAACAACACCCTTCCTCCAAAAAACCCCCCAAAACTACCATCCAACACCAAAAAGCATAAAACCATTCAAACAAAAAATGATAAAAAACTAACCCAACAAAACAAAACCCCAAAAAGCGCAATAAAAAAGCAGGGTAAAATGTTTCCTCCTTTTCTCGCATACAGCGAGAGCGGGGGAGGAGGATTCAAAAACATCCCATCCTGAAAACTGCACTTCATACTGCCTGGCAAAAAGTCTCTCTCAGCTGTACTTGGTCAGTTTGTGTGGCTGGATGAGGTGAGGTTCCCGTTTCCTCTTCATTTCATTCAGCTTGTGCAGGCCATTCACGTGTCAAGTTTATCTGGGAGGTAATTCTCTAAAATGAGCCTGTCATGACAGAAGCATTGCATATATTTGCTTATTAACCAGCTCCATTCAAAACTTGATCCAGAAATCTTTATGTAATAAATAAGATGTGTGAGATAGAGGACAGTTTTAAAAAATGGACATGGGCTGCAGGGTAAGGTAACTGGACTACTGAGGAGTTTTAGCAGTACTCTGGTGAGCTCTCTGTGTTCTCATAAATGAGAATTCACCTGAAATCCAGTGCAAGCCTTATGATCAGATTAACTCAGCAGGCAGACAGGTACTGACTTCTTTAAACAGGTGTATGCTTACTGCTAAAGTAGACCTCTCTGAGTACTCAAAAATGCTTAACGTATTCAAACAACAGCTCGGTTCGGCTCCGCTCAGCTCTGCCAGACTGTTCTTTGCTGAGCCGAACCGAGCCGAACAGTGCGGGGTCCCATTGCTGCCGCCGTGTGGCCGCACTTCGGCACTGCAGCCCGGGTGCGGTGATGCTTCCTCTCACGCAGCTCTCTGCTGCCGCCATGTGATAGACCGTAGGTACTGCAGCTCGGGCGCTGCCGCTCTCTGCGCCGCAGCGCCGGGGCACGCGCCCTGCCGGCAGCCGCTGCTGGCGCCGTCCCGTGGTAGCAGCGCGGAACTGCAGCCGGCACCGCCCCGCTGCGGGGGTTGCCGAGGGTCTGGGGGGAACGCGCTGCTTGCGGGGGGCTGACATTTGCGTCTCCCGCCTCTCGTGCTCCATTCGCCTCCGCTCGCCTCGGTTCGTCGAGCTTCGGCTCCTCTCTTTGCTCCGCTTGGCTCCTCGCTGTTACTCCCGGCTTGACTCTGAGACGTGCAGAGCTGGACCGATCTCTGCCAAATCTAATATTGCTGAGAGGAGCCGACTGGAAGTGAAACTAACCGAGAGTTCAAATCGAGTCGAGAGGAAATAGTTGTGCCTGTGAGTTTGCCTTTCTCATGACACGTCAATACAAACTTGACCAATATACTATAAAGTATATTTAGCATAGAGATTATGATTCATCTTTCTTCTCTCTTCTTCCGCAACAATCACTTGTAACTAGTGTGTTTTCTTTTTGCTTAAATACGTATTTTAGGAAAATAGTCTTAACAAGGTCAGAAACTGCATTTTGTCTATGATAATTTAAAGTAAAAACATCACACGATTATTTTTGTTCATAGAATGGTTTTGGCTGGAAGGAACCTTAAAGATCATCCAGTTCCAACAACCCTGCCATGGGCAGGGACACCTCCCACTAGACCAGGCTGCTCAAGACTCTATCCAACCTGGCCTTGAACACCTCCAGGGAGGCGGCAGCCACAACCTCCCTCGGCAACCCATGCCAGTGTCTCACCACCCTCATTGTGAAAAATTTCTTCCTAAGGTCTAATCTAAATCCTCCACCCTTCCAGTTATAGCCATTCCCCCTTGTCCTATCACTACCAACCCTTGTAAAAAGTCCTTCCTCAGCTTTCTTGTAGGGCCCCCTTCAGGTACAGGAAGGCTGCTATGAGGTCCCCCCGAGGCCTTCTCTTTTCCAGGCTGAACAAGCCCAACTCTCCCAGACTGTCCTCGCAGTAGAGGTTCTCCAGCCCTTTGATCATCTTCATAGAGGATCATAGCCCTCCTCTGGACCCATTTTAACAGTTTTTTTAACTGTTAAAGTAGACATCTCTGATGCATTTCAGCTATGCGTAAACATTTTCTCAATGATCTAGGGCCAGATCCAAAAATAACTTAGACTAATAAAGTTCACCTTAACTACTGAACTATGGATCTGAAAACGCCCAGCTTCCCTATGTCTATCTTCTCCTATTTATCTTCATCGTCACATAAAAATTAACTGTTCTGTTAAATTCCATGAGTGTTTCTTCAATAAGAGCGCTCGAAAACAGCCTGCAATTGGATAATACAATTTAAGTTATAAATCGTCTCGTGAGTGCCATAGATGAGTTCATGGAGGTTCCAGGTGGCAGGGCCAAAATATTCAATGATTCGCTGAGGTGTCCACTCATCTTTTCCCCATCATTGATTACCACCTCCCTGTGTTAGATGGGGACTAATGAACTGTCTAGTTTATCTTAAATCATCATAGACCTAGACACTCACTTCATTATCCCTCTCTTCTGGAAGTAAGAAAAATAAGGAGCAAATAACTCCTATGTAATGCGTTCTCGTCCAGTTTGTTGGTAGTAATTTGTAAGCAGCTGAACCACATGTCCAATAATGACTTCCTAGAGCTCGTGTCCCTTTGTCTAATAATGTGCTTGAACAAAGTTATCATGTTTTAGCAGGGAAACACTTGCTATTATCCTGAGCATTAATCCAATAAGAGTAGCTCTGCTTGATCAGAGAATTTCTGTAATGGATCCCATTGAACAGATCTGAGCTGTTGCATAGCCGTGCTTCTACCCCTTCAATTGAATCACATGTGGTGGGGACTCTGTTTCCATAGTCATGGCCACCCACTTTTCTTGTGCCACTTAAATCCTTATTGGAAAACGAGTGTGTAAAGTAGATGGGTCCGTTATCATCTGTTCGTTCCCAAAAATTGACAAACAGATAATTTGTATTCTTATAAGTCAGGTTTCTAATTCAGTAAGTAAAATTACAGTGACCGGTCCCAACAAAACCGCCATCTTTTTCTTTGCTCTTCCTACAGTATATGCTCCGTCCAGAATATTTAATTGGCCACTTTGGATTGGTATAATTGTCCCAATAGGTCAGGTTTTTTAGGTTTACTGGACTGTAACAGCTCACTAATACCTCGGGGGAAAGAGGAACCACAGTACATGGCCAATTTTCTAATCCAAACGGGCCTCCACATGACCAAAATTGGTAAGATTATAAAAATAGGCTACCAGTTCTCCTAAAGCCACAAATTAATTTTCTCCATTCCAACTTGTTAAGGGGACAGTGGTTCCTTCGCATAAACTTATCAAAACCAAAATTTCTAAAGACATCATTACTTCACACTCTTTAACCATAACAATATCTAAACCACAATCTAAACTTCAACAATAATAACCAACACAGTAGAATGATCACAATCGAAATGACTGTGGCATAATAATATTTGGTCTTACAAATGCCATTGCCAAATAATTATTAAAGCTAAAAATGCTATTATTGTTCTAACAAAGAGCAATTGGGCCGGAAAACAGTCCAACTCCGTCCAAACCAGTAGCTCAGTCGAGGAGCAGTTCTGTGTTCTTATTCATCTGCTGCTTCATTCCTGTGGGAAAAACATGCTGTGATTCAGCTTGTTTTGTCTCGACGATCTCACTTCAATTAAAAAGAGAGAAAGATCCGTCAGGTAAGGATTCAATGGGTCTTTCCAGATTGGCCTTGTGCCTCCCACACATATTTATTCTTTGGGAATTTTAGACTCATTCGTACCTTCCGTACATGAGGGAGATTCACTAATACCGGTTGTTCCATATGGAAAGGCGTTGGATACCGTCCCAGGACTATTCATAATTGGGGACTAATGGCATTGGCCTCGATGCAAAATCTTTCATTTCTGGACTGCCTCCTGCCGTCCACCTGTTATTGAATACATACATTGCTGACGGAAGGCAATTTGCCCCAATGGCCTGCCCGAATTTTGCTTACCATTTCATCAGACCATTATTTCATTCCACCAACCTATTTGCTTGTGGGGGTACAGAGCATCCATCAAACTCCTTCCTCCTTCACCCAGTCTCGCACTATCCCGGATGAATCTATGATTCTAATATTCATTTCGGTTAAGTCCAAGACTAAAAATTGTGCCACAAGAGCTCGCACACCTCCTGGGAGTGTTATTTTAGTAACCACGGTGGGGCAATCCTTTTTTCCCACCCTCTATTGCAGAAAATTTAATCATTGGATTTCCTGGTTTAATTCTAATAAAGCTGCAGCGTGGGTGGACATCTGGGCCCCAGTGTCTATTAAAAATTCTAAACACAGTTGTCGCTTGCTGACTAGTAAAACAATAGCAGGTGAAACGTGATCAGGAAGCCATCAGATATTCATTACCTGGGTGCAAGTGTGGCTCAACACCATTCCCGGGGTCTCTCATTTTTTGACATAGCTTCTTTGAGCCAGTTGAGATCTCCTTCAGCTGGTACTGGCAGTGGAGCACTTGGGGAAAGGGGCCCAAACCTTTCCTTTCGGCTCACTAATTCCACTAATTGTTGTGAATTTGGTATCGATACCCCACATGACAGGGTTTTTTTCAGATTCCCAATTCTAGCGCCCTTTTCCACAACTCATTTCATTTGGAATGAAAGGTAGGTCTGTTAGGGATCCTTCTTCCTTTTTGATCCTTTGATCCTTTTCACCCATTCACAACTTCGAACAAAATACACCCTTTTACTGCTCTTAGAGTTAACAGGGTCTCTAGGGTTTCGATCTTGTAAAGTCCACCCCATGCGTCTCCCGTAACTGATCGTATCTTAGACTGTGTCCAGGTATAGAGTCCACTCATCTGGGCTCATCCGGTCCTTAGCTCGTCTCAAATGGACTCTACGAATGTTTTTAGACGATCTGGTAATCCTCAAAGCAATGGGGTGAATCGGTTAGGGTGCACAGGAGCCATAGTGGGAGATTCTGCTACTCTCCCTGCATTGTAAATGGCCTGAATATATGCAGCAGTTTTAAGTGCCAAAGGTTCCCCTTTTTCTTATGGGTTTAATCCCGAAGCCCAGTGTGCTCCTTGTACAGTTATAGAGAGAACCCGGTCATCTGGCACTGGGGCTAAAAGGACTCCAGGACCATAGCCCCCTGCTGCCTCAGCTGAATTTAACAGAACTCAGTCCCCTCCTGTCAAAGATACTCACCATAAGTATTCTACTTCCGATTCTGAGGGCTACCACGAATATTCCTCTTGGATCTGGGCTAGTTCCAAAGCACGACACGGCAGGGTACAGGTGGTTACAGAACAGGTATTATTGGGCTCTTCTGTCTCTTCCATTTCAATTGGAGGTTAGAGGCGAGCTTTTCCCTGATTCTCGAGGAGAGGGTCTGGGTCTAAAGGACATTCGTCTCCACTAGAGTCCCAGATATCACCATCCCATATCTTGGGATCGCAACACAGGACTAGTTTCTGAATATTTGCATCATTCTTTGTAAGAGATATTTGGGTTTACGGCAAATCTAGTTTATCCTGGCATTTTGCCACTCGAGTCTCATCGTCCACTAATGTGGATTTGTACTCCTCCCTCTCTTGTTTCACCTTTTCCAGTTCTCATGGACCCATTCCCCCGTGTCTGCTCTACAGCATTTGTGGTGATGTATGGTCATCAACGGTGAGAGTAGTAGTGCAATCTCAGATATTTATACATATTTCAATACTGTCTAATTATTTTAATCGTTAGCACTATTATTTTCATAATTTCATTAAAGTTGCAGCTTTAGTTTTCACACTGCAAGCCTTTTTCCTCTTATTTACATTTCTGCTGCACCTTGGGGTGGGGCAAAGTGAACTTGGGAGCCCAGCTGCACAGCTTTAGCTACTAAAATTAGCTAGGTCAGAGCTAAACTGTGACAATAGAGAAAGTTGTAATAGAAAAACACATACCACTATCTCTGGTAAAGGTCCACTTCTCCATTCAGTGCTTTTCTTAATGTAAATGTAAGGCAGATTTAATAATTTAGAACTGCTCCTATTTATCCTTTTGTAGGGGTTTGCCCCACCCCATTCCCAGGTGATGGGTGGGAAGACCCAGGGGTTTATAAGCCACATGCCTTTCATCAGGAGCTCATTCAGCTTCTGGTTTCCCTTGAGATCAGTGTTCTGCTGTTCTTTCAGTTCACTGCAACATTTTGAGCAGGCTAAGCTATCTGTTTGTTTGTTTTTTTGTTTTTTGTTTTTTTTTTTAATTTTAGAGAGGCAGAGATGTCTGTTGGAGGTAAGAGCTTTGTGGTGAGTCAAGGCTAAGCAGCGCAAGTATTAAGTATATTTGCTCTCTGCAGGTAGTGCATGTTTGTTTTCAGGTCAGTAATTTTGTTTTGGATGTCTAGAGGAGGCAAGATATTTTAATAGCGTCCATTTTTATTTATTTTATTTTAGATGCTTTTTCTTTGCTTGGATTTTCTGGTTTTGGGATAGCCTATTGCTATTCCTCTTTGCCTGTTCCTAAAGGCTTTACAATTTGTAATAGGTGTCTTCTAGGTTAAAGAAATCTGAAATTTGCTTACTTTGCCAGCCTGTAGCAGGTTCTGGAGTCTGTGGGATGACAGAAAGTAAGAGGGGCTGCTGAGTGGCAGGATCGAATCTCATACGTGTTAAGGCTTGTATGTGTGGGGCTTAAATATGGCCCTTTTTTTCCTGGCTGGCTGTAGTTGAACTCTGGACGGATTTCTAAATGGGAGCAAGGTCATAAGAATTGTTGTTATTGATCACCATATGGTTAACCTAATAGATATTGTTTTCAGATGCAGAGAGATGAGCCGGACACCAAAGGGTGACGATAGAGGAGAGGGAAGCAATAAGAAGGTGACTTAGCCCATGGTGTCAGTAGGAAGATGTGACTGGTTGCCGTATGGGTAGCTTATGAGTTGAGATTTTCATTTTGAAGGTGCGAAGCAAAATGAAATATTGACACCAGAGCTGAATCAAGCAAGGACAGCAACGGTGAGTGGGCTGAAGGAGCAGTTTTCTCAGGAGTTGCATTGCCTGCGAAGCTATGAGCATCCCTCGCTGTTTGTGTATTACATGTGATGTGTAAGTCTCAACATGGCAGCTTGAGGTGGTGAAGGCCAAGAGGGTGAGCGGTCAAAGTAAAGGACCAGGAGGTGGAGAATCACTGTGGGTAACTTGTGCTTTTGGGTACTATCTGAACACGTGTCTTTAGCTTTGTTTAATTGCAGGTGCTGCACTCAACCTCGGAGAGGTGAAGCTTCATGCCTACGAGAGGTCTGAGGGGGTAAGGAGATTGTTGGTAAGGTGGGTGTCTAAGAGCAAAGCACTATCCAGCAACTCAGTTGAGCTTTTACCTTTGGTTTTGTAGGTGCTGTGCATTACTACCTTTGGTTTTGTAGGTGCTGTGCATTACTACCTTGGGAATGGGAAGAGTATTTGACGTGAGTTGGGCAGTAGCAAGAGAAAGGGATTGATTTCCCACAATCAAGAGTAATTTTGTGTCTCTTATTACCTTAGGTGCCCCGGGTGATCACGGCTGCAGCATCTGACATTGGAATCGGCTTGGAGTAGGTGAGCAGAAGGCCAAGGCAGCTTTGCCGAGGAAGGTGTTGTGCGAGACTCTGATGTTGAGCAGTGCAATGCTGACTGTCAGTAGCATTTTAGTTTCTGTTTGGTTTTCTTGCAGGTGCTGAGGAAGAACCCGGTGACTGCAGAATCCTCTCAGACAGCCGATTCGAGCTGAGCTTCTGCTGAGGATGGCTTCAGACCCCCAGCCCTCTGAAAGCTAAGTTGAGGGACCAGGGCTGGGATGGGGCTGGGAAGAGGGCCCTAGATTGGGAGGGGCAGGGAGGGTCTCTAGCATAGAGGAGAGGGCTGTGTGGGAATTGTCCCTTTCGGGCAGGTCAAGGCAGAGGGGGTTACTTCTCGACGCAACGCTAGCAGCTGCCGGGCAGGGCAGTTCCAGCCCTTGTCTTTGTCATTGTGTGGTTTATGTTGTCTGTGTACTTTGTCTCGGACCTTTCTTGGGTCTCGATCTCTTCTTTGCTATCGAGGCAAGCAGTACGCACCTCGGGCTCCATCTCTATAGTCTCAAATGCCTGTACCCATCTCGCAGTGCTACTGTGGCACTGCTTTCTTGCACGGCAATCTTAAAAGCGTGGATCGACCTCATCTCTTGGAAGATTCTCTTCATTCATCATTTCCAGTGGCATTGCGGGCCACGTCAGCATCCCTGAAGATCAGTCATCCGTTTCCTTGGGTCCCCGTTCTGGGATTTTTTTTTTTCTGTGCACCCATGAAGTCTTAGGCCTTTAAGCGGGGCTTCTTGCACGCGCATCCTCCCAGTTGCGGCCACATCTCTTTGTAACGGGCCAGGGTCTTGCACTCTTCCGGGGCTGCCAGAGATTCTGCTTCGCAGCCCCGTGGTCCTTCCTGCCCGATGGCATCTCTGGCCTGGGAGTCATTCTTCTTACGGCGTTTCTTTTGCCTCTGGACCTCCCGTCATTGGTCTCGTGTGCGGTGTCGGTCCGTGCGTGTTAGTGTGTGGTTGGAGTTGCTCTGCCCGTGGCACCGAAGTCTTAGGACGGGGCAGAAGAGTAACCGTGAGATTCTATGATTAATACGTGTGTGTATACGCTTAGGCTTTGAAGGCCAGGGCCGAACGGTCCATTACCGAACACGTAGCCGTCTACGCAGCAGACGAGGGAGAGTGATTTCCCTGGGGTTCTCAGCCACATAGTTGACGAGCACGTCTTCCCCGGAGAAGCCGCTGGAGGGGTCGTAGAGCGGTTTGAATTCCGAGGGTGGGGTAGGTGTGGGGCTTAACCTTTTATTGTAGCGGGGTTTGCCTCTTTTTGTGCCTGGCTGTAGTGTTAAATAGGGATGATAGTCATAAATGGAATCGAGATGTCTGGAATTGCTAAGGCATCACGAATCATCAGGATGACTTGTGTCATCTTTCTTCTTTAGGTGCAGAGGGACCAGCTGCGCACCGAATGCTGGCGATGGAGAGGCAAGGAAAGTGCAACAGCAAGGTGGGTTGGCCTTGTTGTCTGTTGGAAGGTGTGACCGGTGTCTCCATGACTAGCTAATGGGAACATATTTTTCACTTTGAAGGCTCCGAGCAAGTAGCAGTGTGGAATGCCGGCGCCAACTCGAACAAGGAGAGCAATGGTGAGTTACCTGAAGCAGCGGTTATTAGTTCAGGTGCTGAGTGATCGGCAAAGATGAAAGTACCTGTTTGCTTTCTGTATTGCAGACGCTGCGCAAGCCTAAGCGTGAGACGACGGAGGCCGAGCGGGCGAGAAGTCAAGGTAACGGAGGGCGAAATTGGAATCGGTGCGTGCAAGGTGTGCTTTTGGGTAGAAGCTGAGCACGTGTCGTCTTCTTTGTGTTTTGCAGGTGCCGCACGCAGCCTCAGAGGAGCAAAGCCACGTGGCAACATGCGGTCCGAGAAGGTGAGGAGGTTGTTGCTTGAGCCGATGCCTAAGAGCGATACAGCAACTCAGTTGAGCATTTACATTTGGTTTTGCAGGTGCCGTTTGGGCCACCTTTGGACCGGGAAGAGCCTTTGAGGTGAGCCGGGCATTAAGGAGAGGGAGCACGGGAACCGATTTCTCGCAATCGCAACAGTAATTTTGCGTCTCCTGTTACCTTAGGTGCCCCAGGAGACGACGGCCGCAGCGTTGGATGTTTGGAAGGGCAAGGAGCAGGCGAGTTGAAGGCCGTGGCAGTTTTGCCGCGAGGATGTGCCTTGTGGGAGACGTTGGCACGCAGCAGCGCAACTTTGACTTGTGAGCACAGCTTTTGATTTGTGTTTGGATTTCTTGCAGGCCGTGCGGAGGAACCGAGTGACGGCGGGGTCGTTCCCGTCGGCCGTTGCCGTTTGAGTGTTTCTGCCGGAGACGTCTTCAGGACCTCGGCCCTCTGAAAGCTAAGTGGAGGGACCTGGGCCGGTCTGGGGCTGGGAAGAGGGCCCTAGATTGGGAGGGGTGGGGAGGGTCTCTAGCATAGAGGAGAGGGCTGTGTGGGAATTGTCCCCTTCGGGCAGGTCACGGCAGAATGGATTACTTATCGATGCAACGCTAGCAGCTGCCGGGCAGGGCAGTTCCAACCCGTGTCTGTGTCATTGCGTGGTTTATGTTGTCTGTGTGCTTTGTCTCGGACCTTTCTTGGGTCTCGATCTCCTCTTTGCTATCGAGGCAAGCAGTAAGCGCCTCGGGCTCCATCCCTATAGTCTCAAATGCCAGTAGCCATCACACAGTGCTACTGTGGCACTGCTTTTCTTGCACGGCAATCTTCAAAGCGTGGATCGACCTCATCTCTTGGAAGATTCTCTTCATTCATCATTTGCGGCGGCATCGCGGCCCACGTCAGCATCCCTGAAGATCGGTCATCCGTTTTCTTGGATCCCTGTTCTGGGATTTTTTTTCCGTGCACCCACGAAGTCTTTAGGCCTTTCAGCGGGGCTTCTTGCACGCGCATCCTCCCAGTTGCGGCCACATCTCTTTGTAACGGGCCTGGGTCTTGCACTCTTCCGGGGCTGCCAGAGATTCTGCTTCGCAGCCCCGTGGTCCTTCCTGCCCGATGGCGTCTCTTGCCTGGGAGTCATTCTTCTTACGGCGTTGCTTTTGCCTCCTGATCTTGCGTCATTGGTCTCGTGTGCGTTGTCGGTCCGTGCGTGTTTGCATGTGGTTGGAGTTGCTCTGCCCGTGGCACTGAAGTCTTAGGACGGGCTAGAAGAGTAAGCGTGAGGTTCTATGATTGATACGTGTGTATGCTTAGGCTTTGAAGGCCAGGGCCGTACGGTCCGTTACCGAACACGTAGCCGTCTACGCAGCAGACGAGGGAGAGTGATTTCCCTGGGGTTCTCAGCCACAGAGGGGACGAGCACGTCTTCCCGGGAGAAGCCGCTGGAGCGGTCGTAGAGCAGTTTGAATTCCGAGGGTGGGGTAGGTGTGGGGCTTAATCTTTTATTGTAGCCGGGTTTGCCTCTTTTTGTGCCTGGCTGTAGTGTTAAATAGGGATGATAGTCATAAATGGAATCGAGATGTCTGGAATTGCTAAGGCATTGCGTGTCATCAGGATGACTTGTGTCATCTTTTTTCTTTAGGTGCAGAGGGACCAGCTGCGCACCGAATGCTGGCGATGGAGTGGCGAGGAGAGCGCTGCAGCAAGGTGGGTTGGCCTTGTTGTCTGTTGGAAGGTGTGACCGGTGTCTCCATGACTAGCTAATGGGAACGTATTTTTCACTGTGAAGGCTCCGAGCAAGTAGCTGTGTGGAATGCCGGTGCCGGCGCCAACTCGAACAAGAAGAACAATGGTGAGTTACCTGAAGCAGCGGTTATTAGTTCAGGTGCTGAGTGATCGGCAAAGATGAAAGCACCTGTTTGCTTTCTGTATTTCAGACGCTGCGCAAGCCTAAGCGTGAGACGACGGAGGCCGAGCGGGCGAGAAGTCAAGGTAACGGAGGGCGAAATTGGAATCGGTGCGTGCAAGGTGTGCTTTTGGGTAGAAGCTGAGCACGTGTCGTCTTCTTTGTGTTTTGCAGGTGCCGCACGCAGCCTCAGAGGAGCAAAGCCACGTGGCAACATGCGGTCCGAGAAGGTGAGGAGGCTGTTGTTTGAGCCGATGCCTAAGAGCGATACAGCAACTCAGTTGAGCATTTACATTTGGTTTTGCAGGTGCCGTTTGGGCCACCTTTGGACCGGGAAGAGCCTTTGAGGTGAGCCGGGCATTAGGGAGAGGGAGCACGGGAACCGATTTCTCGCAATCGCAACAGTAATTTTGCGTCTCCTGTTACCTTAGGTGCCCCAGGAGATGACGGCCGCAGCGTTGGAAGTTTGGAAGGGCAAGGAGCAGGCGAGTTGAAGGCCGTGGCAGTTTTGCCGCGAGGATGTGCCTTGTGGAAGACGTTGGCACGCAGCAGCGCAACTTTGACTTGTGAGCACAGCTTTTGATTTGTGTTTGGTTTTCTTGCAGGCCCTGCGGAGGATCCGGGTGACTGCGGGGTCGTTCCCGTCGGCCGTTGCCATTTGAGTGTTTCTGCCGGAGACGTCTTCACGACCTCGGCCCTCTGAAAGCTAAGTGGAGGGACCTGGGCCGGTCTGGGGCTGGGAAGAGGGCCCTAGATTGGGAGGGGCGGGGAGGGTCTCTAGCATAGAGGAGAGGGCTGTGTGGGAATTGTCCCCTTCGGGCAGGTCACGGCAGAATGGATTACTTATCGATGCAACGCTAGCAGCTGCCGGGCAGGGCAGTTCCAACCCGTGTCTGTGTCATTGCGTGGTTTATGTTGTCTGTGTACTTTGTCTCGGACCTTTCTTGGGTCTCGATCTCTTCTTTGCTATCGAGGCAAGCAGTACGCACCTCGGGCTCCATCTCTATAGTCTCAAATGCCCGTACCCATCACACAGTGCTACTGTGGCACTTCTTTTCTTGCACGGCAATCTTCAAAGCGTGGATCGACCTCATCTCTTGGAAGATTCTCTTCATTCATCACTTGCGGCGGCATCGCGGCCCACATCAGCATCCTTGAAGATCGGTCATCCGTTTTCTTGGATCCCTGTTCTGGGATTTTTTTTCCGTGCACCCACGAAGTCTTTAGGCCTTTAAGCGGGGCTTCTTGCACGCGCATCCTCCCAGTTGCGGCCACATCTCTTTGTAACGGGCCTGGGTCTTGCACTCTTCCGGGGCTGCCAGAGATTCTGCTTGGCAGCCCCGTGGTCCTTCCTGCCCGATGGCGTCTCTTGCCTGGGAGTCATTCTTCTTATGGCATTGCTTTTGCCTCCGGATCTTGCGTCATTGGTCTCGTGTGCGTTGTCGTTCCGTGCGTGTTTGCATGTGGTTGGAGTTGCTCTGCCCGTGGCACTAAAGTCTTAGGACGGGCTAGAAGAGTAAGCGTGATGTTCTATGATTGATACGTGTGTATGCTTAGGCTTTGAAGGCCAGGGCCGTACGGTCTGTTACCGAACACGTAGACGTCTTCGCAGCAGACGAGGGAGAGTGATTTCCCTGGGGTTCTCAGCCACAGAGGGGACGAGCACGTCTTCCCGGGAGAAGCCGCTGGAGCGGTCGTAGAGCAGTTTGAATTCCGAGGGTGGGGTAGGTGTGGGGCTTAACCTTTTATTGTAGCCGGGTTTGCCACTTTTTGTGCCTGGCTGTAGTGTTAAATAGGGATGATAGTCATAAATGGAATTGAGATGTCTGGAATTGCTAAGGCATTGCGTGTCATCAGGATGACTTGTGTCATCTTTTTTCTTTAGGTGCAGAGGGACCAGCTGTGCACCGAATGCTGGCGATGGAGTGGCGAGGAGAGCGCTACAGCAAGGTGGGTTGGCCTTGTTGTCTGTTGGAAGGTGTGACCGGTGTCTCCATGACTAGCTAATGGGAACATATTTTTCACTTTGAAGGCTCCGAGCAAGTAGCTGTGTGGAATGCCGGTGCCGGCGCCAACTCGAACAAGAAGAACAATGGTGAGTTACCTGAAGCAGCGGTTATTAGTTCAGGTGCTGAGTTATCGGCAAAGATGAAAGTACCTGTTTGCTTTCTGTATTGCAGACGCTGCGCAAGCCTAAGCGTGAGACGACGGAGGCCGAGCGGGCGAGAAGTCAAGGTAACGGAGGGCGAAATTGGAATCGGTGCGTGCAAGGTGTGCTTTTGGGTAGAAGCTGAGCACGTGTCGTCTTCTTTGTGTTTTGCAGGTGCCGCACGCAGCCTCAGAGGAGCAAAGCCACGTGGCAACATGCGGTCCGAGAAGGTGAGGAGGCTGTTGCTTGAGCCGATGCCTAAGAGCGATACAGCAACTCAGTTGAGCATTTACATTTGGTTTTGCAGGTGCCGTTTGGGCCACCTTTGGACCGGGAAGAGCCTTTGAGGTGAGCCGGGCATTAGGGAGAGGGAGCACGGGAACCGATTTCTCGCAATCGCAACAGTAATTTTGCGTCTCCTGTTACCTTAGGTGCCCCAGGAGACGACGGCCGCAGCGTTGGAAGTTTGGAAGGGCAAGGAGCAGGCAAGTTGAAGGCCGTGGCAGTTTTGCCGCGAGGATGTGCCTTGTGGAAGACGTTGGCACGCAGCAGCGCAACTTTGACTTGTGATCACAGCTTTTGATTTGTGTTTGGTTTTCTTGCAGGCCGTGCGGAGGATCCGGGTGACTGCGGGGTCGTTCCCGTCGGCCGTTGCCATTTGAGTGTTTCTGCCGGAGACGTCTTCAGGACCTCGGCCCTCTGAAAGCTAAGTGGAGGGACCTGGGCCGGTCTGGGTCTGGGAAGAGGGCCCTAGATTGGGAGGTGCGGGGAGGGTCTCTAGCATAGAGGAGAGGGCTGTGTGGGAATTGTCCCCTTCGGGCAGGTCAAGGCAGAGGGGATTACTTCTCGACGCAACGCTAGCAGCTGCCGGGCAGGGCAGTTCCAACCCGTGTCTGTGTCATTGCGTGGTTTATGTTGTCTGTGTGCTTTGTCTCGGACCTTTCTTGGGTCTCGGTCTCTTCTTTGTTATCGAGGCAAGCAGTACGCGCCTCGGGCTCCATCTCTATAGTCTCAAATGCCCATACCCATCTCACAGTGCTACTGTGGCACTGCTTTCTTGCACGGCAATCTTCAAAGCCTGGATCGACCTCATCTCTTGGAAGATTTTCTTCATTCATCATTTGCGGCGGCATCGGAACTCACGTCAGTATCCCTGAAGATCGGTCATCCGTTTTCTTGGATCCCTGTTCTTGGTCTTCTTACATACATCGTCTAAGTCTTTAGGCCTTTAATTGGGCAATCTTGCACATGCATCCTCCCAGTTCCGGCCACATGTCTTTGCCATGGTTCATGGTCATACTGTCTTCCAAGGGCTGCTGCTTCTTTCTCGCAGCTGCCATGGTCTTCCTGCCCAGTGGCATGTCTGTCCTGGTTGTTGTTCTTCCAAAGCTTTTTCTTATGTGGATATAGTGTCATTTGTTTCGGTTGCAGTGTTGGTGTATGTGTCGTTGGAGCTGCTCTGCTCAAGGCATAGAAGTGATAGTGTCAGCCATAATGAATAGAGTAAGGTTCTAAGTTTGATACTTTGACAAGCCCAGGTCGTGTAGGCATAGTCTGTAAGGTTCATGGCAGAATAAACAGTCCCCCACGCAGCAAGCCTTGGGAGTAATTGCCTTAAGGTTACACGGGTACAGAGTATGAGCAACGGTGACTGATTAACTGCTGGAGTGAACGGGGACTTTTGAATCTCAAAAGTCCCTGAGTATCACTGTGACCTGTTTGATGTTGTGTTTTTTTCAGATGCAGAGGGGAAACCTGTGTGCTGAGGGATGATGATGTAAGCTGCATGAACATCTCATGCCTGCGGGCTCACCGCTGAGCATGTTACATCATGCCAGCCAGCAAGCAAGCATGTTATGCCATGGCGAGCCACGTTACGTAAAGCCCTGTTACGCCAAGTTATGCCATGGCGAGCCACGTTACGTAAAGCCCTGTTACGCCAAGTTATGCCATGGCGAGCTACGTTACGTAAAGCCCTGTTACGCCGAGTTATGCCATGGTGAGCTACGTTACGTAAAGCCCTGTTACGCCGAGTTATGCCATGGCGAGCTACGTTACGTAAAGCCCTGTTATGCCGAGTTATGCCATGGCGAGCTACGTTACGTAAAGCCCTGTTACGCCAAGTTATGCCATGGCGAGCTACGTTACGTAAAGCCCTGTTACGCCAAGTTATGCCATGGCGAGCCACGTTATACTATGTTATGGTATGCCAAGTTATGTAAAGATGTGTCCTGTAACGCCACGCCATGCCAAGTTATGTTATGTAGGGTGCTGTGCTGTACCATGTTATGTTATGCTATGGTATGCAATGTTATGCCGTGTCATGCCAAGTTACGCTTTGTGCTGTTGTGGTAAGTTATGCAGTGCCACGTCAACTTATGCTCTGCTATGTTGTGTAAAGTTATGCCGTGTGGTGCCACGCCAACTTATGCTATGCTATATTACGTTTTGTAGTGAAAAGTTATGCTGTGCCACACCAACTTTTGCTATGCTATGGTATATTACATTGTGTAGTGTCAAGTTATGCCGTGCCACGCCAACTTATGCTAAGCTATGTAAAGTTACGCAGTGCCCTGCCACGACGACTTATGCTATGCTATGCTATGTAAAGTTACGCAGTGCCCTGCCACGACGACTTATGCTATGCTATGCTATGTAAAGTTATGCCATGCTGTGCCACGCCAACTTATCCTATGTTATGCTATGCTATGTAAAGTTTTGCCGTGCCGTGCCACGCCAACTTAAGCTATGTTATGCTATGCTATGTAAAGTTATGCCGTGCCGTGCCATGCCAACTTAAGCTATGTTATGCTATGCTATGTAAAGTTATGCCGTGCCGTGCCACGCCAACTTATGCTATGCTATGCTATGTAAAGTTATGTCGTGCCGTGCCACGCCAACTTATCCTATGTTATGCTATGCTATGTAAAGTTATGCCGTGCCGTGCCACGCCAACTTATGCTGTGCTATGCTATGTAACGTTATGCCGTGTCGTGCCACACCAACTTAAGCTATGTTATGCTATGCTATGTAACGTTATGCCGTGCCGTGCCACGCCAACTTATGCTATGTTATGCTATGCTATGTAACGTTATGCCGTGCCGTGCCACGCCAACTTATGCTATGCTATGCTATGTAAAGTTATGCCGTGCCGTGCCACGCCAACTTATGCTATGCTATGTAAAGTTATGCCGTGCCGTGCCACGCCAACTTATGCTATGCTATGCTATGTAAAGTTATGCCGTGCCGTGCCACGCCAACTTATGCTATGCTATGTAACGTTATGCCGTGCCGTGCCACGCCAACTTATGCTATGTTATGCTATGCTATGTAACGTTATGCCGTGCCGTGCCACGCCAACTTATCCTATGTTATGCTATGCTATGTAAAGTTATGCCGTGCCGTGCCACGCCAACTTATGCTGTGCTATGCTATGTAACGTTATGCCGTGCCGTGCCACACCAACTTAAGCTATGTTATGCTATGCTATGTAAAGTTATGCCGTGCCGTGCCACGCCAACTTATCCTATGTTATGCTATGCTATGTAACGTTATGCCGTGCCGTGCCACGCCAACTTATGCTATGCTATGTAAAGTTATGCCGTGCCGTGCCACGCCAACTTATGCTATGCTATGTAAAGTTATGCCGTGCCGTGCCACGCCAACTTATGCTATGCTATGTAAAGTTATGCCGTGCCGTGCCACGCCAACTTAAGCTATGCTATGCTATGCTATGTAAAGTTATGCCGTGTCGTGCCACGCCAACTTAAGCTATGCTATGCTATGTAAAGTTATGCCGTGCCACGCCAAGTTAAGCTATGCTATGCTATGGTATGCTATGCTATGTAAAGTTATGCCGTGCCGTGCCACGCCGACCTATGCTGTGCTATGCTATCCTATGTAAAGTTATGCCGTGCCGTGCCACGCCGACCTATGCTGTGCTATGCTATGCTATGTAAAGTTATGCCGTGCCGTGCCACGCCGACCTATGCTGTGCTATGCTATGCTATGTAAAGTTATGCCGTGCCGTGCCACGCCGACCTATGCTGTGCTATGCTATGCTATGTAAAGTTATGCCGTGCCGTGCCACGCCGACCTATGCTGTGCTATGCTATGCTATGTAAAGTTATGCCGTGCCGTGCCACGCCGACCTATGCTCTGCTATGTTATGCTATGTAAAGTTATGCTGTGCTATGCTCTGCTATGCTATGTAAAGTTATGCCGTGCCGTGCCACGCCGACTTATGCTGTGCTATGCTGTGCTATGCTATGCTATGTAAAGTTATGCTGTGCTATGCTGTGCTGTGCTATGCTATGCTATGTAAAGTTATGCTGGGCTATGCTGTGCTGTGCTATGCTATGCTATGTAAAGTTATGCTGGGCTATGCTGTGCTGTGCTGTGCTATGCTATGCTATGTAAAGTTATGCTGGGCTATGCTGTGCTGTGCTGTGCTATGCTATGCTATGTAAAGTTATGCTGTGCTATGCTGTGCTGTGCTATGCTATGCTATATAAAGTTATGCTGTGCTGTGCTATGCTATGCTATGTAAAGTTATGCTGTGCTATGCTGTGCTGTGCTATGCTATGCTATGTAAAGTTATGCTGTGCTATGCTATGCTATGTAAAGTTATGCTGGGCTATGCTGTGCTGTGCTATGCTATGCTATGTAAAGTTATGCTGGGCTATGCTGTGCTGTGCTATGCTATGCTATGTAAAGTTATGCTGGGCTATGCTGTGCTGTGCTATGCTATGCTATGTAAAGTTATGCTGGGCTATGCTGTGCTGTGCTATGCTATGCTATGTAAAGTTATGCTGTGCTGTGCTATGCTATGCTATGTAAAGTTATGCTGTGCTATGCTATGCTATGTAAAGTTATGCTGGGCTATGCTGTGCTGTGCTATGCTATGTAGTTATGCTGGGCTATGCTGTGCTGTGCTATGCTATGCTATGTAAAGTTATGCCGTGCCGTGCCACGCCGACTTATGCTGTGGTATGCTGTGCTATGCTATGCTATGTAAAGTTATGCCATGCTGTGCCACGTGATGCTATGCAATTGGCTTTGACATTGTATGCAGAATGCTTTGCTTTTCAGGCTACTATCACCACCACATTAGAATAAAAAAACCCCAGCCGGGGGATTTTTTTTTTTCCCCCGGCTGGGTTTTTTTTTCCCCGGTCCCGGCCGGTCTGCGAGGCGACGTTCATCGCCAAGGTTTGGGCGCAGGCCGTAGCCGGGGCCGGGGTTTTCGCAGGCAGGGCCAATTTTTGAGGTCCCCGGGAACGCCGTTCCCGAGGAGCCCTAGAGGTCAGTTGTTAGGCGCGGTTTTGGCGGGCGGGTTGAGCGTGAGGGGTGGTTTTGCGTCGGGGTTGCGGTTGGGTTTAGCTGTAGCTCTTGACATTGTATGCAGAATGCTTTGCTTTTCAGGCTACTATCACCACCACATTAGAATAAAAAAACCCCAGCCGGGGGATTTTTTTTTTTCCCCCGGCTGGGTTTTTTTTTCCTCGGTCCCGGCCGGTCTGCGAGGCGACGTTCATCGCCAAGGTTTGGGCGCAGGCCGTAGCCGGGGCCGGGGTTTTCGCAGGCAGGGCCAATTTTTGCGGTCCCTGGGAAAGCCGTTCCCGAGGAGCCCTAGAGGTCAGTTGTTAGGCACGGTTTTGGCGGGCGGGTTGAGCGTGAGGGGTGGTTTTGCGTCGGGGTTGCGGTTGGGTTTAGTTGTAGCTTTTGACATTGTATGCAGAATGCTTTGCTTTTCAGGCTACTATCACCACCACATTAGAATAAAAAAACCCCAGCCGGGGGATTTTTTTTTTTTCCCCCGGCTGGGTTTTTTTTTCCCCGGTCCCGGCCGGTCTGCGAGGCGACGTTCATCGCCAAGGTTTGGGCGCAGGCCGTAGCCGGGGCCGGGGTTTTCGCAGGCAGGGCCAATTTTTGCGGTCCCCGGGAACGCCGTTCCCGAGGAGCCCTAGAGGTCAGTTGTTAGGCGCGGTTTTGGCGGGCGGGTTGAGCGTGAGGGGTGGTTTTGCGTCGGGGTTGCGGTTGGGTTTAGCTGTAGCTCTTGACATTGTATGCAGAATGCTTTGCTTTTCAGGCTACTATCACCACCACATTAGAATAAAAAAACCCCAGCCGGGGGATTTTTTTTTTTCCCCCGGCTGGGTTTTTTTTTCCCCGGTCCCGGCCGGTCTGCGAGGCGACGTTCATCGCCAAGGTTTGGGCGCAGGCCGTAGCCGGGGCCGGGGTTTTCGCAGGCAGGGCCAATTTTTGAGGTCCCCGGGAACGCCGTTCCCGAGGAGCCCTAGAGGTCAGTTGTGAGGAGCGGTTTTGGCGGGCGGGTTGAGTGTGAGGGGTGGTTTTGCGTCGGGGTTGCGGTTGGGTTTAGCTGTAGCTCTTGACATTGTATGCAGAATGCTTTGCTTTTCAGGCTACTATCACCACCACATTAGAATAAAAAAACCCCAGCCGGGGGATTTTTTTTTTTCCCCCGGCTGGGTTTTTTTTTCCCCGGTCCCGGCCGGTCTGCGAGGCGACGTTCATCGCCAAGGTTTGGGCGCAGGCCGTAGCCGGGGCCGGGGTTTTCGCAGGCAGGGCCAATTTTTGAGGTCCCCGGGAACGCCGTTCCCGAGGAGCCCTAGAGGTCAGTTGTGAGGAGCGGTTTTGGCGGGCGGGTTGAGCGTGAGGGGTGGTTTTGCGTCGGGGTTGCGGTTGGGTTTAGCTGTAGCTCTTGACATTGTATGCAGAATGCTTTGCTTTTCAGGCTACTATCACCACCACATTAGAATAAAAAAACCCCAGCCGGGGGATTTTTTTTTTTTCCCCCGGCTGGGTTTTTTTTTCCCCGGTCCCGGCCGGTCTGCGAGGCGACGTTCATCGCCAAGGTTTGGGCGCAGGCCGTAGCCGGGGCCGGGGTTTTCGCAGGCAGGGCCAATTTTTGAGGTCCCCGGGAATGCCGTTCCCGAGGAGCCCTAGAGGTCAGTTGTGAGGAGCGGTTTTGGCGGGCGGGTTGAGTGTGAGGAGTGGTTTTGCGTCGGGGTTGCGGTTGGGTTTAGCTGTAGCTCTTGACATTGTATGCAGAATGCTTTGCTTTTCAGGCTACTATCACCACCACATTAGAATAAAAAAACCCCAGCCGGGGGATTTTTTTTTTTTCCCCCGGCTGGGTTTTTTTTTCCCCGGTCCCGGCCGGTCTGCGAGGCGACGTTCATCGCCAAGGTTTGGGCGCAGGCCGTAGCCGGGGCCGGGGTTTTCGCAGGCAGGGCCAATTTTTGAGGTCCCCGGGAACGCCGTTCCCGAGGAGCCCTAGAGGTCGGGCGTGAGGGGCGGTTTTGGCGGGCGGGTTGAGAGTAGGGGTGGTTTTGCGTCGGGGTTGCGGTTGGGTTTAGCTGGAGCTTTTGACACTGTAATCAGAATGCTTTGCTTTTCAGGCTACTATCACCACCACATTAGAATAAAAAAACCCCAGCCGGGGGATTTTTTTTTTTCCCCGGCTGGGTTTTTTTTCCCCGGTCCCGGCCGGTCTGCGAGGCGACGTTCATCGCCAAGGTTTGGGCGCAGGCCGAAGCCGGGGCCGGGGTTTTCGCAGGCAGGGCCAATTTTTGCGGTCCCCGGAACGCCGTTCCCGAGGAGCCCTAGAGGTCGGGTGTGAGGGGCGGTTTTGGCGGGCGGTTGAGAGTAGGGGTGGTTTTGCGTCGGGGTTGCGGTTGGGTTTAGCTGGAGCTTTTGACACTGTAATCAGAATGCTTTGCTTTTCAGGCTACTATCACCACCACATTAGAATAAAAAAACCCCAGCCGGGGATTTTTTTTTTTCCCCCGGCTGGGTTTTTTTTTCCCCCGGTCCCGGCCGGTCTGCGAGGCGACGTTCATCGCCAAGGTTTGGGCGCAGGCCGAAGCCGGGGCCGGGGTTTTTTGCAGGCAGGGCCAATTTTTGAGGTCCCCGGAGCAGCGTTCCAGGGGAGTGCTAGCATACTGTTCAGTGGAAATGAAATGTTGGTGTTGTAAATGTGTATTGGCTGTAAATGTTTAGATTTAGGGAAAAGCAAGTAGTAATACATTAAGAGGGTGATGCAGTAGTAATGATTACCCTAGCTGTAAGAACAGAAGAAATTGCTGATACAGTTATCTCTATGAAGATACGCAGGAAAAGAAAAACACAGGAAACCCAAGTTTTAAATATCTGTTTATAGGGGTTTTTTTACAGGTTTTGCATGCCGTGACTGGAGGTGACCACGGGGTGGCAATGTTGAGCCGTGTTTCGGGACTGCAAGAATTGCCATGGAGTTCTGCGTGGGGACAGCCAGAATCAATGATGTTCATATCGGATCAGAGACTGCCAGTGACGTTGCTCAAAGTCAGTGGTGTTAAGTTCTTCAGTTTTGCTACTGTTGTCCTTCAAAGGATCCTGTATTGAAGTTTAGGGGGTAGAAGGTTACCGTAATGTTTCTATTGTATGGAATGTAAGTGCTATAAGGGATACATCTGTTCCTTTGCCAAGGAGACTAAATAAAGAATTGCATAATAAAGAAAAAACAATAAATCCTCACAAGCACAGGATTTTGATTTAGTTTGAATAAAGTTTACTTTGCTGTGTGGTGTGGTGTTATTGAATAAAGTTTACTTTGCTGTGTGGTGTGGTGTTATTGAATAAAGTTTACTTTGCTGTGTGGTGTGGTGTTATTCTTCCATATTTGGAGTTGTTACTTTTAATATCTAATATCTTTCTTTCTTATTATTTTTTCCTTTTTCTTTCTTATTATTTTTTCCTTTTTCTTTCTTATTATTTTTTCCTTTTTCTTTCTTATTATTTTTTCCTTTTTCTTTCTTATTATTTTTTCCTTTTTCTTTCTTATTATTTTTCCTTTTTCTTTCTTATTATTTTTTCCTTTTTCTTTCTTATTATTTTTTCCTTTTTCTTTCTTATTATTTTTTCCTTTTTCTTTCTTATTATTTTTTCCTTTTTCTTTCTTATTATTTTTTCCTTTTTCTTTCTTATTATTTTTTCCTTTTTCTTTCTTATTATTTTTTCCTTTTTCTTTCTTATTATTTTTTCCTTTTTCTTTCTTATTATTTTTTCCTTTTTCTTTCTTATTATTTTTTCCTTTTTCTTTCTTATTATTTTTTCCTTTTTCTTTCTTATTATTTTTTCCTTTTTCTTTCTTATTATTTTTTCCTTTTTCTTTCTTATTAAATTAAAATAATAATAGAATACTACTATACTACTACATTACTATACACAACCAAAAGTAATCATATAATCTATACCACAATCAATTAAAACATTAATTAAAATCAATTAACACTAATTAATCAATTAATTATGCAAATTAGATGCAAATTTTTTTTCCGCCACCAGAGTAGCATGTACACCACCCAATGAATATACCACACCCAACCATATACACAAAACAGCTAAATCAACACCCATGACACCTCAACAGATGACAACAGCAGTCCAGGTCACTCAGAAGACCATATACAAATGAGGTGACCACTCCAGCTCACTCAGAACACCATATGCAAATGAGGTCACCACTCCAGGTCACTCAGAACACCATATGCAAATTAGGTCACCACTCCACGTCACTCAGAACAACATATGCAAATGAGGTAGAAAAAAATGAATACCAATTAAGCATAGCACAAAACAAACACAAAAAACAATAATATACAAAAAAAAAAAACCCTAAAACTACAACAAACAAAATAAAACACAAACCCCACAAAAAATCCCCATAAAAAAACACAAAAAATCACTGTAAAAAAAAACAAAAAAAATCACTATAAAAAACACCAAAAAATGTCTCTAAAAAAAAACCCTCTAAAAAACAAAAAAAAACCTCTAAAAAACACACAAAAAACCCATCTAAAAAAACAAATAAAAAAACCATCTAAAACAAAACATAAAAAAACCCTATAAAAAAACACATAAAAATGGCTATAAAAAAACACAAAAAACCCCTCTAAAAAAACACATAAAGAAACCATATAAAAAAAAATATAAAAACGATCTAAAAAACACAAAAAAAAATCTAAAAAACACATAAAAAAACCTCCAAAAAAAGACAAAAAAAACCCTCTAAAAAAGATATAAAAAAACCACTAAAAAAACACAAAAAAAACCTATAAAAAAAGCATAAAAAAAACCCCTTAAAAAAACATAAAAAACCCTAAAAAAACACATAAAAAACCCTCTAAAAAAACACACAAAAAAACCCTCCAAAAAAGACATAAAAAAACCCTCTAAAAAGAAACATAAAAAAAACCTCTAAGAAGACACATAAAAAATCCCTCTAAAAAAACACAAAAAAATCCCTCTAAAAAAACACAGAAAAATCTCTCTTAAAAAACATAAAAAAACCCTCTAAAAAAACACATAAAAAACCCCTCTAAAAAACACATAAAAAAACCCTCTAAAAAAACACATAAAAAAACCCTTTAAAAAATACATAAAAAAACCCATTAAAAAAAGACATAAAAAAACACTTTAAAAAAACACATAAAAAACCCATTAAAAAAACACAAAAAAACCTCTAAAAAAACACACCAAAAAACTCTAAAAAAACACAAAAAAAAAACCTCTAAAAAAACACAAAAAACCCTCTAAAAAAACACATAAAAAAACATGTAAAAAAACAAAAAAAAAAATCCAAAAACACATAAAAACACATCTAAAAAAAACCATAAAAAAAATCCAAAAAAACAAATAAAAAAACCCCTCTAAAAAAAGAAATAAAAAAACCCCTCTAAAAACAGAAATAAAAAAAACCCTCTAAAAAAAGACATAAAAAAAATCTAAAAAAACACATAAAAAAACCCTCTAAAAAAACCACATTAAAAAACCCTTTAAAAAAACACATAAAAAAACCTCTAAAAAAACACAAAAAAACCCTATAAAAAAAAACAAAAAAAACCCCTCTAAAAAAACACATAAAAAACCTCTAAAAAATACAAAAAAAACACTCTAAAAAAAGACATAAAAAACCCCTATAAAAACAGACATAAAAAAACTCTAAAAAACACTAAAAAAATAACCTCTAAAAAACACATAAAAAAACCTCCAAAAAAGACAAAAAAACCCTCTAAAATAGACACAAAAAAGCCTCTAAAAAAGACAAAAAAAAACCACTAAAAAAAGTCGTAAAAAACCAAAACAAAAAATAAAAAATTCCACCAAGAAACCCCAAAAACCCAACACAAACCAACACACAGAAAAAAACAAACAATACCACAGAAAACCTACACAAAAACAACCACCACAAAAAACACACATAATACCTACACCAATAAACACAACATTAAAAAAACCCAAAAAAATACAATACAAAAAACCCAAAATAAATGTCAAAACAAAATAAAAAAAACCCAAAAAATTCACAAACACAAAACAAGCAAAAAAGAACAGGAAAATACAACACCAACACAAAAAACAAACATAAAACACAAAAACACAAAAATATAAAATACAACCACAAAACAAAAAAAAAAAAGTAAACACAAAGCACCAAAGAACAAAGCACCACACCAAGTCACTCAAAACTCAATATGCAAATCACCAACAAAAAAAATCAAAACCAATAAAACACTACACAAAACAAACAAAAACCACAACAAAAATACTGAAAAAAAAAAACCACAAAAACCAAAACCAATAACAAAACCCCACAAAAAACCACCTAAAAAAACAATTACAAAACCCCCCTAAACACCCAAAAACCAATACAAACCAACAAACATTAAAAACACCAACAATGTCTCACAAAACCTACACAAAAACCAATATCACCAAGACCACATACAAGACCTACACAAATAAACACAATACTATAAAACCAAAAAAATGCAACACAATAAAATCAAAATACATTTCAAAACACACAAAACACAAAACAATAAAAAAACAACACATTCACAACAAACACAAAATAGTCCAAAAGATACAACATCACCACAAAAACCAAACATACCACAGTAAAACCCTAAAACTGGAAAAAAACATAGTGCCAAAACAAAACCTATAAGAAACAAAACAAACCAAACACCACACACAATATTTAATACGTTCTAATTCTTTTTTCAGTACTTTCTGTTTTTTAACAACACCAGAAGAACACATACATTAAAAAAAAACCAAACCCATGCATTCCATACCCATATACTACACAACTCACACATATACATACCATACAGTACACCAAAAACGACAATTACCAAAAATCACCATACAACAAAAGCCAAATCACAAAAAATACATTAAAAACTCGAACTACATAACACAAAAAAATATAAAAAAATCCCCAAAAATATAAAGCAATACAAACATAAATAAATAACAGAACTCAAACAAAAAAATCAAGAAAAAATTGAAAACCAAAAATCAAACAAAACAACCAACACATATTCTCCACACAAATACACACAAATTCGAAACACTACCAATAAAAACATAATCCAAAAAGGCTTAAAATGACACTTCCACTTTCCCAAACTCGTTTTCCAGAAAAACTTCCGGTTTCGGCTTTAAAGCACTTCCTACTTCCGGTCCGTCACACTTCCTGTTTCCGTAAACGTCACTTCCTGTTTCCGGTTACCGGAACTTCCGGTTTCTACAACTACCGGTTCCGAAATCTCGCGATTTCAAAATCCGCCATCTTGATTGCTGCTGTTAGGGTTACCAATTAGGGTTACCAATTACGGTTACGGTTAGGGTTACAGTTAAGCGGTTAGGCGATTAGGCAATTAGGGTTAGGAGTTCAGGTTGGCATTAGGATTAGGGTTAGCATTAGCGTTAGGGATTAAGCTTACGGATATTACAATTAGGGTTACGGTTAGGGTTAGACGTCAGAGTTAGGGGTCAGGGTTAGGGTTACGGTTAGGGGTTAGCGGATAGGGGTTAGCGGTTAGGGGTTAGCGGTTAGGGGTTAGGGTTAGGGGTTAGGGTTAGGGTTAGGGTTAGGGTTAGGGTTAGGGTTAGGGTTAGGGTTAGGGTTAGGGTTAGGGTTAGGGTTAGGGTTAGGGGTTAGGGTTAGGGTTAGGGTTAGGGTTAGGGTTAGGGTTAGGGTTAGGGTTAGGGTTAGGGTTAGGGTTAGGGTTAGGGTTAGGGTTAGGGTTAGGGTTAGGGTTAGGGTTAGGGTTAGGGTTAGGGTTAGGGTTAGGGTTAGGGTTAGGGTTAGGGTTAGGGTTAGGGTTAGGGTTAGGGTTAGGGTTAGGGTTAGGGTTAGGGTTAGGGTTAGGGTTAGGGTTAGGGTTAGGGTTAGGGTTAGGGTTAGGGTTAGGGTTAGGGTTAGGGTTAGGGTTAGGGTTAGGGTTAGGGTTAGGGTTAGGGTTAGGGTTAGGGTTAGGGTTAGGGTTAGGGTTAGGGTTAGGGTTAGGGTTAGGGTTAGGGTTAGGGTTAGGGTTAGGGTTAGGGTTAGGGTTAGGGTTAGGGTTAGGGTTAGGGTTAGGGTTAGGGTTAGGGTTAGGGTTAGGGTTAGGGTTAGGGTTAGGGTTAGGGTTAGGGTTAGGGTTAGGGTTAGGGTTAGGGTTAGGGTTAGGGTTAGGGTTAGGGTTAGGGTTAGGGTTAGGGTTAGGGTTAGGGTTAGGGTTAGGGTTAGGGTTAGGGTTAGGGTTAGGGTTAGGGTTAGGGTTAGGGTTAGGGTTAGGGTTAGGGTTAGGGTTAGGGTTAGGGTTAGGGTTAGGGTTAGGGTTAGGGTTAGGGTTAGGGTTAGGGTTAGGGTTAGGGTTAGGGTTAGGGTTAGGGTTAGGGTTAGGGTTAGGGTTAGGGTTAGGGTTAGGGTTAGGGTTAGGGTTAGGGTTAGGGTTAGGGTTAGGGTTAGGGTTAGGGTTAGGGTTAGGGTTAGGGTTAGGGTTAGGGTTAGGGTTAGGGTTAGGGTTAGGGTTAGGGTTAGGGTTAGGGTTAGGGTTAGGGTTAGGGTTAGGGTTAGGGTTAGGGTTAGGGTTAGGGTTAGGGTTAGGGTTAGGGTTAGGGTTAGGGTTAGGGTTAGGGTTAGGGTTAGGGTTAGGGTTAGGGTTAGGGTTAGGGTTAGGGTTAGGGTTAGGGTTAGGGTTAGGGTTAGGGTTAGGGTTAGGGTTAGGGTTAGGGTTAGGGTTAGGGTTAGGGTTAGGGTTAGGGTTAGGGTTAGGGTTAGGGTTAGGGTTAGGGTTAGGGTTAGGGTTAGGGTTAGGGTTAGGGTTAGGGTTAGGGTTAGGGTTAGGGTTAGGGTTAGGGTTAGGGTTAGGGTTAGGGTTAGGGTTAGGGTTAGGGTTAGGGTTAGGGTTAGGGTTAGGGTTAGGGTTAGGGTTAGGGTTAGGGTTAGGGTTAGGGTTAGGGTTAGGGTTAGGGTTAGGGTTAGGGTTAGGGTTAGGGTTAGGGTTAGGGTTAGGGTTAGGGTTAGGGTTAGGGTTAGGGTTAGGGTTAGGGTTAGGGGTTAGGGTTAGGGTTAGGGTTAGGGTTAGGGTTAGGGTTAGGGTTAGGGTTAGGGTTAGGGTTAGGGTTAGGGTTAGGGTTAGGGTTAGGGTTAGGGTTAGGGTTAGGGTTAGGGTTAGGGTTAGGGTTAGGGTTAGGGTTAGGGTTAGGGTTAGGGTTAGGGTTAGGGTTAGGGTTAGGGTTAGGGTTAGGGTTAGGGTTAGGGTTAGGGTTAGGGTTAGGGTTAGGGTTAGGGTTAGGGTTAGGGTTAGGGTTAGGGTTAGGGTTAGGGTTAGGGTTAGGGTTAGGGTTAGGGTTAGGGTTAGGGTTAGGGTTAGGGTTAGGGTTAGGGTTAGGGTTAGGGTTAGGGTTAGGGTTAGGGTTAGGGTTAGGGTTAGGGTTAGGGTTAGGGTTAGGGTTAGGGTTAGGGTTAGGGTTAGGGTTAGGGTTAGGGTTAGGGTTAGGGTTAGGGTTAGGGTTAGGGTTAGGGTTAGGGTTAGGGTTAGGGTTAGGGTTAGGGTTAGGGTTAGGGTTAGGGTTAGGGTTAGGGTTAGGGTTAGGGTTAGGGTTAGGGTTAGGGTTAGGGTTAGGGTTAGGGTTAGGGTTAGGGTTAGGGTTAGGGTTAGGGTTAGGGTTAGGGTTAGGGTTAGGGTTAGGGTTAGGGTTAGGGTTAGGGTTAGGGTTAGGGTTAGGGTTAGGGTTAGGGTTAGGGTTAGGGTTAGGGTTAGGGTTAGGGTTAGGGTTAGGGTTAGGGTTAGGGTTAGGGTTAGGGTTAGGGTTAGGGTTAGGGTTAGGGTTAGGGTTAGGGTTAGGGTTAGGGTTAGGGTTAGGGTTAGGGTTAGGGTTAGGGTTAGGGTTAGGGTTAGGGTTAGGGTTAGGGTTAGGGTTAGGGTTAGGGTTAGGGTTAGGGTTAGGGTTAGGGTTAGGGTTAGGGTTAGGGTTAGGGTTAGGGTTAGGGTTAGGGTTAGGGTTAGGGTTAGGGTTAGGGTTAGGGTTAGGGTTAGGGTTAGGGTTAGGGTTAGGGTTAGGGTTAGGGTTAGGGTTAGGGTTAGGGTTAGGGTTAGGGTTAGGGTTAGGGTTAGGGTTAGGGTTAGGGTTAGGGTTAGGGTTAGGGTTAGGGTTAGGGTTAGGGTTAGGGTTAGGGTTAGGGTTAGGGTTAGGGTTAGGGTTAGGGTTAGGGTTAGGGTTAGGGTTAGGGTTAGGGTTAGGGTTAGGGTTAGGGTTAGGGTTAGGGTTAGGGTTAGGGTTAGGGTTAGGGTTAGGGTTAGGGTTAGGGTTAGGGTTAGGGTTAGGGTTAGGGTTAGGGTTAGGGTTAGGGTTAGGGTTAGGGTTAGGGTTAGGGTTAGGGTTAGGGTTAGGGTTAGGGTTAGGGTTAGGGTTAGGGTTAGGGTTAGGGTTAGGGTTAGGGTTAGGGTTAGGGTTAGGGTTAGGGTTAGGGTTAGGGTTAGGGTTAGGGTTTAGGGTTAGGGTTAGGGTTAGGGTTAGGGTTAGGGTTAGGGTTAGGGTTAGGGTTAGGGTTAGGGTTAGGGTTAGGGTTAGGGTTAGGGTTAGGGTTAGGGTTAGGGTTAGGGTTAGGGTTAGGGTTAGGGTTAGGGTTAGGGTTAGGGTTAGGGTTAGGGTTAGGGTTAGGGTTAGGGTTAGGGTTAGGGTTAGGGTTAGGGTTAGGGTTAGGGTTAGGGTTAGGGTTAGGGTTAGGGTTAGGGTTAGGGTTAGGGTTAGGGTTAGGGTTAGGGTTAGGGTTAGGGTTAGGGTTAGGGTTAGGGTTAGGGTTAGGGTTAGGGTTAGGGTTAGGGTTAGGGTTAGGGTTAGGGTTAGGGTTAGGGTTAGGGTTAGGGTTAGGGTTAGGGTTAGGGTTAGGGTTAGGGTTAGGGTTAGGGTTAGGGTTAGGGTTAGGGTTAGGGTTAGGGTTAGGGTTAGGGTTAGGGTTAGGGTTAGGGTTAGGGTTAGGGTTAGGGTTAGGGTTAGGGTTAGGGTTAGGGTTAGGGTTAGGGTTAGGGTTAGGGTTAGGGTTAGGGTTAGGGTTAGGGTTAGGGTTAGGGTTAGGGTTAGGGTTAGGGTTAGGGTTAGGGTTAGGGTTAGGGTTAGGGTTAGGGTTAGGGTTAGGGTTAGGGTTAGGGTTAGGGTTAGGGTTAGGGTTAGGGTTAGGGTTAGGGTTAGGGTTAGGGTTAGGGTTAGGGTTAGGGGTTAGGGTTAGGGTTAGGGTTAGGGTTAGGGTTAGGGTTAGGGTTAGGGTTAGGGTTAGGGTTAGGGTTAGGGTTAGGGTTAGGGTTAGGGTTAGGGTTAGGGTTAGGGTTAGGGTTAGGGTTAGGGTTAGGGTTAGGGTTAGGGTTAGGGTTAGGGTTAGGGTTAGGGTTAGGGTTAGGGTTAGGGTTAGGGTTAGGGTTAGGGTTAGGGTTAGGGTTAGGGTTAGGGTTAGGGTTAGGGTTAGGGTTAGGGTTAGGGTTAGGGTTAGGGTTAGGGTTAGGGTTAGGGTTAGGGTTAGGGTTAGGGTTAGGGTTAGGTTAGGGTTAGGGTTAGGGTTAGGGTTAGGGTTAGGGTTAGGGTTAGGGTTAGGGTTAGGGTTAGGGTTAGGGTTAGGGTTAGGGTTAGGGTTAGGGTTAGGGTTAGGGTTAGGGTTAGGGTTAGGGTTAGGGTTAGGGTTAGGGTTAGGGTTAGGGTTAGGGTTAGGGTTAGGGTTAGGGTTAGGGTTAGGGTTAGGGTTAGGGTTAGGGTTAGGGTTAGGGTTAGGGTTAGGGTTAGGGTTAGGGTTAGGGTTAGGGTTAGGGTTAGGGTTAGGGTTAGGGTTAGGGTTAGGGTTAGGGTTAGGGTTAGGGTTAGGGTTAGGGTTAGGGTTAGGGTTAGGGTTAGGGTTAGGGTTAGGGTTAGGGTTAGGGTTAGGGTTAGGGTTAGGGTTAGGGTTAGGGTTAGGGTTAGGGTTAGGGTTAGGGTTAGGGTTAGGGTTAGGGTTAGGGTTAGGGTTAGGGTTAGGGTTAGGGTTAGGGTTAGGGTTAGGGTTAGGGTTAGGGTTAGGGTTAGGGTTAGGGTTAGGGTTAGGGTTAGGGTTAGGGTTAGGGTTAGGGTTAGGGTTAGGGTTAGGGTTAGGGTTAGGGTTAGGGTTAGGGTTAGGGTTAGGGTTAGGGTTAGGGTTAGGGTTAGGGTTAGGGTTAGGGTTAGGGTTAGGGTTAGGGTTAGGGTTAGGGTTAGGGTTAGGGTTAGGGTTAGGGTTAGGGTTAGGGTTAGGGTTAGGGTTAGGGTTAGGGTTAGGGTTAGGGTTAGGGTTAGGGTTAGGGTTAGGGTTAGGGTTAGGGTTAGGGTTAGGGTTAGGGTTAGGGTTAGGGTTAGGGTTAGGGTTAGGGTTAGGGTTAGGGTTAGGGTTAGGGTTAGGGTTAGGGTTAGGGTTAGGGTTAGGGTTTAGGGTTAGGGTTAGGGTTAGGGTTAGGGTTAAGGGTT